>CAHIKZ030001080.1:100000-350000 GCA_903632075.3 Acanthosepion pharaonis | reverse complement strand
AATTCAAATTTGTCTTATGCCTCTTTTCCTTCAAATGCCGATTCATAAACTTTTTTTTTAAATGTTTTTGTTTGTAGATGAATTTCTTGAAATTCCACATTCTACCCCCATTTGGATGTGTTTAAGGACACTAGCAGGGTGGTTGCACTTGTTGACATATTTAAGCACAAAATTCTGCTTCATATAGAGAAACTGTTCCTGTGGACAAATTGAATTTAATACCTAAATATTGTACCACATTTAGATTCATATCGATTTTTATGTCACAATTCAAGCTCTTAAATAATCTAAACAGTTTTTTCTTGATGCCAGCATTAGCCTTCTCTTTATCAGATACAGCCATAATTTGATCATCTCTGTATATACCGTGGTTGTCGATATGAACTATTTTATATAATTTACTCAATAAATACATATCCATTAATTCTGAAATTTCCGCACAGTCACAAGATTCTTGTGATACATCAAAGCCTCTTTCTGTGGGCTTCTTTATTCATGCATCCCCATATATATATATATATATATATATATAATAATTTTTTTCATATAGACAAAAACAATATCCTTATGACAAAAATACAATTTCGTTTTGGTACATTTAGTTGCACCTTGACTGGTGAGAACCAAAATGGCTATGAACAATTTTGTTTGTGAGTAGGCCGCACATGGAATATCATTTCCTTTTTTTCAATTTGTTTGAAAAAAAGAAAAAGAAAGAAAAAAAATAGGTACATTTTAAGAGGGGACGTATAAGGATAAAGAAAAGATAGGAAAGGCAAAAGGGTGGCAGAGTGCAAACAATAATGCTTGTTGATAGCAGTTTCATGAAGGATTGTTAAGGTGTTAAAGTGATGGCTTGACCTGAAATTTTTTTTTTTTTTTTTTTTTTTTAATCGCCACAAATGGTCAAGGCCTCCTAAGATTGAGGGGTGGGGGAGGAAAGATGAGAATAGGAGAGAGTAAGATGATGAAAGAAGAAGTAGGGATAAGTTAAAAAAAATGGTTATAGTAGTAATTGTAAATGTTTTTGGTAACTTTAAAATGAAGCCAGAGTTGAATTGTGCATATTTAGACTGGAATCATACTTATTATAAAACCCAGGTTGTGTGTGTGTGTGTCTGTTCGTTTATATATTGGATCGGATTTCCTACATTTTTCAACCGATTTCAACAAAACTTCACAGGACTACGAAAATTACCTTGCGGTAGTTCTGACAGTGCCAAAAATTGGAAAAACTCGATTGTTTTTGCATGAAATCAATTTGAAAACGCGATTAAGAGGCATCACTGTTTCGAGAATGAATTTTTCAACCAATTTCAACAAAACTTCACTTTTTTTTTTGGCAAAAGTCTTGCACACTTTTTTCTTTATTTTTACATTCAGAATGCTTTAAAAATTCCATTTACAAGACAATTGTTTATAATAAAATTGAAAAATGTTATTCACTCGGTAAACTCATAACGATTGAAAACAATGTTTTTGTTTGGGTTTGACCAATTCGTAAAAAAAAACAAAAAAAAACTAATTAAGACATGCGTGTCCATCAACCTTAAACAATAATCTTTGTCAATTTTATTTTTCAGTCTTTATGATGGTCGATAATTGATCTATCTATTACTGTTACATCCCCGGGCCACGCCGGACTCTACTGCTAGTTATTACTATTAGTTTCATAATCAATGAATGTATTTTGTAAATTAATAAATTAAGAGGTGGAGATTTTTTCTTGGCATGTTAAATACATAAATTATTTACATTTTTTTAAAAACAATAAGTTTTAATTCAGAAATTAAGATATAAGTGAAAAGGTATATAAAATATGGAATATTATTATAATTTTTATAAGCAAATTTGGACCTATTGTCAGACTGTATAATTTGTAGAATAAATATGGATGTAGATCAATTTATCTGATACTGTTACTAAAAATCAATTTAAGAATCATCATCTAAGATTAGTAGAAAGGTATACAAGATGGTAGAAAGTATTTCAAAGGAGGTGAGTTATAATATTAAACACTTAAAGTTATGGATTTGGAAGTTTAGCAAGATTGTAATGTTAGGTTTTTAATATGCCTACAAAAAATGCTGGTTTCAAATCTTTGATTTAATAATTGGCTGTTGTTCAAAAGTTTAATCATACATATTTTTTCCTGTAAACATAAAAAACAAAGTTTGTTCAAAGATTTGCAAGTTCTGGCTTGTTTTAGGATTTTCCATTTAACCTTGGGTGTTTTCCTCCTTCAGTTTCCCAAAGTCTTTAGAAACTGATGTCATTTTGTGTTTGCTTGTATTAGTAAAAGAGGATATGTGATTGTAATATAAATCCTTAAAAGATCTTCTAGTGGATCCCACATACAATTCATTATCCTTGGGGTTCTCATTTGATGAGATATAGCACACATATACAATGGATTTCATTAGGCACCTGTTTGATAATGGACATTGATCGGGAATTCTGCAATTACATAGCTCGGTTTATTATGGTGTTTATTAGAATTTGTATTTGGGTTGCGTTTATTCTCGGTATAAAATTTCAGTATTCTATTGCTGTGTAATTTAATAATTTTATCTAAATTTCTAGAACAGCTATAACTGATATTTAGGGTATTTTGGTTGAAAATTTGACTTGATTTACTATTCATAGGTAAGTGTTTTTTTTTAATTAGATTCAAAAATTTGTGTCCCAAATTGGTACAGACTAATTTGTTGAAGGGAGGTGTATACCAAATTATTTTCCTTCCTCTATTGTTCTTTCTAGAGTAACTATAATTTTCCCTATATTTAATTTCAGAAAATTTGTAGCCACTGTCGGTAAGGATTTTGTTGTAAACAATTTTGTGTTTATCAAATATCTCTTTGGTAGAAGAGTGCTGGTTGATACAATTTTCAGTGGATGATGGGGTATGCTTAATAACTGGCGGTGGATGATTGGAATTAGGATTTATATAAATGGGGTTAGCATTATTTTTTAAGAAAGGTTGGAAATTATTAAGGGCTAAGTTTAAGGTTACATCTAAAAAATCCACTTGTTTAATTTCAGAATTAATTTTAACTTTGAGGTGTAAAGATTTAAATACTCATTGAATCAATTTCCTCAACTTGTCTACCTTACTCCCGGTAGAATTATTTACTCCCATCAGGCCATTATCCCTTTAAATCCCTATATTATTTAAGCTAATTTCATTATGTGCAGTGAGATTGTACAAAAATAGTCTAAGTTAGATGACTCAGCAGAATCCAGTGATCCCATAGATACATCAAAATTTTCATCCGATTTCTTTATCCATTATTCATTTTTGTGGATTATTAGTGATTTTCTACAGTTAAGGATGATACTGATTTCATCCTTAGAGATGTCGGAATAAAGTTCAGCAAACTCCAAAGCCATTTCATAAAGGTTTTTGGATATGGATGGATAGAAGTCCACAATGTCAAATTGGATGAAGGTACTGTTGTTTTAGTTATTGAGTCCTTTAAACCAATCAGTCACTTCTGCTGTGCCGACACATTGGATGAGGCTGAGCTGGTTCTTAATCTGTTTGTTTACACATTCCAGGATCGTTTTGTTGATTCTCCTGATTTCAGATTTAGTTGGGTTGATAATCCTTGTAGGTAGTTTGCTTATGAAATCAGGTCTATGGTCTTTGAGTAGAGTTTAAGTTTCCCTGGTGGAAAACTTAAGCACCCTATCACTGATGAGTTGATGATGTTTACATAATTATAATTATCTGTATGAATCTTCTTATAACTCTTCGTTAAATCCTTTTTAACCAAGGTATTATAATCCTTTGGATCAAGTTTAGAAAAATTTGCAATTTTTTTTTTTAACTTATCCTTACTCCCTCTTTCATTGTTTTACTCTCCCCTATTCTCACCTTTCCTTCCCCACCTCCTCACTCTGAGGAGGCCTTGACTGTTGTTGTCAATTAAAAATAAACATATTTCGGGTCGAGCCATCACTTTAACACCTTAACAATCCTTCATGAAACTGCTATCAACAAGCATTATTGTTTCACTCTGCCACCCTTTTGCCTTTCCTATCTTTTCTTTATCCTTATACGTCCCCTCTTAAAATGTACCTTTTTTTTCAAACAAATTGAAAAAAGGAAATGATGTTCCACATGCAGCCTGCTTACAAACAAAATTGTTCATAACCGTTTTGGTTCTCACCAGTCGAGGTGCAACTAAATGCACCAAAACGAAGTTGTGTCTTAGTAGTGAGGAAATTGTTTTTGTCTATATGAAAAAATTATAATAAATACTTATTTCTCTGCTATCGTTATTGAGCCCTCTTTTGAATTAAAGACGTGAACATTAGAATTTATATATTATTTTAATTCTCATTACATTTGGATATATATATATATATATATGTGTGTGTGTGTGTGTATTTATGTGTACACACACACATATATATATATATATATATATATATATATGGCATACCGCATACTCAAGAACATGTGATGTCTGGAAAAAGGAAAGTGAAATTGTCAAAGTAAAATGTAAAAAAAACATCTCATTTTCAGTTGCATGGCAATTTGATGATCTAGAAAAGATGGACGTGGAAAACCAGAACCCTCAAGTGGCTAAAACTTCTAAAATGAAAACCTAGGAAAAAGAAATCAAAACTACATAAGCTAAAGACCAAAAATATTTAAACAGCCATACATAAGATAATTCAATAGAACTGTTGTGGAATAAAGGCAAATATAAATGAACTGCTTCTGTCACCAGCAGTTGTTTGCTTTCAGGAAACATTTCTTAAGCAAGGTGACAAAAAGTAATATAAAAGAATACAAGCAATACAACAATACACATGGTGCTGGGCTTCATGCATCTGGCGGTACTTCTAGTTATTAAGAATGATGTACCCCAAAGTAAAATAAATTTGACAACTACTTTATAGGTGACAGCTATTAAAATGATCCTACATAGGCCAATAAACATATGTTTAGAATATATCCCACTTAATAAATGAGTAAATGAAGTTGAAATTCATGAAATTATAAGGCATCTCCCTGCACCCTTTATCATACTAGGGGACTTTAACTGTCACAGCACCATATGGGCTGTGACAAGCCAAAAGGGAAGAACTTTAGAAATAATTATAAACAACATTGATTTATGTATTTATAATGATAAAACTCCGACCTACATAAATCCATTTACCAGCAGCTATTCTGCAATAAATTTATCCATATGCAATCTATAAATCTATAGGGATTCCTCTTGAAAGGTTTTAGCAGACAATATGTGGTAGTGATCAGCTGCCAAATGTTCTGCAAAATTCAAAACATAATGATAAAAATCCTTTCCATTGGAAATTAGGCAGAACAAAGTGGGGCAAATTTAAAAAACTAATGTTCTGATAAACTAGCCGAAGGTAAATGCATCAAGGACTTAAAATAGTTTATGGAAATCCTTATAACTATTACAAAGGAATGTATTCAAAAAGTTCAGTACAAAAAAATGTAACAGAGCTTGGTTCAGTGATGAGTGTAAGGAACCTATCAAGCTCAAAAGAAGAGATTTGAGATATTTCAACAAACAGCCTTCAACATCTAATTTGTTATAATTTAAGCAACTTCAAGTAAAAGCATGGAAGACAATCAAAGAAAGCAATAAAGAATGTTGGAAAAACTATGTCAGCTGATTTAATTCTACCATAAAACAAAATCTGTATGGGATATGATAAGGAAAATAGTTGGTAAACATCATACTAACTCTATAAAACATCTCTTGATAAATAACTGTAAATAACCAGTAAAAAGGATATCACTGATCAGTTAGCAAAAACAATCTCTAAAACCTCATCTGCCAAGAAAGGTAGCCAACAATTTCTAAATCTCAAACAAAAAGCGGAAAAACAAAAATTAAACTTTAAATCAAATAACACTGAGAGCTATAAGCTACCATTTGCTGTAGAGGAACTACATGAATCGTTAAAGAAATTCCACACTACAGTTGTGGGACCAGATGATATCCACTATCAATTCATAAAACAGTTGCCAAACAAATCAATACAACTGTTAGAAAATTTGTATAACACCATATGGAGAAGTAGGATTCATTCATCACATGTCATCCTCTCCAAAACCTGTAGCAGATGATACAGACTCTGAAAGCTACACACTGTTAACACTAATGAGCTGCTGGTATAAAACTATGGAGAGAATGGTCAACAACTGGTTGACTTGCTACCTGGAAACCAATGGCCTAATCAATGACTACCAATGTGTTTTAGAAAAAAAAAGAAGTACCATGGATCAATTAATACATCTCGAAACCTTTGTAAGGGAAGCCTTCATTAAGAAAAAACATCTCACGGCAGTCTTTTTTGACTTAGAAAAGGTATACATTACAACATGGAAATTTGGTATCTTGAAAGATCTCCATGAACTGAGTCTAAAAGGAAGTCTGATTCAATTCATACAGAATTTCCTGAAAAACAGGTTTCAAGTTCATATGGGAAATATGTTATTGAAATTGCAAGATAAAAAAATGGGGTTCCACAAGAAACCATTCTTCCAGTGACACTATTTTGTGTAAAAATTACCTCCATAGTTAAAACGCTAAACCAAGGAGTGAGAAGCTTTTGATATGTTGATGATTTTCTAGTTATGCAAAGATCTTGATATATGAATAGCATTAAAAGATAATTCCAGCAATGTCTCAATAAAATGCGAAAATGGGCCACAGAAATAAGTTTACATTTTCCAAAATGAAAACCAAATGCCAACAACTCACCTAGGAAAATATTTTGCAAAATGGGCACTATTAACAAGCATAAAGACATCAAAAACTGCAGGATTCCTAGCCACATTGGAGTTAAAGGTAATAATAATGAAGCAGACGTAGCAGTCAAGTCAAAGTCAGCTTTAGATATGAATGTGGATACAAGGGCCAGAATCCCATACACAGATTTTAAGGAGGTTATTAAGAAATGCATTCAAAAGGAATGGCAACGGTACTGGGATGATAACCCTCACAATAAATTCTTTGTAATTTAGCCCAAACTAAGAGAATGGAAGTCAGCTCCCAGAAACTCTCATAAGGAAGAAGTGATATTGACCTGCGTACACATTGGCCATATGAGAATAACCCATTCATGTTTATTAAACAAAGAAGACAAACCAGTATACCAAGCATGTTAAACAGCATATACTATTAAACAAATATTAACTGAGTGCTCAGATCTTGCTCTCTCAAGACAAAAATAACATTATATAAAAATATGTATGAGCTGTTCAAGAAAGTAAAAATGGATGATATAATATCATTTCTCAAAAGTCAAACTCTACCAAAAATTATAAACCAAATGAGAATGTCAAAATCAATTTTTCTACAAATTGTGAATCTGAAAAGAATACATCAATGAAAGCAGACTCTCAACAACAATCGTCTTTACAAAAGTATATCGATGAAACCGGATCTACAAAGTGTTTCCTTATAAAGAATATATATTCTATTCATACAAATCTATTGTAAAAATCTTGTCAGCATTAAATAATTCATTTAGGTTGATATGCCATAAAACAAAGCATACTAAACCAAACAAGAAACTGTAACTAAGGTCTGCTGAGCATAATTTCAATATAAACCACAGGTATGCTTTTTGGGTGTTGAACAAACACAAATGTGCCCGAGAGGCATCTGCAACAGGGATTGGCTAGCCACCCTAATAGACAAGAAATCTCAGATACAAGTGGCCAGCCATTA
Source organism: Acanthosepion pharaonis (assembly GCA_903632075.3). NCBI lineage: Eukaryota > Metazoa > Mollusca > Cephalopoda > Sepiida > Sepiidae > Acanthosepion > Acanthosepion pharaonis. Next base: position 342,276 of record CAHIKZ030001080.1, on the reverse strand, counting down.
TATATATATATATATGACCAAAGAAATATATAGGAACCAAAAAATGTTATAATGAAGTTAAGACTAAGGAGAGAATTCTGTGGAGGGATAAAATCAGTAAGACAGTAACTGAATATGAAATAGCAGCATACAACATGTACAAATAAAATGAGCAACAAGAAAAGGGAAATATCTGGCCTTGATAGATGCAACAAATGACAAGCCTGTTTTTCCATGTAATCTTCGTAATCGCAATTGTCTTTCAAATGCTAAGTTAATTTCCCACATGCAATCACATGACAATCAACCTAGAATTTACTAACCTGTTGAAAATAATTATCTCTGCCTGGAATATGTCAAAACGTCACATGAAAATCCATCAGGCTGCTGGCACCCAGCCAGCAATTGTTACCCATCGCAACAATTTAGCAGGTAATTATACCTGTTCCATCTCTCAATGTATATGTAAATTTCTTTCAGTGCTTAAAATCTCATCTTTGTAGACATACGAGGTCCTTGCCAGCTGAACAGTCATTCATTGTTTTCCTGGCAACATTTCTAGGCACAAAAAAGGAAGTAAGTAAAAGAAGAGTCTTGCTCAATAATGAGTTGGCAGCCATCATCTATCTATCTATAAATATTATTTATTTATATATATATATATATATATATATATATATATTATTAAAGAAAATAATTTTTATGATACTTAGATATTATAGTGTATATATAAATATATATATTATTAAAGAAAAATTTTTATTTTTATGACATTTAGATATTATAGTATATATATATATATATATATATTAAAGAAAAAATATTTTTTATTATATTTAAATATTATATATATGCATATATATATTATTAAAGAAAAAATATTATTTTTTTATTGTATTTAAATATTATTTAAGTATGTGTGTGTGTGTATTATTGCACTCACACACACACACACACATATATATATATATATATATATAGTTACACACACAGATATATTGGATTTTATTTAATGAATATTCTTGAATATTTTACTACAAGTGATAAGTTGTTTGGTAATATTGCACAATGCATAATTTCACTAAATTTGCATCTACTGTGGCCTCTGTGCACACATGGTTATCCAATTCTGCACTTTGTTAAATCTTCTAAGAAAGATTAGAGAGTAAATTTATTTCTTTGATGTTGGATCTGTAAATTGGTTGATATCCTTGCAGGATTAGATAAAACAAATGATCAAGATAAAAGGAAGCAAAATGCTCTTCTTTTACCTGCCGGGAGACAAGATTTCTTTCCCACTGAAGCCAAAGGCTCAAATTCAGCCTCTTTGTCTGGGTAATGGAGATGCAGTGAATACTGTTTGATGCATTCTGATCAATCATATCTCCTCAATAGAGCTCTGCCATGAGTCACAGCTGCAAGATCTATATTTTTATTTTTCTAGTCTGGAATTTTGTATCTGAACTGTATGTCTAGGGGGTAATATGATCTCTTAGTCAGATTGTGTGGTCTCTATCAAGCTGTTGATGATTACAGCTGGAGAAAATATTATGACCGGTCCAATTTTGATGATGATAAATATCTATTCTCAAAGACTACAAGTATATCTGAATGAATTCATCAAAGCAATGAAAGTGTAATGCAAGATCAAGTAATTAATAATTGAGGTAATTAATATCACACCCAGTTGTCATCTGCTAGATGGTGAATTTCTAAGGAAGTGCTTGGTGATGGTAATCCTTTATGATTGCTTTAAAAAGAATAAAGTCAATCATTTCTTGGTCAGCCAACCCAGTTGATAGATGCCATAATTTTCTTTAGATAATTATTATAAGTGAAATGTGTTAAAAGAAAATGGTTCCTCTTGTCAACAGTATAACTGAAAACATGCTATATTTGAAAAAGACTTTCATCTTGGTTTGAGGTCATCTCATAATAACTGGCCAAATTTAAATGGTGTCATATTCTGTGCTAATAAGAATATATACTTGAAAAATAAGGTGGATAAAATAAGTAAAGGTTTATTATAGAAAACCAGTACAATAAGAATAAAGGTAACAGTTATGCACAAGGTCGTCGCAAGCCAACCCTGTAGTGAGTGCTACTATTGGAGAGTCGGTAGTTCTCACGTAAGTCTGAGTCGTACTCAACAGATCCCAGCTAGTCAGTATTTCCTAGCCCCCCCCCACCGAGGGTAGGTGCGGCACAAGGCCAAGTTTAACGTGGATTATCCGAGCCCGTAGGCTCAGCCAAGAAATCCCAGTAGAATCCGCATAAACAGCAGAGCTTTGTCCGTGTTCCCAAAGGCAGAGAGTTCGACCGTCTAGCTGGAACAGATCCCAGCTAATATATTTAGCTACCCCCCCCCACACACACACACGAGGGTTGCATGTGGCACAAGGTCGGACATTGGTGGTGGCCGTGGTCTTGGTGACATTTCTCTCTCAGTGTGTCGGTGTTGATATCCAATGCTGGTCTGTTTTGTATTTGAGTATATATAGCTTTCAATCAGCTTGAAATTAAAATTTTGGTTTTTGAGAGAGAGTGGCTCTAACTGGTCATAATACATTGTTCGTTTTGTTTTAGTTAAAGTGGATGTGTACATGGAGCTGATACATAGAAAATGTATTTACGCAGTCTGCATTGGTTTGTCAAACAGTCAACATCTGGTTTGTGTAGAAAATGTAAGAGTGATGACAGACTCTACACTTAACTGTCACTTTCATATAGTTTTCTACAATTCTAAGATCAAGTCTTGTCATTATTCCATATATTTTTAAAGTATTTGCTTTCAACACATTAATGCTGCTATATTTCTCAATACTCCTCAGGTGTACATTGCATTCAGTTTTTAGAAGTTAATTAATATTCAGATTAACTGATAAAAATCAAATTAAAACTTCATTTAGGTTTATATTAACACAACTAACATGAAACTGTAATATTTGGTCTTGTGAATTTATTGGATGCTGATATTGTAGTTGAAGGAATAAAAAAAAATTAACTTTTCTGACCAGATGAAACCAGGCCAAAGAATATATATAAGAGCTGAAAACATTTGGGACAATATTCAAAAGCACTTCTACATAACTCACTGTAGTGAACTACCGCAGAAGGCAAAGAGGCCCAGGGTTGCATGTATTTTTTGCAACACTAGAATAAAATAATTTTCCTCCTGCATGAACAAAGATTTAAACATGTAAACTGTCCAAAGAAAGAAATGGTGGCTTCATGGGTTACATATTTAAAACAGCTAAATCCCAGAGTAAGATACACTCTCACAAGATTACCTTTATGCATATGCAAATTTTGTCTGTCAATGATACATAAAAAATGAGGAGAATGAGGTGACAGCAAACAGTTTACTGCTGTGTTGGACAGGTTACACATGTTGCGGAGAGTAGAATGTTTGAGCGGAAACTGATTGTGGGCATTGTTTGCAAGGAAAGGAACAAAAATGTTTAAAGCTTTTTTTTTTTTTTTTTTGCTACAAGCTATTTTGGCTGTTCTGAATTTTTCTATGAGTTTGCAGAAAAAGCATTTGATATCAAACTGATCCCTGAATTTAGTAATGTTGCCACCAATTTACCAATCATGGGGTGGATTAAGAACATCGAGTTGGTATGTGAGCTGTGTGACATGAAGAGGATCAAGTGCATCCTGCTGCTATGATTGAGAATTAGGGCTCTCGCCATATACTGGCAACTAAGTAAGGAGCAGAGGTCAGATGCAGAACAGAGGAAACAAGCCCTCATGACTGTGTATGCAATGGAAACCTTCAATGTGTTTGACCACTTCATGACAAAACAGTTTTGTCCTTAAGAACACATGACACAGTGGATAAAGACTTTGGTTAAATCCAGTGACAGGACCCAAAGAGTTGTGAGTTCAATACCTGGTTAAGGCAGTGGAGAATTAACAGGAGATAACTGATAACTGACATCCATTAGACATGGCATGTGGAACTAGAACAGTCTACCCCAGCGAGCAGATTAAAGGGTTCAGTTCAACATTCCAACCACCTGAAGAAGGCTGGAGTGTGTACAACTGCTGAAACATTATGATAAATATGGCAACAAAGATGAGGACAATAGTCTGAATAATGTAAATAGTGGGGAAACTGTCGATGAATTTTTGGCGGAGCTACAACACTTGACTCAGCCGGTTGGCAGATATTTGTCTGAGTGATAGATGATATGCTCATTTGTGTCTGAGCTCCCACAAGACGTTAGACAGCTTCATAGAACATCATCCAGAATCAAGACTATTATGTTAGAGCAACTTCTAATCCAGGCAAGGGCCATTATGACCAATAACCAAGAACCTGAAAAGTCAGTCGATGCATCCATTCAACAAACGCGCACTCTGAGACACCTTCTTCTCACATGTGCAAGGATGACATAATCTGTTTCAAGTGCTCTGGTCCCAACCACTTTTCCTAAGGTCTGTAAACAAGGATGCCTGGGGCGGGGGACAGATAACTTGGTGCACAGATCATTCTGTGAAGTGCATTGCTTTTGTTGAAACAAGGTTGATCACAACTCGTCTGAGTGCCAGGGGAAATGTTTCAGAGGAAGAGATGTCAACACCAGTCTCCTCCCTGAACAAGTAAAGAATGACGCACTACCAGCCATTGAAGTGCTTGTAGAACAGAAGTGCATAGCCCTTATAGACTCTGGCTACTTGCAGACACTAAAGAGCAGATCTGTATGCTGCCTTTGAGGACACTGGGAGGTGAAGGTGTTGACAGCCGATGGGAAATCACTAAAGTACCATGGGTATGGAACAGTCAAATTGGATTTTGATCATGCTCAACCCATGAACATTGAAGTCCCGGTTGTGGATGTAACATTTCTAGGCTCTGATCTGCTTTTGGGGGTCAATGCAATCCGGGAGTTTGGGGGAATGTGCATCACTAAATTGGGAGAAGTTTGCTTCCCCGAGACAAATATACCCCACTGTGCTACTATTTCCATCAACGAACCTGATTTTAGTGTGCAATTCAACCACCAGAAAAAGTTTTGGATTGTCTCATGGAAATAGGCTAGTGGTTAAACACCTGAAAGACTGAAAAACAGTATGCTTGAGTACACCATGCCAAATGCTGTCCATGACAAATACTAAAAAGAACTGCAGCTGTGGCTAGACAATAAATGACTGTTGCCATATCCTGAAAGTGAGCTCAGTCCACCCAAGGGCCTGAGTTTGTTGATAGTGGTGGTTCAGGAGAACAAACTGAAGGATAGCGAGTGAGACATTGATAAGACAGCAGCTGGAAACACTTTGTGCACTGGTTGACGAGTATGCATTGACAACAGATGTGTCAAGCTGGTCAAATCAGTGCTAAATCAAGCAGACCACCTCACCAGAGTGACCCAGAGGTGGTTGGAGCTGTACAAGGAAGGAGCCAAACCTGTACAACTAGGGTGCACCACTGTAAGGAAGATGAGTGAGAGTCAAGTAGCTAAAATCCATCACCAAATTGGGCACCCAGGTATGAAGAGGATACTGTATTTTACCACGTCTGTCAACCCTTCAATATCAACACCAGTCACAAAGTCAGTCATCAAGAATTGTGTAGTTTGCCAATCTATTGATCCGGCACCAGTTCACTGGCAGAATGGAAAGCTGGGAGTGAAAACCAACTGGAGCAGGTTAACAATGGATATCACACACTATGACAGTGGACACTTCCTAAACCTTATTGGTTGTTGTCCATTTTAATTTGTAATATGGTGACTGCTTCATTAACAAGATTCCACCAGTGTCATTAACCAATTAATATCAATCTTTTTTGAGCAGGGTCCATAGACTGAAATCTTAACTGACAATGATACAGCTTTCACGTATGAGCACTTCAGAAAATTCCTCAATGACAGGGACATACAACTTCAATTCTGATGTGCTTATGCACCTACTAGAAATGGTATAGTCAAAAGGAGTCACAAAAGCATTAAAACCATTGCCACTAAAAAGCAGTGCTCCACACCAGAGGGAGTCTGCTGGCATAAGGACAACCTCTCACATTCTACAGAGCTGGCAGACATCTTGGAGGAGCACTGGCAAAAAAGCCTCCCCCTGGTTGCATTTGCTGTGATCATGAGATCAGTGGAGAGTGTAGTGAACTACCGCAGAAGGCAAAGAGGCCCAGGGTTGCATGTATTTTTTGCAACACTAGAATAAAATAATTTTCCTCCTGCATGAACAAAGATTTAAACATGTAAACTGTCCAAAGAAAGAAATGGTGGCTTCATGGGTTACATATTTAAAACAGCTAAATCCCAGAGTAAGATACACTCTCACAAGATTACCTTTATGCATATGCAAATTTTGTCTGTCAACATACATAAAAATGAGAATGAGGTGACAGCAAGACAGTTTACTGCTGTGTTGGACAGGTTACACATGTTACGGAGAGTAGAATGTTTGAGCGGAAACTGATTGTGGGCATTGTTTGCAAGGAAAGGAACAAAAATGTTTAAAGCTTTTTTTGTTACACTCATGAGATTATAACCCTGACTGGAAGAAAACCTGACCCAGAAATTGTGCGTATAAATATTCCATGCACAGACTACAAGACTGATATTGAGTAGCCTCTAAAATTTAGCAATACAGGAAGCACTTTTGTTGACCATATATGGGTAGAGAGGGAAAGAAAGACACATCAACTTTTGTGACGAAGATTAAAAATACTTGCAAGATGTAGTGGTGAATAAGAAAGCAAAAAGATTCTGTCCACATCCTCTGCTCACATGTCTCCATAAGCAAACAAAGTAACCATATTAGTAGCATGTGGAGGCATGAATCAGGCTGGAGAAAGCAATGAACTTGGCAGGACATAGCCTAGGAGAAGGAGGACACATATGAAGTATAACAGGTAGTCAAAAGGTCAGCGCAGAAGTTGAGTGAGGATGATCTCAGAGACATGGATGCAAAACCCCTAGATGTGACATGTGGGATGGGATGCTCTGCTTTAGGTAGGATTTAACAACATTCTGGAACATAACAGACATAAAAGAAGAGGAAGGAAAGCAAACAATAAAAAACAATATTAATCCAGAGAAACCAAATAGATTGAATAAAGCATTCTATTTAACAGTATCATTATTTACATTCAGATTAATGTCCTCATCTTTGTTGTTGTTATCATAGTATTTTGGCAGTTATGCCCTTCAGCTTTCTGTCAATCTTAGGTAATCTTCAGGGAATTTAAATTGAACCCTTTAATCTACAAGGGTTAAATTCTTCTCATTCAGTTGTTCATGTCTAGAGATGTTTTGTTCAATGACTGAGTTGTACTAAAAAAAAGAACAAGACAAAATATTCCTCGTCATAGACATGAACAATCTACCACAATAGATTAAATAATGGGTTAAATTAAAGATTCCCTGACAATTAGCCAGATTGACAGATTCCTGAAGATGGCTGAAACATGATAATGAAAAAGATGATGGCATTTGTCTGAATGTAAATAATAACTCGTTATCCCAATAATTTAAACAGAATTAAATTTTTCTCTAGATTTTTTTGTTTTTTTTTAATACTTACCTTGTTTTTCTGTTTACAGCCACATTCCTCATTTTTCTTCTTCCCTTTTGTATAACTCATTCTTACCAATAGTTTAAACCTTTTTCTCTCTCTCTTATTCCTACTTTTTTCAGTCTTTTTCTACTCCCATTTGCTTTATTCTACTCTTTCCTTGCTCCTCTTCCTTTCTTTTTGCACTCTCTAACAACTTCTCTTTCCTCACTTTTCACTCTCTTCTTTCCTTTTTTGTTCTCTTTTACCCTCACTCCTACCTTTCCTTTCTTTCCAATATTTTCTCATTTTCCTTTCTCTCCTTTTCACCTCTTTCATTCCTTCACATTTTCTTCCCATTTTCCCTACTCTCTTTTCCTCTCACTCTGTTTCAGCTTTTCCCTCTTTTTCAGCTTCCCTCCATTGATATCATCTCTTTATATTGAAGTGGATCCTCTCTTCTACTATGTCAGTTGCACTCATTCCAAACTCTTTATTGTCTGTGACATTGCCAGATGTACATGTGTCAATCACTTTCTAGTTCAATAGTTATCCCTGTGGTCATCTTCTATGGTCTGTAGCATACAAATGAATGTTTATTTTTATATTACAATTGCTTATCAACTAAATCTCTCTTATGTAACAGGTGTGTAGTTTTTTATTCATTGCTCACTCACACAGTTGCTTCAGTAAATAACATATCAGTTTTTATACATCAATTGCAGTACCCCACCCTGGGAATGAATTTATCAAACTATTTTGTGTAACTTTCTTTTTGGCAATTTTTATTCAAAGTCACAATAGATTCAATGCTTACTGGATAATATTGAGAAGAAAGTCTCTATCTGATTGTGGCTTTTTTTTTTCACAACAGTTTGATACACTCTTAATTATTGTTATTATTTTATTATTACTTTTAATCAAATCTTATTATCGTGGCATTTTTATGCATTTTATTGACATATACAGACATGTTTACAATGACATTTTTAAATGAGTATGTAAATGAAAATACAGAATGATAAATTTAAATGTAATTCTGTACCTAAAAATAGCTGGTTATGTCGACTGGGGCTTCAGAATATGCTGACTACACCTCTGCAGAGGGTTAAGACCCCCCCCCAATGGAGCGTCCGTCCTGGATAAGACAATAAACTATATCCAGGACCTGGGACGCTGGACTACATCCGATGGCGGGACTTGGTCGGGAGGTTTTGAGGAGGATGGGACCACCTCTTAGTTGCTGGTGTTCCTGGGCTCACCCTGACCCAGAGTGGTAGCACTTATTAGGGTCCCAGCTATGGGAAAATAGTTGACCCCCAATAGGGGTCGGGGATCTGTGGTGGTGTTGAAGTAGGTATTAATACCCACAATACATTTTTGAAGGAAAAATTATTGCCAGAAATACATTTTTGAGAAAACTTTTAACCAACAATACTTTTTGAAGAGTTATTACCAGCAATATAGTTTTGTAGGAAAAATTATTATTGGAGATGCAGTTTTGAATGAAAAGTTATTACCAGCAATGCATTTTTGTGGGAAACGTTATTGCTAGCGATACTTTTGTGAGGGAAGAATTATTGCCAGCAATACATTTTTAAAGGAAAATTATTACAAACAAAATATTACCAGCAATACATTTTTGGAAAACTATTCCCTGCAATAGATTTTGGGGAACAAAATATCAACTGCAACAGATTTTTGAAGGGGAAAAAACATTACCAGCAATACTTACTATAAAAGTGTAAAAATAGGTTTTAACAACAGAAATACTTTGTAAAAATTATTACCAACAATAAATTTTTGGAAAAAAACATTATCAGCAATAAAAATTGTCGGGATTAAATAACCTACTGAGGTTGATATGCTGTAAAACAAACCAAACCTAACAATAGCAAATCTAATCATCATTTTATTTAATATAGGTAAATATGAATATATTATGGTACTTTTTTGCTGGTACTGATTATTGCTTAAGGAAAATTCAAACAAAAATGATATTTGTTAACATAAAAGTTATTTCATCTCTTTTGGTTGATATAAAAATGCCCGTTATAAACAATATGTGTGTTTTTGTATTGATGTCTTAGCAATAAAGCTTGTTGATTTGTTTCTTTCTCACAGGTTCTTATGTCTTAAACTGCTAAGTTGGAACAATTAAGATTGTTGCTGCTTACCAGGAAGGAAATTAAAAGTAAAAAAAAAAATTAAAAAACTAAAATTTAAGTTAAAAAAAATTAAAAACTAATTTTTAATGATAGAAATTTCAACATTGTATCTGTTGTAGCATACCTATGGACAATAATGAGTATGTCCCCATTGACATAAATACAGTAGTAAATACTGTATGTTGGTCTGCAGTTAGAGATTCATTGTGGAATTCATTTGACTTGCTTCTAGCAGTTGACTACTTCTTCTATGCGCCACTGGCAAATCTTATATATGTTGTTCTTGTCCTAAGTATTGTCATTCATTACCAACTTTCATTGATTATTCTATTCAGTAACCTTCCCTAGCTTACAACAGGATCTTATAGGTTTGTTCCAATCATTGTATCTTATGGGGTTGTTCATGTCACTGAAATGTTTCTAATTTAAATATAGTTAATAGCGAAACATTTGTAAATTACAAGTTTGATAGGCTTATCGTGTTCACATAGAGATATGATTCTAAGGGTGTGGTTTTAGAATAATGTTTACTTTTTAATGTTGTCGTATTAAATTTGCTTATGGTAATCCAATTTGTTAGTTACTTTTCATTTTCCCTAGAGTTTGATTTGTTTGCCAAAAATAGAATTGAGACAATCATTATTTATAAGGGTTTGTTTGATATTATAAAGTTTTTTTTTATCAAAGATAATTGCTTAATGTGTTTTTGCCTGTAATAATCCTCAAGTTGTTTTTGCTGTCTGGCATACTGTACCATTTTCCATGAAAAGGAAACCTTTTGTTTAAATAACCACCTAAAATATTGCATGAAAAGGGACTCTACAGTTATCTTTAAAAAAAAATTCAAGAACTTGTTGATATATTTTTTTAATCATTTCACTCCAAGCAAATCAATAAAGCCACAAAAATGCAAGGGGTTAATGATTGTTAGAGAATATGAAAAAAAAAAGAATACATTATTAAGGAGAGAGAACAATAAAAGTATAGGAATTAAGAAGACAGAAGATAACAATTGACATTGCATTTAAACTGTCAAAGTAGACTTGAAAGCAAAAAGCCAGATGAGTGTTCCACAAGTGAAAAGTGTGAAAGAAGAAACTGTCAGCATAGAACTTAGGGTTACATCTAGCTGCCATTTCAACTGTTAAGGTGATGAGACCTTGCTTCTAATCTAGTAGTATGCTTAAATTCATAAAGTCTAGGTACAAAAGAGAAAAACTTATCGAAACAATTAGCACAAAAATGTTTATAGAAAAGGTACAGGGCAGCTATATTACAATAGTGGGAAATTAACTGAAGCCAAGATGCCATGTCAGGATCAATAACATTGCAGATCCTTCTTTGTATTTTATCAAAAATCTCTAAATGCATCACATAAAGAAGAGATTATGATATGTAAGAATATTGAAAATAATACTAAACAAAATATTCAACTTTCGAATTACAATGATTCATTGATTAAGTAATTTACATATATAGAATGTCTAAGAACTTGTAATGGTTGAGATAGATATGTCCTTTTTATGGATATGTATGATAGGGATTTTCAAATGCTGACTATAAAGATAGACATACCCCACTTTCTTTCATTTGGAGTGGATTAAAATTAATGTTAGCAAAATATCTATGCATATAAGGAAATTTTGAAAAGTTTTATGCCTGATCAAGTAGCAATTAAAAAAATCTGATATCTGGTCATTTGGTCAGATTTTGGGAAGTTGGTTGAGCTAAAAAAAAGGTTTCAGCATCACTCTCTAATTGCATCTCAATCTTTGAAGATTGTAAGTGGCAGGGAAGTTCTATAGGCAAGAAGTGCAAGAAAAGGAACTATTAGAATAGAATTGACAGTTGCATCTAACTAGGCCATCAGTAAAACAATGAAATCTAGTTGCTAATCTAGTAGTACATTTAAATTCATGCAGTCAAGGTACTAAGGAGAAAAGCTCATCAGAACAGTTGCCATGAAAAGATTTGTAGAAAAGACAGAGAGGAGCCATGTCACATCGGCAAGAATGGGACTGAAATCGAGATGCTAGGTCATGATCGATTACATTACAGACTCTTCTTTGAATTTTATCAAGAATCTTGAGATATATAGCCGTAACACCAGATCAGATATGGAAGCAATATTCAATGCACAGACAAATGGTAAATTTATAAATGTACAAAATGGATTCTGAAAAGAATTTCCTGGCATGACATGATGAACCAACTTTCCTAGCACTAGACCTAGCAATTGATTCAATATAATCACTCCACTTCATCTCAGTGGGGAGCATGAGTCTGAGAAGGCAAAGTGTTGCTCTCCTGGAAGTTAGTACATACTGATTACAGGCAGAAATGGTTCTCTGTGGTGATTAAATGAAAGCAGTTTTGTTTTGGAGGTGTTAAAATTTATAAGCCATTCCTTGTCCCAGTTGACCAGTTGATTAGAGGTCATTTTTGGGAGCAGTTGCCAGTTTTACTTTTTTGGATCTGTCAGACTTCTGCTAAGAAGTAAATAGTTATGTCATCTACATAAATACCTAGTTGAGAACTGATGACATTGGGAGGGTCATTGATAAAGCTCAGAAACAGCATTGGTCCGAGGATATCGACTGTTAGTAAAAGCCAAATATGTACGAAATAATGACAGAAGTTACCCACTACTTGTCCATAGCTGGAACTGATGTATTATTTTAGGGTGTTTCCTGAACGCTTTTTGTTGTCTGTAACAAATATATGAAATCCAAATGAAGAGGGTGATGGCACAGAAAAAATTACATTTAATAGAAAATGGTAACCTCTAATTAACGAAAAAAGAAAAAGAAATTATCGATGCATCAAATCTGTGTGGGAAATTCCTAAATATATTCCTGATGTCTTGATATATATTCGTGTGTATATATATATATATATATATATATATATATTCTTTTGATAAAAAACATTTATTTTGCATAATGCACTGTATTTTGCAATTTTGAGGATGCATCCAAATTTTGATTGCAATATTTTGAAAAACAAAACAAGAATAAATATAAAATTAAGTAAAATAAAAAGTAAACTTAAACCTGTAGAATGCAGTAAATTTCAATCACCCTCTCATCTTTTTATCTGTTAACTTCTTAGAATCATAATTTTGTCATTGAAAGGTTATTGGTATTCCATTAACTGTTTCTTTTGAGGAAATTATAGACTGGGATTGTGATTATAAGCTGAACAGTGTTCAAGATCTCCACATAACGTATGACTTGATAGTGAATATATTTCTAGACTAAATGGGATGCCAAGGCTTCATTGTCAATTCATCTTGGATGTCTACATCAGAAAAGAGAAGATATATAAAATGATTCCAAAAATGACCACACACTGCATTTAATAATCTCACACTGTGAGGGAAAACCCAACAAAGCATAGTGATATTGTGAGGTATTACTCAGGTGATCAGGTTTAGTGGTAATGATTGTTTCAGCCTGCAAACCTTGCCTGATTTTTTTTATCATTATTTTTATATGAAGCACAGCTGTTGTTTTCACAGTTACAGTTGGATGAGCTGAGACGCAATCATCAAAAGAGAAGTTGACTTGAAAAAATAATTTCCTTTCTTTCTTTTGACAACACCAGATTTATGCACAAAATTTTATATTTAAATTTACAAAGATAAAATACTTTTTTTATTTATGCACATATTTCAATTTGTGAACTTCTTACTTCTTTCTTGTTGTTAAATTGTTAAATAAATACCCAAATTTTAAAGCCAAAAAAGTAATTTGCCAATACAATATGGTAAAATAAAATGTAAAATATAGTAACAAGAAAAGAAAATAATAAAAAAGGCTTAATCATAGAACCTAAAAATCACAGGGTATTTAAACAAAAGCATTTTGCAACATGACTAGATTTGTGCCTGCCTGGATGCAGTCTTCTGTGGCCAGATTGGTTAAGATGCTGTCCATGGAAGATGAACGCTCATCGTATAGGAGGTGAGTTCTGATCTTGTGAGAAACTACTTCACTATTTGAATAATAAGAAGGTATTTGACTTAGAAAGTTATGATAGCAACATCTTGGTTTCATTCAGATACCCACCTCCAGTCACCATTAGGTGTCCATTGATGTGTTGATTATTGTAATATTTTGTCCTTATTTTACTGTCATCTAGTGGTTGTGAGTTTAATCCCTCAATCAAATAGTGAAACACCGATTCTGCAAGAATGAACAATAACTGGTATCACAGAGGCAAAATATTGCAGTTTTCAATAAATATCCCATATCATCCAATCAACAGACACATGGTGATGACCAGACGGTACTTAGTGGACACTAACTTTGTGTCTATAATAACATCTGTATCAACCAAGATGAGAACATTAGTTTGAATTAATACAAGTATATTAAAAACTATTCATCTCTGAAATTAAATACTAAATTAAAAATTAATAATGAAAATGTCTTAAGTCAAAATAGATCTTTTTATTTCAGAAACATCATGCCAAAACAGGGTACTCAACACTGAAAAAAGCTTGCTTAACTGGAAGGACTAAAGGTCCCACAAGGACAAGGAGAGGGTTATATAGGTTGTTCAGAGATGAGCTGACATCTCTGACCTCCATTTCATATAGAGTTACTGTATGACTCTCGTACTAAGGACATATCGATGGGGAGGTGAGGAGTGACCATCTAACTATGATTGGAGGGACATACTTCTAACTACATGAATGTTTTCATAAAGTTTCTATTCTTGCAGAAATTGTTTCCAAACAATTGCTGTTCTTTAGACAAAAATCAAAACCTGTTTATAAGTTAGGACAGAATTATGAAATGATTCTGTTCTGATAGTAAACTATTGTATGATGGTTTACTGAAAAGTTCTGATATTTGATAATTTGGTCAGATATTTGAAAGTTGCTTGGGACAATAACTTTTCAACACCTTTCCATAAGTCAGTTCTGACATGAGTCAAAGACATCCTGTAGTTTAATATTAATGTCTTCAAAAAGTCTGTTTTTCTTTGTTTTTGAGGGTCAAAAACTAACAATACAATTATTTATCAACATGTTCTTGTGTTGAACATGTACAGAGGTGCTTATTGATGCTGTGTGTGCTTTAAAAACTACAGGTTTGTTTACAGAATATTATCATTAAGCAGCTTTTGTGCATAATAAGCTAAGATAAGGCAAGGAATTCCCAGTGTGTGTGTATAGCAACTGCATAACCATCCTTGTGCTGTCTCCCCACCAATCTAATATAGTATGCCTATACTTGATCATTTCACAACGGTTTTAAGTGTGGGATGTAACTAAAGAATACCAGTATTTCAACCATTTTTTTTAAATTTTTTTATGAAGAACAAAAACAGGATGCAGAGTGGAGAGGTTGTGTGTCAAATAAGAAGGATGTAAGTCTGGGAGATGTAGGAAATATGGATGTGTTCAAAATTGGATTCTTAAACGAGTTGACATTGAATCTCTTATTCTGACTGGGAAGTATGATTTGTAAGGCTATCAGGTTCTTCAACTGATCTCAGTCAAGATATAAACTAAAAACCACAAGAACTCAACACAGGAATCCCCTGTGGTACCAGCATCCATTTCAGATTCCATCCTGTTTTGAATAAATAATAAAAAAAAAAATCTTAAAAAACATTTTCCTTCTGCTTAGGTTTTCCTGTGTTTCTTTAAATATTTGACATGAATTATTTTCATGAACAAAGAATAATTTGGTTAGAAATTTAATAAATATGACTTCTGCTTGAAGAGTACAGGACTGACTGCAGCTTTGAAGGGGTTTTTAATCCTTAATTTAAATTTGAAATCTTTGATTTTTATTTATCAAAGAACAGTTCAGATACAACAAAATCAATGGAAGACATAAGACACACCCCAATTTCAGCATGGCAAATAAAGAAAAAAATAGTAAAATTATTAGTAAATGTTACAGCCTAGACTATATTTATGAGGTATTATTTTGGTTAAACAAGTCATGATTGCAATTAAATGAAAAATAATAGGAAAAAAAGAACAGAAGCCTATAAAAACTTTATTATATCCAAAACAGAAAAAAAAAAAATCAAGCAATTATTACAATTGAGCAAAACAGTACAGTTACCATTAAAATCCAGTCAAAAATTTTCCTTTATATGATGTGTACAACCTGCATCTTGTAAACATCTTAGTGGAGTAATTAGGATATAAAAATTCTGATTGTATTTATACTAATGCAATTGGAAGTTATTGCAAGAAAAATATTAATGAAACAAACATATTTTACAAATATATAATTTGAATTTATTGCATATAATTTTAGTGAAACAAAGTATTAATATTAAACATGATGAAATTAATATAATGAATATTATCAATATTTTAATCTGCATAATTGCCTTTTAAATAATAACAATAGGTATATAAAAGTTATTCTAAGGTCTAAGCTAATAGGAGTTGCTAGGTAGCTAATTTCGACCGACTATCACAAATTTTAAACCTTCATATGGCATATAAGACACAGGGGAATTTTAAAAGATATTTTAAGTAAAAAAAAGTGCGTCTTATATGCCATCAAATACAATACTTAAACTTTTTAGATGAAGCATTTTTATTGCTGCTGCATAAAATGTAGCAGAAATTTATATTGTAAGCAGCTGAGCTATAGAAATTAAATGATGGAAATTCTCATCACTGACAATTTTTGTGTTATTTTTGACAACTTTCCAACCATTAAAGTAGTAACAATTAAGAATAGCAAAATAATTTTTAACAGGTTGAGTGGTACCATATTTTGGGAGGTCATCTCATCTTGTCAGCATTTTGAAGAATTTAACCACAGAAATTTATGATCATGATTGATTCACAAATTTAATCCTATTGTCATGTCTTACAAATTTTGACATTGTTTTGTTTATTTTTACATTCTAGTTTTAAGTTATTTCAACTGTAAGAAACATATTTTTATTAGAAATTTTTGATTGCTCTTGTTGCTTTTTATGACAGATTTCTAAGTTAAATTATAAGAAAGTATTTTCATCATATTGTTAATTTTTATCATGTAAGCTGATTGATTCTTTGGACATTTTACCATATTTTTTTGTTCAAATACACTTTTACTGCTAAAGTAAGTCATGTAAAGTAAAAATAGTCTTATTCTAAGGTTTGTTATTTCAGTCAATGTTTGGAAAATCATGACAAACAGTTTGTCATTCTACAAAGGCTATTTTTAGATTCAGTATATGTCTGGTTATATGAGGGTGGGCTGAAAACTTCATAGGCTGGCTATGAAGGAGTGATTCTAGAGCTGTGAAATCTTGCATGCATTCATTTCAACTCTTCTTATTAATAACTGCATTGTTTCTTTCCAGATAAACTGACATCTGACAGTTCAAAGATGACTTCAAATGTAACTAGTAGTGACTTCTCTTGAAAATGAACAAAATTTAGCATTATGGTACTATCAAGTACCTGCAGAGAAATGGTTTTACCCCGAAGGGCATTCATGCTGACATGGTTGCTACATTAGAGGATGACATTCCAGCTTTATCAACAGTGCAAAAGTGGGCAGCTGAATTTAGGAGAGGAAATGAAAGACTTGTTTTTTTTTGTTTTTTTTTTAAGCATTTCACCCCAAGTGTTCCACTAGTATGCAAGGGGCTACAGAGAGAGAAAGTAAGGGAAAAGACTGGGTAGGGGGGTAATTGAGGAAAGGATACAAAGAACAGAGAAGGATAAAAAGAAGAAATGGTAATTAAGGCATCAGAATATGTCGATTGACATTACACTTAAAGTTTTGAAGATTATATTTATCAAGCAAGCCAGTAAGAGGAAGGGAGTTCCACTGTCAGGAAGTGTGAGAGAAGAAGCTATTGGAGTAAAAAAGATGGTTACATTTAACTGTTTTGACAGTAAAAGGGTGGGACTGAGATGCTAACCTAGTAGCATGCTTAAATTCATGCAGTCAGGGCCCCACTGAAAATAGCTCATTAGAGCTGATGCCATGTAAATATTTATAAAAGAGATAGAGAGAAGCCACATTACATCAGTGAGAAAGTGACTGGAGCCGAGAACCCAAGTCACGACTTTTTAAATTGCATATCTGTCTTTGGATTTTGTCGAGAACCTCAAGATGAATAACAGGGGCACCAGACAATAATGGTAACAATATTCCATGCATGAACTCACACAAGAAAAACCTTCTGACATGACACAGAGAACCACTTTTCTTGCAGTAGATGCAGCTATTGATTCAATGGAGTTGTTCCACTACAGGTCAGTGGAAAACATAAGACCAAGACTATAGAGACTGGAGTAAGTGATATAATACCTTATCCCTGGAGCTTACATAGAAGGCCAGCATGCCAAACCCTGTTAAACGCCTTCAATATATCCAGAGCAACAGCTCGGGATTATCAACTAGAGCTTGGTATACATATTCAGTTATGGCTGTGAGCACACCAGCAGTAGACCGGACAAAGTGGAAAACATATTATTTGTCAGAGAGTAGGTCATGGGAGATGAGATGCTTAACTGCTTCAGCACTGATTAAAGCCTTGAAGACTTCACCAGAGTTGTAGAAGACTGATGGATAATAGTTAGATGGGTCAGAAGGGTCTCCAGAGTTCTTAAAGACTGAGATGACAGAGGAGGACTTCCAATAGACTGGAAAACAAGAATCAATGAGGCAATAGTTGTATAGTTTGGAGAGAACTGGAGCCAGCTCAGGGGCACATTTCTTTATGACTACGGCTGGTATCCTGTCATCACCACTTGCTTTATAATTTAGAAATGATGTCTAATACCATCGACGTGGTTATGCACATCTCATTCAGTATAACCTCAGTTCTAGGGGGAAAATCAGGTGTGGGTACCCCGGATGAGTTGTGTGTTGAGTTGGATGAGAATTTCCGAGCAAAGCATTCAGCCTTATCAGCTGAGGATGTTAGGACTTCGAATTGATTGAATAGGGATTGAGGATTTTCTCTTGTTTAGAACACTCTTGCAGAGCCACCAATAATCTTTAGAACCAAACTTGCAAGATGTTTTTGTTTACATTGTTTCATTCTATCAGTAAACAGTAACTTTCCTTCATTGAGGACACATTTGCACTCATTACGAGCAGAGACAAAGAGACATCTGTTGCAATCAGACATGTCACACTGGTAAAGACGGAAGAAGTGATTCCTATGAGCTATATCGGCAGAGCAAGCAGGTGAGAACCAAGGAGATGAGTGTGATTTAACTTGGTATTTTCTTGCTGTAATGAAAGCCTTGATGCCATCTTTTACCCAGGAGGAGACCTCAGATGCACATTTTTTTTATAAGATGATTAAAAACAACATTCCAAGGGATGTCGTGAAGGAAATCATGGAATGAGCCCTAGTCTGTATATTGCTAACCGAAAGATATTCTGTTAGTAGGAGGTTCATGGCTAGATGGGGAGTGGAAGGATATATTAACAGACACCACCACACTGAAGTTGACCCAAGTTCTGGATGTCCTGCAACTGGTACCACTAAGGAAAATATTGATCGTGTTCACCACATGGTGATGGGTGACAGGTGATTGACTATAAATCAAATAGCCAATGTTATTAGCCTGTCTCTTGAGAGAGTTGAGAATATTCTGCACAATGAACTTGGCATGACGATGGTTTCTATTAATGGGTACCACATCCTCTAACACCTGATCAAAAGCTCATTGTTTGAGGCAGATCCCGCTGCTTTCTTAACTCACTACTTTGAGTCAAAGAGAATCCAAGCAGTGGAAACACCCATTCTCACCTGCTCCAAAGAAGGCCATAGTCATTTCATCTGCAGGGAAGATTATGGCCTCTTAGTCTTTGGGGGGGGGGGGGGGCAAAAGGCATTGTGTTAGTTAATTCAAAAGGGCCACACTATCAATAGAGTGCCAACTTGCTGAGGCAGTTACAAAAGGCTATCGAGACCAAATGCCCAGGATAACTGATGAAAGAGGTTTTCTTGCATTATTTACATAATTTGGACTGTTATCCTCATCTTTATTGCCATATTCACAACATTTCAACCTTCTTCAGGTGATTGGAATTTTGAATTGAACCCTTTATTTCATTCACTGGCATCAATTGTTCTAGTACCACGTGCCATACCTCTTCCGGATGTCTCAGTTATTTCCTTTTAACTCAACTCTCCAAGTTTTTGGTTCATGACTGCCGTAGCCAGGTATTGAACACACAACTCTTTGGGTTTAGTCACTGGATCTAACCAACGTCTTTATCCACTGAGCCATGTGGACGAAATAAAGGGTTTGCTTCAAAATTCCAATCACCTGAAGAAGGCTGGAGTGTACAACTGCCAAAATGTTGTGAATATGGCAATGAAGATGAGGATAACTGTTTGAATAATGTAAATAATGCAAGTGATCATAATACCTCATCTCAGTGGTTTTGTTTCATTAAGAAAATTCTCCAGGACACAAGTCCTTGGTTTCAATGGCTGCTGTGCATGACAGTTGTTTTGATCCATATTATCTTGATTAGGACTATCATCTGTTCCCCAACATGAAAAAAACACTGAGAATCAATATTACTGTGATGATGACATCATATCTATTATTGATGAGTTTTTTGACCATTAGAATGACAGCTTCTTCTCCAGTGGGATCCAAACACTACAATACCAATGAAAGAAGTGTGTGGACTGCAAGGGGGACTATTTTGAAAAATAAACATCATTTAGGCACATTCCATGAGAGTATCTTGTTGGACCTATGAATTTTTCAGCCAATCTAGTGCATTGTTTTATAAATCATATTAATGACTCCTGTTTCATCTTCATGCTAATGTCACCATCTTGATTGTCATCATTCTAATGTTTCACCTGTTGTACTCACCATCTTTATTCAGGTGCCTGTCATAATTCAGTGTATAATAATGATATTTCTTCATCATGAATACATTTATCATTTTTCACAGAATTGACAGTGAGAGGTGCAGTAGAATAATTTTTGTGATAATGTTTTGTTTGGAGGAAATGAGTTCTTTCATCAAAACATGATTTGTTCACAGTTCTTCTATAAGAAGAAATCCTTTACTTCCAAGATTTGTTTAGGCAACTGAAATCATTCTTTATGCTGCTGATGTTGTTCACCAGTTTTTGAATCAGTCCATTTTTGGTATATTGTTTGTGAGGTTCAGGAAAGGATGTTTTATCTGCTGCAAACTCTGTTTGAAATGGAGCTCATCAGACACACACCAAGTCTATTCTTTTGATGTCATTCATTGGTAGCTCAGAAAACCAAGGCAACTGTAAAGCTTTCTTTCTTTTCATGTAACCCTCTCTTAGATAGGCTTCCCTACATCTTACTTATTATAAAACGCAGATTGTGTGTGTGTGTCTGTAACGTTTATATGTTGGATCGAATTTCCTACATTTTCTAGCCGATTTCAACAAAACTTCACAGGACTACATAAAATTACCTTGTGGTGGTTCTAACGGGGCCAAAAATGGAAAAAATACAGTTGTTTTTTAATAAAATAAATTTGAAAACACGATTAAGACACATCGTGAGAATGAAAGGGGACAACTCACCCACGAAAATGTAAACAAAAGAGCATAGCATGATGAAAAAAAAAAGCCAAACTTAGCGAAAACAAAATTTTATCATCTAATGTTCATATTATTATTAAAGAGGAAAGATCAAAGTATTTTGGGGGTATTTTTTTTACATTTTTAATCGTTCCTAGCACGTCTGAAATTTTCGTTAAAAAATATTGTTTTTTTTTGGTCAAAAAGGGCAGATAATCATTTTCAATCATTTTTTCGATTTGATAAAAAGATTAAAATCTTACTTTGATATTCTTTTAAAAATCAATTATCATTTTTTTTCAAAACTGATTTTAATAAAAACAGAAATAATACTGTTTATTTAAAATATTTTGAACCAAGCTTAACTTAGCTTCTGCGCCGAAAAAATGTAATTTGAAAATAAAACAAAGCAGGTCATAACCTTTCGCGTCGCTTGACGATTGACAAAAGGCACATTCATGACGTTTAGATAACTTACGGGAGGATAACTCTTTCTACGGATGGAAGGAAGTGAAATTATTTAAGTGAACAAATTATTTACCTTGTTACTTTTAAGGAAAAGTTTCAGCGCTCTAATTTTTTATTTTTTATTTTTATTTTTTTTGTACTTAGCTTTCATTTTTACGTTTACGATGCTTTATGGAAAATATAAAGAAATTAAAAAGAAGACTTAATAGTGAGATTAAATTTCATAAGAAAAAGGTATCTAATTAATTTAGGTACCTTTCTTATGAAATTTTATCAGAAAATGGACATAAAATACTATAATTTTATGTACATTTATTACATTTTACTGTGTTATTTGTATTTCCATTCATTTTATTACTAATTTTGATATTTCATTTGTGGAAAATGTCATAACTGAGATTAATATAAAAAATAAGATCATATAAATTAAAGTTTAGCAGTAGTTAAATTTCATAAGATGATACTGTTACTTGTAGGTACCCTTCTCAGTTGAAATTGAAAACTCAAATTAACTTCTCCATACGTATTTACGTAAAAGTAAAAGGGCTTAACAGCGGAGAACACTGCTGAACTCAAATAATGCAACTAAATCGTATTCTGGTTGGTCTTCCGTACTTGATAATTACTGTCCGACTATAAACACAAAAATTAAATTTCTTAATTACCATGGCTAATCTGATTGGTCCAAATTATACAATTTTCTAAGCGCTAGACAATGACAATCTCACACGGACATTTTGAAAGGTTGATGTTGCTTTTAACTAATGTTAAATATTTTTTAAAATTCAATTTAAACATTTTTTAAAAATCTTTTTAAAATTAAAGAAATAAGAAATAATTGTATTAAAATTCAATTTTCATTGAAAAAATTTTTTGCTTTCAGAAAATATTGTCCATATTCATAAAAACAAATTAAAACAAATAAAAGCATTTGAAACTAAATAATATATTTGTTTTATTGAGTTTTGTATGTTACAATTCACAGCTGATTTTCAGGCGTTGGCCAAAAAAAAAAAACATGATTTGCATTCTTCAAAGCCTTGTGCTTTTAACTATTGTAATCACTAAAACCAATGGTCTCGAATTTCTAGAGTTTTCATAAAATTAGTTATGGGGTGTTAATAAATATAAAAAAAAATATTTCTGCCATGACTTTAATAAAAAAAAAAAAAAGATATTTATAATAATTTCGATCATCTGTGAATAGTTTCTGAAAGTTTCATTAACATCTGACAATTATTTTATTTTTAAAGATTTTCCAAATTAATGTGTGTAAATACAAAAATACGCTAAAAATTATCTATGTTATTTACTACCTCTTGTTGCGACAAAGAGAAACAAGGTTTTTAAATCAAAATTTAGAATATTCTAAAAGATGGAAAAATTTTTTAAAATAATTAAAAAAATTTAGTCTATCCTCTTCATAAAAACATAAGCATTTTGACGATAAAATTTTGTTTTCATAAACTTTGGCGTCTTTTTTCATCAGACTATGCTCTATGTTTTAGCGATTCCGTGGAGTGACTGAGGTTAAAAAACCCAGGTTGTTTATGTGTGTGTGTGTGTGTTCCTTTTATATATGGGATCGGATTTCTTACATTTTTCAGCCAATAAAACAAACATCCACTTTTTTTTTTGGTAGTATTTCTTATTGTCTTGCACACTTTTTTTTTTTATTTACATTCAGAATGCTTTAAAATTCCATTTACAAGACAATTGTTTATAATAAAATTCTATTCACCAATCGATAAACTCATAACGATTGTAAACAATGTTTTTGTTTGAATTTGGGTTTGACCAATTCAAAAAAAAAAAAAAAAATTAAGACATGCATGTCCGTCAACCTTAAACAATAATCTTTGTCAATTTTATTTTTCAGTCTTTATGATGGTCAATACTTGATCTATCTCTTACTGTTACATCCCCGGGCAACACCGGGCTCTACTGCTAGTAGCTTGATAAACTTTAACTGCTCTGTTATTTATGCATAATTGAAGGTTGGTCTATTGAGAGACATATTATTTGATTTTGTTTAACAGCATATCAACCTCTATATTTTATTTAATGACAAAATCTAAATATTTTGAACATAATTTTATGGCTTCAACTAAATATATGTTTAACACACTTGTATGCCTTCAACTACAGATAAAATGTAGTTGGTAATTTTTTTTATATAAAAATGTATTACTGGTATTTTTCTATAAAAATGTATTTTTATACTTTCATAGTGTTTTGTTTTTGTGTGTGGGGGGTCACTATTTGTTCATTGCTGGGATCCTAAAATGTGCTACCACCCTGGGCCATGATGGATCTGCGAACAACAGCAATTAAGAGGTGGTTCCATACTCCTCAAAACCTCCAATCTCCCAATTAGAGCCCTTGCTGCTGGGTGTAGTTTATCACCATACCCAGGACTATATTGGAAGAGATAAATTTATACATCTGCAATTAACATTATTATGTGATGAATACTGACTCAGTTGGAATTTGAATAAAGTTTGCTGACTCCATTTACATGTTAATTACCATTATGTCACCCCACACCTCATTTTATATGTATAATCTATAAGGAAAGAAAGATTTTATTTTTTTTTAAACAAGACGATGAACAGAAAATGGTAACTAATATACCAACCATGTTTTTATTTTTTATTTTTTTGACAAGTTACTTTGCGTATCAGTTATGCTTTTGAAAATTATAGCCAGCAGCAAGCAACTTTGTTCATTCCAGTAATGCAGACTACACAGATGATACCATTCACAGCTATAGGGATTGTCATTTATTCACAGAATGTTCTTTCTTGTTCCTTCCCTGCTTGCCAAAGAAAAACACACAGGAGTGGAATCCATACATCTGAAGAAGGTTTTTGAATGAATTGGCTAAAAACATTTTGAGGATAACAACATGAGTTAATTTACCTGATTAAGTCTTCAAATATTTAAGACCCTTCATAAATTATATACCGTATTCTGTTGATTTTTTTCAAGATTATCCAGTCTTCAGAATTGTCATATTCAAAATGCTATGCAAAATGCAAATAAATTTTTTATCACCATGTTGGGTCAAAATGAACTCCTACTTTACCTGATATTTAAAATATCAGATAATATATATATATACTTATAGTAGTTTAGTTTCATTTTTCCTACAGCTTCAGTCTTCCTTTTTCTTGCTAGAATCTATCTTACACATTATAAATCTAACGCCAGTTGTCAATTGCTGCTACATTTGGTTTGGTGCTTCTGCTGCATATCTAAAGATTCTTGATAAAATTCAATGAAGAATCTGCAATAATATTGGTCTTGACTTGGTATCTCTGATTCAGTTACTTTTGTATTGCCATAATGTTGTTTCCCTTTGCCTTTTCTATAAATACTATCATGGTAATTGTTCTGATGAACTTTCCTCTTTGGTTCCTTAATTTTACAAATTTAAGTGCAGTACTAGATTGGCAGCAAGGTTTAATAATTTTACAGTTGAAATGGCTAGATGTAACCATAAGTTCTATGCTAACAATTTCTTCTCTCACACTTCTTGTATATGGAGCTCTCTTCTGGCCTCTTGACTTTCAGTCAAATTTTATCTTCAAAAATTTAAATGTAATGTCAATAGCTATCTTTTGTCTTCTCAATTCCTGTTTTTTTATTGTTCTCTCTCCTTAATAATGTTTTTCTTTTTCTTATATTCTCTCACATTCAGTAAGCTGTTAGTGGCTTTCCTTTGATTGGGATGAAATGATTAAAAAAAATTAAATATATTCTCTTTAAAAAGTCATTTGTTTTCACATAAAGAAATGTATAAATAGTGAGAATATTTCACCAAAATATGTTCTCTAAAAACATGACATCCAAAATACATTTTGTTTTCTACCCTATTTTGTAATTTTTGTGATAAATCCCTCTTCATTCGCTTGATGTTCCTTTTGTACCTGCACCTACCTGTAACGGCATTCACCCGAGGTGGGTTGAACTGGCTCCAATATTGGAGTTTCATGGGAATTTGGAATTCACAAGCAGTCCCCAAACCTGCATGTATAGCACATGAGATTTGATTATAGTGGTGAGGTTTAGTGCAGGACCATCCACACTTTTTGAAGGGCCGAATACAAGACCTGGTGCAATATGTGCCACAAAGTCCCCAAATGACCCTCCGCAGGGTTTGAAATTCAGAGTTGTCCTTCTCCTAGACCAGTTGCCATTCAAGGCTATAGAACCCAGTCTGTCCTGCTATTTACCCAGAACTGGAGGGAGAAGAAGTGGATTCACGCCTTTCTCAAGGGTATTAGCACAAAAGTGAATGTAACGGATTCGACTGGAATTCGAACTTGGCTCTCCAAATCCTCAATCCAAGCTGCTATCCATTACTCCACCATGCCTCCTCATATTCCTTTTGTCCCTTAAATGATTTCATTTCTAAATCTATTTGCAATCATTAAACGAATGCTCAATCTTCTTTTTTTTCCAGATTAACTAAATACCCAACTTAAAAAGCGCACAACTGATTTAAACCACGGTAAGTAAATTTATTTTCTCTCTTTGAAAGTTATTCTGGTAAATTGGTTCCTCCCACATTTTACATAATGGTTCTTCAAAGTGCTATGATAATTTATTTGGTGTTGAGTTTGAATTTTGTTAAAAACAGTTGACCCAAAAGGAGTAACCTTCTTTGATAATTCCAATTTCTGTTTAATTTTTAAAATCTTAGCTAATTATTATGCAAATATGACAGAAATAACTTTATTTACAATGAATTATAAGTTTCAGTGTGTGTATTGATTCTATAATATAAAACACAATATAACTTCACATACAAATGAGATATTGAAAAATTTTCAACACAACCCACTTCTCAAAATTTGACTAAATTATGAAACATTAGTTTTTTTTCTTTTAAGAACTTATTTTGTTCAGACTAAGAACTTTTTGGCAACTCTTTATCTTTATTGGTCATATAGCTGGATCTTCTCTTTGAGATATTCTATTATGTTACAGAAGTCATTACTCTCTGACAATAAGCTTCATGTTACAATAGAAACAGAATATCTCACTAATAAGATCAGGTTGTTAATATATTGTTTTTTCTTTCATTTCATCTTAGCTTTCTTTGGATATTTTTACTTGTAATTATTTAATGAGTAGAATTTTTCTATGTACCAGACGTTGTATAGATAAGAACTTTAGATCACTCCTGTAGAAAATATAACTAATGCAATTGAATTGCAAAATTTTATAGCCATACTATTTGGAAGCCATAAATGATACAAAGTCACAAGTCATCGTGATTGAGGGTAGTGGCTTTGTTCAAATTGTTACTCACACCAAGTGAAGCACTCTCTCTCAGAACATGTGACACAAGTCTGCTCAGCATATTTGCATCATAAACCACAGGTGTGCTCTGGGGTTTTTTGAACAAACACAAATGTGCTTGAGTAGGCACCTGCAACAGGAATTAGCTAGCTGTCATAGTAGATAGGGGTGTCAAAAACAAGTAGCTGGTCATTATATACCTCTCTCTGTCTCTCTTTATATTATATATATATATATGTGCATGTATTTTTTAAAAATAGTGTTTTTGGTTACTGAAATTTTATTCTATCTATACCAATGTTGCATTCATGTGTAAATATATATATATATATATAATGGCCAGCTACTATATATATATATATATAAACACTCACACATATAGACAAAGTAAATACTGAAAAGTTCTTAGCCCAGCAAAAAGAAAAACATCAAATTATTTTTGGAAAGGCTTCTTGGTCTGGCTAAGAACTTTTCAGCACCTCCTTGTATGTTGCTCATCTCAAATAGTGAGGTACTGAAAACATAAATAAATTATAGCAATGATCATAAACTTATATGAAAATTTAAAATATGTTTTGCTATAATCTAATTTTTTTAAATGAAGATTTTGTCATGTTACATTTTGTCATCAAAAATAGTCATTGTGGAAATAGGATTTTGACTAGAAAAATATTATTTACTGTGATTTAAAACATAGTGAAAAATACTTTTATTTCCAGTGTGTGAGTGTTGTTACCTTAGTTCAAAGGTCAAGTAGATATTCAACAAGCTTTCTTACATGTTTGTGATAAAAACCTACTCATGAGACAATTGAAGTATGGATAATCAAAAATGGCAAAAGTTTATTCTCACCAATGAAAAAACTATCAAATATCAAGCAATGATCTAGTGCTCAATAAGTTTCCTGTAAGAAAACTGACTTGGACATACTTTAGTACCTTTTTTGAATTACCATTCTAAATTTTTTTTTTTATACTGAAAATAAGTATTCTTTCAGCTCTACTCAATTACCAAAATTTCACCATGTTTGATACCAAACTGCTAATTCAAATAGGATTTTCTTGATAAAGCAATCTCCAGATTCCTACTTGTCTGATATTCAAGACTTGAGCATGGTAAAAACACAACTACCTACTGCTTTCCTTGTTGAATGTTGTTTAATTTTTAGAAGTGGCTTCCTTCTGTCTGTTCCCTTATAATAAAAACCTATATAGTAAATATATTGTCATTCTTGGAAATATGAAGAAAATGTCTTTTCATAGAAGTTTCCAGGATATATTCATGATAAAAAATGGTACTGTGATGTTCAGTAAAATTTGTGTCAAGAGACTGACTTAGATAATTATTATCACCGCAAGAATAAAAAAAAATTAAAATAATTTTTAAAAGTCAATCTTAGATGATATTAAATATTTTCTATGTAATAACAATGATAGGTTTTATAATAAATTCGGATATTTTGTATAATTCAAAAAGTTGCAAAAATTTACTGTTTTTAATAGAGAAATGATAAAACTGAAAATCAAGAAAGTTGTAAAATGTGTGCTAGTAATATGAGTGTTTATTTTTGGATTTAGAATTTATTCTGCATACCTTAAATTGGAATCTTTCATCATGAACACCAACAATTAAGGTTTTGAAATGAAAAGGCTCTCTAAATGTAACCCTATTTAAATATTTATGATAGCAGTCTATTAATATTTCCTCACAGTTTGGCAAAATATTGTTAACCATTATACCTTGTGCTGTCATAGAATAAAGAGTTAAAAAAAAAAAAGTTTTTTTCT
Organism: Acanthosepion pharaonis; assembly: GCA_903632075.3. Taxonomy (NCBI): domain Eukaryota; kingdom Metazoa; phylum Mollusca; class Cephalopoda; order Sepiida; family Sepiidae; genus Acanthosepion; species Acanthosepion pharaonis. The sequence goes on along the minus strand of CAHIKZ030001080.1, from coordinate 313,514 downwards.
CTCCTGTCCTTCATGAAAAGGTCTCATTGATTGACTGACTGCATTGAAAATCTATTTCCTGCATCAGGTTTTAGCATGGTCTGCTGATGAGACATTTAACAACAGCTGTGGATGTCAGACAAACTCAAATGATGGCCCATTTTTTTTTTTACAAAAAAAAAAAAGAAAAAAAAGAGAAATTGAACATTATTTCAATTGCTCCTGCCACATCACTGACTTTTGTGTAAGTTATTATCAAAATAGAAATTTAAAACTCTGCTTTGCTAAAGTCTTAGCAGACTGGTTACTGTTTGTTAGTTTTCTGAAATTTAGAGAACATTTTCTATTATATTTTAGACATAGATTTACAAGAAAATGTGTTACAATCTCTCTTTCTCTATATTTACACACACACACACACACACACACACAAACACATATATATATATTAAAATTTGCTATATTTATGGGGGAATGAAGTGTTCAGTCTCAAAGATAGCATTTGTAGATATGGACATTGTGGACAGAGGAACTGCATGGTAACAGTCAGTTTCATGCCTCAATTGATCTACAGACTGTTGTCACTACTTACCTGTGTGTGTATATATATATATATATATATAAAATCTATATATATAGAATCTGGCTAGATTGGAAAAAAAATTCTTTCTAAATTTTGAAACTGCCAGCATCTCTTGTTCATGCACATGTTCAGTCACAACAATGTAAACAAATCCAGTCCAGTGAAGTCCTAAGGTATGAAACATACCACAAAAACATTATCATATATCTTTTCTTTCAAAACTGTTCTTGATATATAAAATTTATATATCATTATGCCATATATATATATATATATATATATATATATATATATATATATATATATATATATATTTTGCCACTTAAATGGGGAAAAGGAGAAAACTGACTCCCCCACCAACTTAATTATTCTGATCTTCTCCTCTAAGCACAGGTTACATCTACCCTTAAAATTATTAGGAGTTTGAGCAAAACCTATGATTTTCTAGTCAATCTTAGGGTTTAGATCTTTCTTCCTCAATTCCCAAAATGTTTTTGAAAGAGCAATTTGGGATTTCAATTTTGGGCTGGAAAGAGAATGCCTATGATTATAAAGTCTTTGTTTCTATTCCTCCACGGAAATTCCAATGTAAATATTGTGGTTTGACTTATTTTCTTTGGGGTTAATGGTTGCTTGGTAAATAACATGTTATTTACAAAGCAACCATTAAGATCAGAATAATTAAATTCAATAATCAAAGTCTACTACTAAACTAAAGGAATGAGTTAGTTTCCAAATGTCATCACAGGAGTAGGTTTGAATGGATCTAGAACATTATTGATCTTGCTTAATCTCTTATCATCTGACACATATATTGTTATTTCTACACTATTTCAATCCTATCAAGTTAGGGTTTGGTTAGCTGTTTTTTTTGTTTTTTTTTAAATTTACATTTAACATTTCATTTATATTTTTTAATTAATTATTAATTTATATTTAATTTTTAATTAATATTGATTTTTATTTAATATTTATTAATTTATATTTAATACTTATTATTCTTTATTCTATAATTTATTTAATATTTTATTTTTCTTTTTATTATATTTTCATTAATTTTATTTAATAATTATTCTATTTATCATATTGTACATATTACTATTATTATTACTTTTTGTATTCTATAAATCATTTTATTTGATTATTTATTTAATATTTTATTTATTTTTTTTTATTTTTTCAATAATTTTATTTAATAATGATTCTGTTATTTTATTTATTATATTGTATTATTATTATATTCTATATACCATTTTATTTTTAGATGTTACCTTTTTACTTACCAATTTTTATAAAAGTAATTCTTTTCTAATTTTTAAATATCTTTAAGTAATTTCTCTTATATAAAGTATCTATTGATGATTTTTTATTAGTATATTTTTTTTTTTATGACTGGTTTTAAAAACTTTAATTTTATGATGGTCAAGGTTATTTTAACTTGTCTATGAACTGATTTTAAAACAAGTAAAACTAAGTTTTTTGGTTAATATTTTAAATTATAGGTCAAGGTTATTTAAAATCTATGTAAATCATATCTAGACATGTCTAATTTCCTTTATTTTTTTTTTCAGACACTCCCTTTCTTTTTACTCTTTAAAATGTTTAAATCTGCAATTTCCTGAATTGATTATTCATCTCTAGCTTTTTTTTCCTAGGTACTTTTTCTTTTTATATTTTTTCTCTCTTCCTTTATTCCTTCAATGTTTCTTCCTCTTCCTTTATTCCTTTAATGTCTAGATTCTCACAGTAATATTAGAAATCTATGTAAACTTATATCTAGACATTTTATCTCTTTTTATTGATAAACAATAGGTCCCAAATACTTGTATCTCCTTCCTTCCTTTCTTTTTCTGTTTTCTTTTTTTCTTTTCTTAACTTTCGCTATTCTTCTTCCTCATCTTCTTTTACTCTTTAAATGTTTAAATTTTAAGCTCTTAACTGAATTGATAAGATCCACAAGAAAATCTACGGATTGAAATAGCTATTTTCTGAATGAGGTAGTCTTGCATTTTTAATCTATGTATTTTATATGGTCTGTTATAATTAATGCTCTATTTGTGGATTAGTTTTAATATTTCATATTATTAGGATTCACTTGGATTATAAACCTTTGGATTATATATTTGTTTGTATATATATATATATATATTTAATAAAAATAGATTTAAAATTATATTATATTTTTAATAAAATTATATTTTTAATAAAAATAAATTTAAAATTATTCCTATCTCTCCCTTCCTTCTCTAATTTCAACCATATTTGTCATCCTCCTCCTCCACATCTCTCTATCACCTTGCATCAACTTAAAACAACCGGTCAAAAGTGTATAAAAATAATACATCAATTTAAAACTATTTTTTTATGCTTGGAAATGAGATCTGAAGAACCAGGAAAAAAACACCTTCCTGGAGAAATAAAATATAATCAATGGACCCTTAAGATTGTGTGTTTTCTAATTTTAATGATATATATATATATATATATGTGTGTGTGTGTATGTCTATGCTTACATACTTGAGTCTTAATATTTGATTTCTGCAAGTTCATTTACAAGTTTCTATCTGCAATAGAGCAATTAATCTGATATCAGGAAAAAACTTACAAAAAGGCTCAACTGTCACTACTTGTCCATTCTATTTAGTAGAACGTTTCTTTTATACGCACGCACACACACTATTGACTATAATCATTTTTTTTGTTTCAGGAATTGTTCAAAGTTCATATTAGTTCTTAAGGTTCCATGTCTTCAACTTGATCCATTCATTACCAATAATAAAAGATATTAAAAGTTTGTTTAGTTATTGTTACATTTAAAAAAAAAAGTAGCTATATATTCATGTAATATCACCAACATTTAGAACTTTCAATTCTAAATCATCACAGAAATAAAAGGAATAAATTTGTATAAAGCACCAGTAAAGGATGTCATTCTGGTTGAAATTCTTGTTTTTGGTGGTGAACAATTCATGTCTGTGGTTCATGAGTTTATGTGTAACACTTGCAGTCAAGGAATAGAACCTAAAAACTGAAAAGATGGTATCATTATATGATTTTAAAATAGTAAGGATATATATGCAGAGTTTGATATTACAGAAGTTCTTTTTTATGTACACTTGGCATAAACTTATCCTCTATTATTTTACATAATCTAAATGAATATATTGTTTACACTGTCGATTCCTGAATCAGTGTGAATTTAGATATAACCAAGGTACAATGGACATAAATTTACAGCCAGGCAACTACAAGAAAATAGTGTTGAACAATATTAGAATTTATACCAGATCTTTGTTGATCATGCTAACATAGGTACCTCCACGAGATCGCTAAAAAAAGAGCATAGCATGATGAAAAAGACGCCAAACTTGACGAAAACAAAAAATTTTATCGTCTAAATGTTTGTTTTTATTAAGAGGAAAGGTCAAAGTATTTTTTGGTATTTTTTTTCCATTTTTAATCGTTCCTAGCACGTCCGAAATTTTCATTAAAAATCTAGTTTTTTTTTGAGTCAGCAAAATTGACCATTTTTTCCATTTTAAAAAAAACTGAAAATCTGACTTTTAAAATTTTTAAATATCAATTATCATTTTTTCAAAAACTTATTTTAAGAAAATCAGAAATTATAATATTTATTTAAAATATTTTGAACCAAACTTAACTTAGCTTTTGTGCCAAAAAAAGATGTAATTTGAAAATAAATCAAAGTAGGTCATAAACTTTTTGCATCTCTTGACATGTGATGAATGATATATTTACGAATTCCATGAGGGTAATTTGTTCTACGGAAGGAGAAAAGTGAAATAATTTACATTTACGTGAACAAATTATTTACCTCGTTATTTTTAACGAAAACTTTCAGCGGTCTAATTTTTTTTTTTTTTACTTAGCTTTCACCTTTACGTTTATGATGCTTTATGGGAAATATATTCTAAAGAAATTAAAATAAAACTGTTAAGAGTGACATTAAATTTCATATTTCTTAAGAAAGGTATCTAATTAATTTATAGGTACCTTTCTTATGAAATTTTATCAGAATTGTACATAAAATACTATAATTTTATGTACATTTATTACATTTTTACTGTTATTTGTATTTGCATTCATTTTATTATTAATTTTGATATTTCATTTATGGAAAAATGTCGAACTGAGATTAATATAAAAATAAGATCATATAAATTTCATAAGATGATACTGATACTTGTAGGTACCCTTCTCAGTGGAAATTGAAAAATCAAATTAAGTTCTCCACACATGTTTCATAAAAGTAAAGGCCTTAACAGGAGAACAATGCTTAACTCAAATAACGCAACTTAATTATATTCTGGTTGGTCTTCCGTATTTTATAATTATAGCTCGGTTATAAGCACAAAAAAATTACATTTCTTAATTACTGTGGATGTTCTGATTGGTCAAAAATGATACAATTTACAATGCGCTAAAAAATCTCTATCTCATAAGGACACTTCTGAAAGCCGATGCGAGCTTTTTAACTAATTTTATAAGATTTTAACAACCTAAATGTAAAATCTATTATAATTAATGAAATAACAAATAATTGTATTAAAATTCATTTTTCATCGAAAAAATTTTTTTGCTTTCAGAAAATATTGTCCATATTCATAAAAACAACTAAAAGCAAATAAAAGCATTTGAAATTAAATAATATCTTTTTTTATTGAGTTTTGTATGTTACAATTCAGAGCTGATTTTCAGGTACTGCAGATCCAATTAAAAACAAAAAAACATGATTTGCATTCCTCAAAACCCTGTGCTTTTAATTATTGTAATCACTAAAACCGATGCGATCGATTTCTAGCGTTTTCATAAAATTAGTTATGGGGGGATAATAAATATTTTAAAAAATATTTCTACCATGACTTTCATAAAAAAAAAACACATATTTATAATTTCGATCATCTGTGAATAGTTCCTGAAAGTTTCATTAACATCCGATAATTATTTCTATTTTTTGCACGATTTTTCAAATTAATGTGTGTCATACCAAAAAACGTGCTAAAAATTGTCTATGTTATTTACTAGTTCTGCTGATACAAATAGAAACAAGGTTTTTTTAATCAAAATTTAGAATGTTCTAAAAAGAAGGAAAATTTTTAAAAATAATTAAAAAAAAACTTTGGTCTTTCCTCTTAATAATAACATAAGCATTTAGACAATAAAATTTTGTTTTCGGCAAGGTTGGCGTCTTTTTCATCAAGCTATGCTCTTTTTTTAGCGATTTCGTGGAGGTACCTATAACACAATCAACATTGTGAACAGAAAAAACCTTTAAATAATCTTTGAAAATTGGGCATGCCAAATCATTTTGTGCAAATCATTTGGTCTTTTCTTCAGGACATAGAAACTTGAGTAAATATTGCTGGTGATTCTTTAAGTGTTTACGTAGGAGTAGCTTTTTGGTCCTATTCTGCTTTCACTCTAGTTCTTCATTATGATTATTATTATTTCTACAGCTGATGTGGAAATATGATTTTGAACCACAAGTTAACTTTTAAATCTTAAACATCTTCACTGAAAGACCAAGTCATTTTATATATTCACTATCTCCTATATGTTGACTGTAACTTGGTCAGACATTTTCAGAATATGCAGTTGTTGATAAGCAGGCTTTCTGCAGCTTATAAAAACCTTGGTCTGAAAATCAACTTAAAGAAAGCTGTTGTCATGTTTCAACCAACTCCTGAGAAGTTAGGTTGAAAAGAAGCCATTGGAAAGTTTCCATACCTTTGGAGTAGTTTGAAACATCATAACTCTTTAGATGATGAGATTAATCGATGCTTTCAAAAAATAGTGAAACTTTTCAAGTCATTTGATGTTTGCATTTGATCATCACAAAGCATTTCATTTAGGACTAAGACAATGGTTTACAATGGTTGTGTTATTTTGGATTCCCTCTCATAGACATATCAAGTAAAAAGTCTCAAAAAAGTACTAAAAAGCCCAAAATTGATAAAAACAAAGTTTTATCATCAAACTATGTTATTAAGAGGAAAGACGAAAGTATTCTTGATTATTGAATTAAATGTTTTAATCCTTTCTAGCATGTTCAAAATTTTGGTTAAAAATCTTGTTTTTCTTGTGTCAACAGATGGTCCAAAAATTATTGAAGGAATTTTTAACATCCGTTTTGGTATTAAAAACACATTGTTTTGGAAATTCTTGCAAAAATGAAATAATTGTTAGATTTTAATTAAATTTTCAGGACTTATTCACAAATGAATGCAATTATCTAAAAAAAATTTTTTTAAATCTTTGGAAAAATATTATTTTTACATGTGTTACACCCACTTACTTAATTTTATGAAATTTAAAGAAATTAAAATTTTAGCCTCTTCATAATTATATTAGTTAAAAGCAGAACTCCTTCAAGAATTTAAATCAGTTTGTTTTTGTAAAACAGAAACACCATTTACTGAAAATCTGCTCTGAATTGTAAAAAAAAAATGCAATAAAACTATGATATTATTTAATTAGAAAAGCTTTTAATTGTTTTTATAAATAAGATATATTAAGAAGACAATTGTCTTTAAGAAATAATTTTTTTGATGAATAATGAATTTTTACAAGAATTGTTTTCATTTTTTAAAATTTTAATTAGAAAGATTTATTAAGTTTTAAATCTTTTAAAATTCTATATTAATTTCAGCCTTTTAGATGATATTATTATTAAGTGAAAACTATATTTACTAATCATTAATGGAAAAGCTTAATACAAATCATCAAACACCAATATTTAAAAAAAAATCTTGAATATATTTTGTAAGTTTATAAATGTGCCCATTTTTATGTAAGTATGAGCATGACATTATCAGAAAATAAGAGCAATAACTATCATAAATTTAAAGTCAACATTAAATTGCGGAAAATATTTTCCTAAATTTTTAAGATTACTGAGTACTTAAAAATTATAAAAAAGGCTCTCATGTCATTTTCTTAAATTATGTTTTCCAAATAAAGTCTCTGTAGAACAATATAAAACCTGTCATCAGGCTGTGAACATGTCAAAACAACTACTGTTGGGTTAAAAAATGGATTTCTGCAATATTTTAAACAAAGTAAATAATAGTTATTTCAAATCAGATTAATTATACTTTAAATCAGCTAATATTCCTCAGATAAAGTTTCAGAAAAGTATATTTTATTTTTGGAAGATTTTTTAATAAAGAGAATTGCACTGTGATGAAAGACAACTAAAAATGGGTGCTAATCAGCTATTTTAACAAAAAAAACTTAATAAAAAAAATTCTAGTCAATTTAAATTAGTTTTTGAAATACAGCAAAATATTTTGCTTATTGGAAATATTAAATTTAATCTATTAGCTTGAAATTAAGACTAAAATAAAAGCTCAAAGAAAGATTTTTCATTTTAAAAAAATTATTTTAAACCATCTTTCTCTTTATGTGCCATGTCCTTTCAGGACGTAGGTGATCATGGCTCTCCACCTCCTTCTATCCTTTGCAACTCATAACAAGTTCCTTCCCTCTTCTATCTACCCCAGATCATGTTCTGTCATCCACTTACTCAAGCCTGCTAGGTATATCATCTGTTATTTTCCCTTGTCTCTCTTTCCCCCTATTCAACCCATGAGTTTCAGATTCTCCAGGCCCTCATTCCTCATTATATGTCCCAGAAACTTCAGCTGCCTCTTCCTGATGTTAAATATAAGCCTCCTCCTTGTTTGCATCCTCTCTAAGACTTCATCGTTGCTCACATGTTTAGTCCACGATATCCTTAGCATCCTTCTGTAGAACCACATCACCTCAAGTCTCTTCTTCATCTTTGAGGAAATTGTCCAACATTTGCTGCCATAAAGAAGGACAGATGTCACATAACAGCTCAATATTCTTGTCTTTGTTACCAAAGAAATCCTCCTGCCTCACAATACTCTGCTCAGCTTTTGGAATGTGTCCTTGGCCATCCCAATATGTCTACAGATCTCAGTGTTGCATTTATTGTCCTCTGTCAAAACGTTCCCCAGATATTTAAACTTCTGCATCTGTTTGCTTCTAGTGTTGCCAACCTGCAAATCACATTTCGGGCTCATCCTTTTGCTGATGATCATGCATTCTGTCTTCTTGTAGCATATGCCCCTTCTTCTCACTTTCTGATAAAAAGTTGGGAGTTTTCTGCAAACTTTTGCTGCAAGGAATGTTTTCAACAAAATCTGATTCTTTCTGCATACCATTTCTCAAAAAAGGAAGAAACTTCCTACGATACAATTCTCTACAAAAATTTTTTTTTGACAGAACCAGATTTTTTCTACAAACCATTTCATTTCTAAAAACCTTTTTCAGCATGGCAAACCACTCCGTTTGTGGAAATGGAAGGGTCTATTATATTGGAAAATAATATTCCAATAATAACCTGATTTGACATTAAATGACTGAGGAGGTCGATATGTCGTAAAACACAAACAAACAAACAAAAATTCTCACTTTCTGTTGCTACCTTCTGTAGGAGATTTTGTAGTTTCTTTTCATGTCTGCTATTAATATATACATACAAACATGCATATATATATATGTATATATGTATGTATATATATTAAATAAGCTATATTTAGGTAGCAAATATTCATCCAAACAAGTTTTGATTAAATAGAACTGACAAAATATCATTTTTTATTGTATTATTTCAATTTCTGAATACGGTCTTGTGTATTGAGATCAAAATTGTGAATAAACTGTCTGAAGTTCAATGTTGTTCTGTTGCTTTTTTTTAAGTACTTTTGACTGTCTCAGTCATTTTCAAGAACCAATGTGGTATCTGTGTGTGAGGTACAATTCCTACATTGTCTACATCCTGGCATTCTTTGAAAAAGCTGAAAATTTGAAATAGTCAACAGTGACATCATGCGTAACAGTTATTGGGAGTGAGGTAATACCAAAAAGGATCATTTTTGCTCTATCTGGGTAATCTAGGCATTGAGCAATTTACTGAGGTGTTTGTTTTGAGATCTGTTTCTTTTTTTTCTATTGCTGTCCAAGTTTTTATCTTGTTTAAGGGTATTTAGGTCTTTTGGCAAGTAATCTATTGCTTCCACCAAGGTTTTTGTTTTTTCTTTAATTATATATATATATATATATATATATATACACATATACTTTAAGATACAATCTTCTCTAGTGAATGATATTTTATGTAATATGAGCTTTTAGTATCTGAAACCAGACCAACTACAATAAAATACTTGACTCTATTCTCAAGAAAAAACAAATTTTAAAAAAATAAACAAAAAGCCCACCAGTGTCCTCAAAACACAGATTAATAAAATGATTACGGGTAACACTGATAGCAGATTCCTCTCATTTTACAAAATTGTTGGTGAGTATTATTCTGGCTAAATATTTCAACAATTTTTTCAACCTTAAAATATATGCTGAAGAAGAGTCAGCACATCCAAGTTATTCTCATCTTTTTCTAAATTTTAAAGGACTGATTGTTTTTTTAAAGCTTCAAGAATAACAAAAACCTTTTAGTCAAACTATTATTGTGGACAAAAGACCAACTGGAATGAAAAGCTGCTTCAAAGTTTAACAAACAGAAAAATCTGATCTTCACAATATCCACAATGTCCTCATTGGTTAGCTTAATTTGGACAAATTTCAATCATTCACAGGTGAACCATAAAAATGGGAATGATAGAGAAATTCTCATTATCTGTAGTTAATGGCAGGTGATACCTATCTTTTGATTCATCTTGGTTAATAATTATTTAATTTGACAGGAAATAGGTTAACAGTTTTATCCATTATGCCAAAGATAAGCTGATTTTTATTTTGACCAGTTTGTAATATATATATATATATATATATATGTAAATATTTAATGGATTTTTTTAATTGATATCACCCATGTGAGGCAGTAAAGCCACTAAAACACAAGGGGTTACAAGGTGTGGAGGAATTAGGAACAGAAACATTAATAATGAGTGGAAAGAAGAAAGAGTAATCAGGAGGACAGTAGATAGCAATTGACATTGCATTTAAATTTTTGCAGATTAAAGTTGGCTGGAATGCATGGAGCCAGAAGGGAGTTCCAAAAGCGAGAAGTGTGAGAAAAGAAATTGTTAGCATAGAATTTACAGCTACATCTAGACAGCTCAATTGTAAATTGATGAGATCTTGATGCCTGTCTAGGACTGCATTTAAATTCATGAAGTCTAGATATGATAGTGAAGAGCTCATCCAAACAAGTACCATAAAAGTGTTTATAGAAGAGAGAGAGGCAACCTTACAGTGGTGGGAAAGTGACTGAAGCCAAGCTGCCAGATCAGGACTGATAATATTGCTAATTCTTCTTTGGATTTATTTTTGTTTCAACATTTTTATTACTTCAAACATTATTATAGTATTATAGCGTTTATTTCAAATACAAAGTATCCACTAGAATAACACTTTAAGTAATATATATATATATATATATATATATATATATATATATATATATATAGTTTTAAGGTATGCTATATTTATGGGTGAATGTCTTCAATATCTGGGATAGAGCATAATATAAAAGTAGACAGTGATGTCAATGCAGAATTGTGACAGTCTGTTTTATGCTTGAACACAATCTTCAGGCCATGTGTGGTGGCTAGACTGTTTATATTTACTGGTCAATAGGGCATTATAGGTAGCAAGGTCAGGTATTTCCAGTTTACTGAGTAGGTGGCAATTCTCATATTTCAAATTGTTCTAAAGGCTATTGACTAGAAATAATTCTGGATCAGAATGCACTTATTTGTAGCTATTGTATAGTGTTGTTTGTTAACTTTTAACTCATTCTTTATTATTGATTACTTTCAGTATTTTGTATTTATTCCTTAATTATTTGTTGTTGATCATTACTATTAATCTTACTTGTGTTTTATGCATGCATTTGTAATTTGTTAATGTTTTTATTCTATTATTATTTTTTCTTTTGTGGGGTTGGTTATTTTATTGGTTTTAGTTTAAAGTATTGGCTTTGTAAGTAACATAGTAAAAATTTGGATTTGTGTCTGCATTTTGAGATGAGTTTTGATTGTTTATTTAGTAATTTGTGTTCATCTGGGGAGGTGATTCAAGTTAATTTCTCTTCCAGACAGAGTTTACTATTTTGTAGGTTATTGCTGTAGGCAGATGCTGTTTTCTTTATTTTCCATATCTTTGTTATAGTTTGGTTTTAAGTTCCCATATGGGTTTTGAAAGGGTTGTTTCATTTGTGCATTTACTATTGGTAAAGATGTTTTGTGTGAATATTTTCTGTTTCCAGAGTCTTTCAGTTACTCTTATATATATTTTTCTTTGTTATCTGCTGATTTTACAATGGCTTGGTATATTATACTGTTTTGCAAGCAATTCCCATTTAAAGTACATTTGTGATTTGTTCGGCAGTTTCAGGTATGTTTGGATTGTTTGGGTGATTCATCAGTTATTTTTCTGTTATTTTTTATTATTTGTGTCATATTATTAATGCAACTGTAGCTGATTTTTATGATGGTTCCATGGAATATCTTGTACTGAGTGCTTCATGAGGGGTGTTTGTGGATAAGTTTAATGTATATTTTTCTACATTTGTTTTTATGATTTTGTTGTACACTGGGTTAAATCATATGATGTTTCTTTTTGTGTTGGCATTTTTGGTACTGTGTGGTACATATGTGAGTGTTGCTGAAAATCCACAAGATCTGTTAGAGCTGTTTCATAATCATTTTGCTCTTTGTTGAAGATGGTTTCATTAGGAGAATTGTCAAAATAATCTATGGTTAATTGATTGTGGAATCTGCTTGATTTTTGTAAGCAGACGGTTGGAAGATGGGTTTATGTTAAGTGGTTTATTATTATATTCTGTTTGACTGATATGTACTTTTTTTTTTAGATTAATTGTGATGTCTAGGAAATCTGCTTATTTTAGGTTTGTTTTTATATCTGTCAAATCTTGTATTTTTAAAAAAAATTATGATTTTTTTTCTGGATTTGTATGTTTACAGTTTTTTAGGATTATGAAACCGTCATACCTGTAGATGCCTATATCAGTTTTGACGATTATTTTGCTTAGTTCCTTTAATAAGTGTATACCTATAAACTCACTGGTTTCTGAGCTATCAAAACTTCCTATTGGGATGTCAAACATTCCTTCTTTCTTTAGCTACACATCTTCATTGTTAAATATATGATAAACAAAAAGGTCCTTTCTGTTTTTTACGTCATGTAGGAAAAAGGGACTACTGATATGCAAATGAGTGCCTCATGTGCTGGGAAAGCAATAGGATGGGGTCATTTCTCTTGACCAATACAGGTGCAGCAGTCATAGTTTGAGCAACAGCAAGGCATTATGGTGGTGTCGAAGCAGCTCCTTCAGGGTTGTTTGTTTTATGACTTTAGGGTGGGCTTGTCTGCAGCTGCATCAAGTTGCTGACTATGTCAAGCCTTTGGGGATAATGCTGTGAGTGAACACACAGCCAGGCATTGGTTCCAGAGGTTTGGGTCAGGAGATCTGTCCCTTTGTGATGAGCTTTGCAGTGGCCAGCCACAAGTCTTTGATGATGAGGCCCTGAATATGGCCATAGAGAAGGACAGCAGCCAAACCTGTGGTGAGCTTGCCAAATGTGTACAGGTTTCTGATGAAACAGACTTCATCTGCACCGCATAGGGAAAGTGTACAAGTTGAGCAAATGGATACCCCCACACACTGTCAGAATGCCAACTAGCAACAATTAGTGACAGCCTGTTTCTTGTTGATTTCTCAGCACCTCAGTGTATCCATATTTGATCGAATGCTTGCCAGTGACAAAATGTTGATCCTCACTCCCAAACATACCAGATATTGGTTATCACCATAAGACCCTGTGCCTCACATCACAAGCCCACCTCTACACCCATGCAAGATCATGCCCTGTATCTGATGGACTAGTTGACAACTGGTGGTGCACCAATGGGCGAAACCATCACAGCAGATTTCTACTTGCAACAGGCACTGAAGCAGAAGGAGCCAGCATTGGTTAATCACAATGGTGTACTGTTCCTCCATGACAGTGCCAAGATTCATGTGGTGTGGGTGGGCATGGATACCATGCAGTGACTTGGCTGAGAGACATGCACCTTACTTCCTGGACATTTGCACCAACAGATTACCACCGCTTCCATTTCTTGGACAACCACCTTCATAGGAAATCCTTCATAAATGAGACAGATTTTTTTGTGTCCAAGTTACCTGATTTTTACTGCCAGGGCATTGTGCAGCTGGAGGCATACATTGGCAAAAAGTTCTGAATACTGATTGGGGATTACTATGAGGACTAACAGTATGTTGAATTTACTGTATACATTTTTTTCTAATAAATCAGTTGGCAAGCACTTTTTAGTTACCTTTAATATTGATTTGCAGCGGTGCTTGATGATTATTAATTAGTTTGTGCTTATTTTTATTTGTTCTAAAGCTAAGGTGATGGCCTTATCTAGCTTGGATTTGGTTATGTACTGTATATATAAACTGAAACTACTTGACACCTTGCTACCCATAATGCCTCACTGACCATCATATATAAATATTTGAGCCACCACACATTACACATAGACTGAAAATTATGTTCAAGCATAAAACACTGTCACCACACAATGTTGACCTCAGTATCTATGTTTATATTAATAAATATGAAATCAGGTGGCTACAACTGCTTGTTTCATAGTGTAGTCACCAGTTATATATATAATTGTTTGGTGCTGTTAAACCTATGTCCAAGTTATGCTATCTAATGAGGACATTGTGGATATTGTGAAGATCAGATTTTTCTGTTTGTTAAACTTGAAGCAGCTTTTCATTCCATTTGGTCTTTTGTCCACAATAATAGTTTGACTAAAAGGTTTTTGTTATTCTTGAAGCTTTAAAAAACAATCAGTCTTTCAAAACTTAGAAAAAGATTGGATGTACCAACTCTTCTTCAGCATATCTTTTAAAGTTGTAAAAATTGCTAAAAAACTAAAATGTGGGATGTGGGACAGGTGGGAAATATATATATATATATATATATATATATATATATATATATATATATATATATATTTATTAAAAATGACAGACAAGATCCTACAATTAAGCTTTTTATTTAATTTTTTCTTGTGAAAAGTATAGACAAAAGCACTTGGAGTTAGAAAACATTTTGACAGTTTCTACACACTCTGTGTCCCAAAAAGAAAACACTTGTTTGAACACAAGAAAAATTAAATAAAAAGCTTAATCATAGTACCTTGTCTGTCGGTTTTAATGAAACATGCATAAATAAAGGCTAGATGCCTAAATACACATGCTATATATATATATATATATATATATAAACAAGTTTTTTTAAAAAAATCAAAATCTGGTTGTATATTATTTTATTGTATTTTTTTTCAATTTTAGAATAAGGTCTCTTACGTATTGGGATCAAAATTGTGGATAAAAGTTCTTGGTTGTTCTGTTGTTTGTTCAAGTACTTTTGACTGTCTCAGCCATTTTCAATAACCAGTGTGGTTGGTAAGATTCCATGTCTGCATCCTGGCATTTTTGGGGAAGCTTAAAGTATGACATAGTCTATGGTGACATCGTATGTATTAGTTAATGGAAGTGTGGCTGCACCAAAAAGGATGCATTTTATTTACATATACATACATACATACATACATATATATATATATATATTAAATATGTACACTTCAAGATACCATCTCCTGCTGTGAAAGATATTTAATGTGGGTTGTTTATATTGTATATAATAATAGTTCCTACGGTTTTTGTCTTTCCTTTTATTGGGTGCTGTAGAGTATTTTCGTATTATCCGCTAATATGTCTTACACTGATCATTGTATTTTGGTTGTTCATGTGCTGGTCGATATGTGCACAAATTGACAGGTTACAAGTCAGTTTATGAGAAAGTTTTGTGCATATGTGCCTGATGTAAGAATTTAATGTGGTTTTTTGATTATTAATATTGGCGAGTATGAGAACTCATTTATTTTTAAATAAGGGGAGGGGTGAGTTTTTGAAGGCTTATGTTGTTGGTGTTGATTATAGTTTTTGAATTTTTTATAGTAGATGATAAATCTGAGGTGTTTGTTTATATTTATATCTTTAATTACTTTTTCATCTTGTTTATAATTAGGGTGTATCTGATTATAATAGAATATGTTATTGGCGTATTTATTTTTGTTTGCCTCAGGGTGATGTGTTATTTTTTCTAAATTTCATTAAAGCTAATTTTATTTGTTTATCGACATTGGGGTTAGGGAAGTTGATGAGTTAGTAGCCATAGTCAAATGTGAAATAAATAACAGGACTGTCCAACAAACACAATTAATAAAGTTTGCAAGAAAAAGGAACAGGGTAAAAATGAAATAATATCAAGCAAGCAACACTTGTTCTTTGGTTGTCTTAGTAGGCTCAGACAATAATTCTTGAAAAATATATTTCACCATACTTTTAATATTGAAAAGCTGCATTTCAGAAACTAACAAATGATATTTGTTAAAGAATTTCTGCAAACCTTTAATTTGACAACTTTAAATATAATAAAAGAGAAATCAGTCACTGAATTGGTATTCATTAAAATTTTTAAATCATCATAATCTAATTCTTTCATAAAATCTCCAGAAAGAAGTTATTTTATTTAGTAGTTAAGGGTGAGTGGCTATGGCCAAATGCAAAATAAATAACAGGACTATCCAATAAAAAGAAAAAGGCCAAAAATGAAATAATATCAAGCAAACAAACAAACAATATATGCAAAGCAAATTAACAGTAAGGAGACAAAAAGTCTGTCTTCTAGACCAGGCAGATCTGGACTGAGTTTATTTACCTCAACTCCCCACAAGGCAGGATGTGATACAAGGCTGTTTTTTTATGTGGGTTAAATCTGAACCCATAGGCTTTGGCAAAAATTCCCCGGAGACTCTGCATACATGGGGTTGAGCTTGTCTACCTCCCCAGACATGACTGCCCTTCGGCATAGCCTTGTCTAGCTTCCTCTCTGCCCAAAGGCAGAGAGTTCGACAAGTTAGCTCGAACCACCTAAAACGGCAGATCTGGACTGAGTCATGTTAAACTGTAAACTGGCCTATTTCATTGGCTAAGAAAAATATCCCAGCATGCATTTGTGGACTTCTGCCTATAAAAGGGGAAGGGCAAATGTTTTGCAGTCATTCCCAAGAGAGTGAAATCAGCAGAAGTTCTTGTTGATTAAAGTTTGTTTAATATTGCTTAATTCCTTATAGAATATGATTGAAGAAGAGTTTATTTTAGCCCAGTAAATTATGCTTTTTATAATGGCTATTTTGTATCTGTGGGGGCATTCATTTTTCTGGTTAAGTCAACACAAGTTTCTGCTAGTGGGCTCTTTTTATAAAGAGATGTGGTAAAGTTATGGCTGTTTGTGTCAACTAAAATGTCAAGGAAAGAGATTTTATTATTAATATTTAGTTTATAAGAAAAATGTAAGATGAAGTATTCTTCAAAATTTCTTTGAGATTTTTTATCTCATTTAGGCTTTTTGCTAATATGAAGAGGTTGTTGATATAATGGACATATATGGTGGGAGGGGTGGAGCTTGGTGAAATTATTGAAGACTTTGTTTTCTACATTTGTCATATAGAAATGAGACAGAGTAGCTCTGAGAGATTATTTTTACATGGGGGGGGGAGGTCCCATGTTATTGGTAATGATTTGCTGTCATATATTGTGTGGTGCTCCCACTGTACATTTCGAGGTCTTTGACAAAATCCAGAGACAAATATGCAAGATAATAGGTCCTGATCTGGCATCTAGTCTACAATCGCTATCCCATAGATGTGCTGTGGCCTCCCTCTGTCTCTTCTACAAATATTTTCACAGCAACTGTTCTGACAAGTTACTTTTGCTGGTTCCTAGACTGAATGAATTTAAGCAAGCTTCCAGGCTGGCATCTCGATCTCACCCTTTCACTGTCAAAATGGTTAAATATAACCATCTCTTCTACTCCAACAGCTTCTTCTCCCACACTTCCTGTCTGTGGAACTTCCTTCCCCGATGACTATAATCTTCAAATATTCAAGTGTAATGTCAATCGACATCCGACACCCTGAGCTTGTTCCCTGTCCTTCTCTGTATCCATTCCTCAAATACGCCTCTTTACTCTTCTTCTCAATCCTCTGTAACCCCTTGCATGCTAGTGGTACGCCCACCTTGCTTGGGGTGAAATGCTTTAAAAGAAAAATGTTTTAAACTTTTTATAGTAAATAATAAATCAAAGGTATTTGTTAGGATCATTGATTGATATGTATCTGCAAATTATATTTTTAATTGTTTTTTTTTCATTCTGTTTATAATTAAGGTGCATCTGGTTTTGATAGAATAAATTAATGACATGTTTATTTTTGTTTGCATCAAGGTGATGTGTTATTTTTTCTAATAATTCTGCCAAGCTTCCCATCTATGTACATTGTACTGACATCTTTATATTAACAATAAGTCTAGATCAGGGGTGGACAAACTACAGCCCGTAGGCCACATGTGGCAAACCAAATGTTAGTAAATTTTAAAGAAAAAGTTACCAAGCAATGCCAAATAATTGTTACAAGTAATTTGACACCTAATTTTAACAAACTGATAAATGACTTCAATCAGATCCATTATTCTCATTGAGTCATTGAGATTCTTCTGTTGCTGAGTTACTTTGTTTTTCAAATAAATCTTTTTTTATGTGAACTTACTACTTAAAAATATCAATAATTTTTTTTCTTTAAACTGAATTACTTTGTTTTCAAACAAATCTGTTTCATGTGAAGTTTCTACTTTAAAATCTAAATTAATTTTTTTTTTAAATTTAGTTACTTTGTGTTTCATTTGAAGTTTCTACTTTAAAATATTAGTAAGAATTGTTTATTTCTTTACGCAGAGTTAATTTGTTTTTCAAATAAACATGTTTTCTACTTTATAATATTAATTGATAAAAATAATTTTTTTCTTTAAACAAGGTTATTTTGCTTTCAAATGTGTTTCATCAACCTAAAAATACTTAATATTTTTTTCCTTTAAAGTACTTTAAACTGAGTTAGTTTATCTTTCAAATAAATGCGTTTCATGTAAATCTTCTACAGTACTTTAAAATATTAATTAATAAAAATTAATTGCATTTTTTCTTTAAAAGCCCTTTTTTTGTCTATTTTAAATATTAATTCTTTTGGGTTAATATATTATGTGGCCCAATAAAATTGTGAATTTTTGAATGTGACTCTTGCACTTAAAATTTTTGCCAACCCCTGGTCTCGATGAAGCATTAGAAACTTAAATCTTTGAGAATAACTCCATCCTACACTCAATATTAATAATAAAATCTCTTTCCTTGACGTTTTACTTGATGCCAACAGCTATAAATTTACTACTTCTCTTTATAAAAAACAACACTTGCAGAAATTCATGAGTGAATGTCCTCACACATACAAAATAGCTGTTATAACAAACAATGTTTTTATTCTTAACAATATTTCAATATCTGTCT
The DNA here is from genome assembly GCA_903632075.3 of Acanthosepion pharaonis. Classification (NCBI taxonomy): domain Eukaryota; kingdom Metazoa; phylum Mollusca; class Cephalopoda; order Sepiida; family Sepiidae; genus Acanthosepion; species Acanthosepion pharaonis. The sequence goes on along the minus strand of CAHIKZ030001080.1, from coordinate 294,437 downwards.
ATATTTCTGAGATGAGGTATTGTAATTATTTATACTATTTATCACCAGCAATGGCAAACATATATATGGAATACTTTGAAGAAATGGCATTAGAATCCATATCACTAAAACGTACCCTATAGCTGAGATATGTAGATAATACCTTCACACTCTAACGCCACCAGGAAGAGGTCCGGCTACTACTAGATCATATGAACTCAATAAGATTATTGATACAGTTCACAATGGAGAGAGAAAACGGCAACAAACTCAACTTCCTGGATGTACTAATATCTCAAATAGAGCATGGGTTCAAGACATCTATATACCACAAGCCAACATTCACCAAACAATACCTCAACTTCAACTCCCACCACCCATACTGTGTAAAGAAAGGAACTGTTTGCTGCTTACAACATAAAGCAAAAGTCATAAGTGGCAACCCAGAGACATATGAACAAGAGATGGTCAGTATACAACATAACAACTATCCTGGGTAAATGGCAGCAGCTCTGACAAACTGGGATAGAAGGTTAAAAGAAGATACCAACACTCAGAAAATAGCTTTGGTCTGCCTATCCTATGTGAAGGGATTGTCAGAGAAAATACAAAAGATCTGTGGTCTATATAACATCAAGATAACCTTCAAAATTACTTTGACACTTTGCAGACACCTCTTCCAAGTAAGACTCCTTATAGAGGAGAACATGACTAAGGACTCTGTGTACACCATTCTGTGCAGCTGTGGTAAGAAATATAAAAGAGAAACAGGCTGCTGTCTTAAGGTAAGACAGTAAGAACATTGTAAAGCCATAACAGAAGGGGAAATAGAAAAATCAGGCATAGCTGATCACATATGGAGGGAAAGGGAGATCACTGCCCTATATGAGATGAGATTGAAATAATAGACAAAGAACATCACTGGAAAATATGACAACTTAAGGAATCAGCAGATATGCTGGGGCCACAAAAATCTCCTAAGCCAGCCAAGCATAGAAATGAATACAATATGGGAACCAGTAATACGGAGTGCTAGAGAAGAGCAATAATACAACAAAATTGCAGTATGAGCTCTGGTAAAAAAAAAAATGGTTACCAAGACATTACGTTTACAAGTTCCAAAAATTCATACATTGATGTTCTCACGAACACATGGCCCAGTGGATAAAAGCATTGGTTGGATCCAGTGACTTAACCCAATGAGTTGTGAGTTCCATACCTGATAAACACGAACTTGGAGATAACTGAGACATCTGAAAGATCTATTTTTTATCTGTCCCCATGGATGACATAAAATTCCAATCACCTGAAGAAGGCCAGAGCATACAATGGCTGAAACATTGTGAATATGGCAATAAAGATGAGGACAACAAAGGACAATAATATAAATAATAAATAATTAACAATACTTGTTAATCTTTTATTGTGTTTTAGTTACAAATTAAATGTTAAATCATAAATACGTCTCTATGAGAAAAAAAACATAGATATATATATAGAGTTTGATGTTTTCAGCAGTTTCTGTCACCTCCTGTCCTGAAACATATCTCCTATGGTAGTAGTGTTAAATGATGAATTTTGCAATTAGCTTTGATTTTCACCAAAATATCACTAATCTGTTGAGACTTCTTTAAAATGTAGATATGCATATGCAATAAAATGCTGAATAAACATCAGGCATTTCTAAAATTTAACATTGTACAAAATATGGAGATGAATGGACATATTAAGATAGATTTTTTAGATAAGTGAAATTAATTTTTATTTTTACTCAAAACCTGAAAAAAATTTCTAATCAGACTTTACTTTGCAATATCTAGTTTGTTTCCTTGATGTCTTCCTATTTTTTACTATCTCTTTGGTGTTTTTCTGCTTTTTTAACATTTCTTTGGTGTTTGTCCCTTTTTTTTGACCATTTCTTTAGTATTTTTGCCTTTTTTACTGCCTCTTTGGTCAAAAAAAGAAAGAAACTTTAAAAAGAGAAAAACTTTTTTGCTTCCCTTCTGCACCTTTTCCCCACTTCTGTATTCCTTAGGAGTTTTAATTCTTTTTTTAGTGACTTGATACTGTTTTTTTTCTTTTTCCTCTTTTGCATGTCTTTTTGTTGTTTTTCCTCTTTTTATTGTATGGCTATTTCCATGGCAAATGTTCAGATGAGCTCCATTCTTTAGTTCTACTACTTTAGGCCATGCTACTTGGAGACAAATCACCCTCATTTCCTCTGGAATTCCAGTTTTAAAGAGCTTAGCTGAGGATGAGATAACCTCAGGGTGATTTATAATAGTAGGCATTGAAGGTTTGTTTCTCTTAAGAATCTTGTTGGTGATTTTTCAGAACTGAGTCTTTTGTTTTCAACTTTGTCTTGAAATGACCGCATAGCTGATCTTAGCATTTTTTCAGGACATTTTGGCAATGATTGCAGACAGTTCTGAATGTGACAAGAGTTTTGTTACATCATTCACAGTGATAGAGATGGTATTAGTGGTTATAATGAGATATGGTAGCAACACATTCAGGTGTGAATCAATGCTGGCTATTTAACCTTTTTTGATATTTCTCTTGAGAAATAAAACTTTTCCTGCCAGACACAATCCACCCAGAAATGAGGGAGAAGACTGTTCCTTATTTTTACAGAATGCTAAGAGAGGAGCTTCTCCATTGAAAGATCAGTGAATGGTCTGAAGACACCAAGGGAGGTGACACTATCATGGGACATTTGTCAGAAGAGGAGATAAGAAAGAAAGAAGCTCCTGTTTGATAGTGTCCTGCTATATCAGGAACATGAGTAGGATCATCCATGATCTGGATCAGCTTGTATGCAATAGAAAAGGCATGATAATATTTATCTTGTTGTTCACTTTTGTTTGAGTGGAGTAACTGCTCCTTATGGTGAACATGGAAATTCCCATGTATAGGAACGCTGTCTGAGGAATGGTCAGAGAGGATAACAAACCTTCTCAGCCAGTCAGTCAACGTCATAACCCTATCATCCTGAGGATGATAGAAAGCATAAAATACATACTATTAATGAGGGTCATGTGAATTCAGGTTTCTGTCAGATGAGGACACATCTTTCATATAGGTTCCAAGCTAATGGCCATGATGATTTAGTGGGTCTTGTTTTTGGATAAGAGGTGTGTTGCCAGTGATTGTGAAATCTTACAATGGAATAGATTGACTCAGACTAGACTTGAGCAGTAACACTAGGTCAAGTTTGACCATTGAAGATAGTTCAGTTCCTGGAAAGTTAGAACATTGACCCCTTATTCTAATGTTAGGCTGTGCAATTCTTTTTGGTATAGCAGTCCTGCAAAATACTCACTTTTCACAAAGATATCAGTAGCAGTATTCATACTGAACTGGTTGGTGGTTACATATTTCTGTGAATAATTCTAAATGGTTTTGTTTCTACATAAAAATAGTGAGCTATCTTTTTGTGGAAACAAAACCATTTAGAATTATTCTCAGAAATATATAACCAAAAGAAGACCACCATTATACTTACTGTATTCTAAAGTGTATGAAGCAGTATTACACTGAATATGATGTTTCCAGCTATTTTATGACCTCTCAACTGTTCACAAGTACTATGGTGATTCAGTGCTGGAGAGGTGTATCAGTTAACTTAAACTTTATTTTAATTGATATATGAATTTCTACAACAGATCTGATACTTTTTGTCTGAATTTCTGGGATGAGGTGTTATCATTATTTACATTCATATCCTCATCTTTGTTGTTATTGTCACAATATTTCAGCCATTGTACCTTCTGGTTTTCTTCAGTTATCTTTCAGTCTGGGCAACATTTATGAACTTTTAAACTGAAACTTTTATCTAATCTATGGGAATAGTTTTTTCTCATTCCATTTGGATATTTTGTCTTATTTGTATTTACTATTGCTGATTCTATTTCCACTGAGTCTAAGTCTATATTACCTAGTCAAGGGATTGAACTCACAATTACTATGTTACCAAATTCATAAACCAATACTTTAATTCACTAGACTATTATCCTGTGGGACAGTCCTGAGGCTAGAAGTTGGAGCTGCCCTAAACCTAATTCTCTTTCTGTCTGCTGCTGCTGACACACTTGATTTCATTCACTGCTGTTTCTCTTGTTGCTTGTGCTGTTGAAGGCTACCATTTCTCTTGGTAATTATTTCTATGCTCGACCTTATCAGTGTGCCTTTTTAAAGGTTTTTAGTTTATATGTGATATGCAGAGGTAGGAACTTGAGATGTTGGCCAAAGTGTATCTACCAAATTGAAGAGCTTCTTAAAAGAAAGTGTTTCCAGACTTTTAAAAGAATGTTTTTACACACCATTGCTGCTGCCTCCAAGGGAAGCTACTCATTATATTCTAAATAATTCTTTAAAGAAAAAGTTGACTCTTTTAGTTTTAAAAGCTACACCTAGACCTCTTGTAGTATCATGTACACACACACACACACACACACACAAAGAATTCTGCAGATATTTTCATGTCCATATGGATCACACAGATACTTATTAGTACAGCCCCTATGTGTGTGCATGTGAGTGTGTATGTATATATATATATATATATATATATATATTAGCACAAATGTAAAACACTATACAGAGCCTTAAATTTAATATAATCATAAATGTTTTTGCTCTTTCAGTCTTTTGCTGACAGTAACAGAAGGCTAAGTGAGCATAAGTATCATTATATTAAATACACAGACACACACACACACACAGTGAAATGATCTCTACATCCACTGCCATACAAATACTAGCCATTGGTAAAAAGAAGATTAAATCTCCATTAAATTCCATATGTTTTTTGAATTTACTGTTTACAACATTTAACAACAAAGAAACATTAGCCAACAGACCTTATCATTTTTTATATAGATATGCGAATTTACCTCTCTTTGATATTTTGTCACTAATTAACCAGTCTGTCTACCTGCTTTGAATAAATGTGTACTCATGTGTGTACTGCATTTATATAAAGTAGAGACTGAGCTGAACTGACAATTTATGTTTAAATTGAAGAAATTCAAAGAAAATCCTTTGAAAAAACGGATAGTATCATTCATGCTTGACAGCATTTCTGCAAGCCACATGCATACACATATGTATAAATAAGCACATACATAAAATATCAGTTTATGTTTTAGCCTATATATATATATATATATATATATATATATATATATATATATTGTTGAAGTTATTTTGTATATTTGTAAAGTCTAGATTTGTCTAAGACAAGGCTAAAATAATGGCAAAGCTCTGGATCAACTCCACCTCTGTTACATTAGACCACAAGTCAAGCTGACAAAGCAGTGCCTTATGGCAAGTAAGTGCCATATTCACACACGTACACACAGATATGTATATATAACACTATAGTTTTTTTTTTAATCATTTTACCCCAAGCAAGGCAATAAAACTAGTAAGGGGTTACTGAATGTAAGAGAATATGACAAAAAGAAAACATTATTAAGACAGAAGATAATGATTTACATTGCATTTAAATTTTTGAAGTCAGAAGAGAGTTCCACAAGCAAGAAGTGCAAGTGAAGAAACCTTTAACATAGAACTTACAGTTACATCTAATCACTTCATCTGTGAAATGATGAAAACTTGTCACTGATCTAGTAATGCACTTAATAGCATAAAGTCTAGGTAAGAAAGAGAAAAAGCTCATCAGAACAATTACCATGAAAATATTTATGGAAAAAGCACAGGGTAGCTATGTTATGGTGGTGGGAAAGTAACTGAAACCGAGAGGCCAGGTCAGGATCAATGACATTGCAGATTCTTCTTTGTATTTTATCAAGAATCTCTAAATACATAGCAGAAGCACCAGACCATATATGGCAGTAATATTCAAAGAATGGTGAGTTTTATATTTAAGGCTCTTAGTATTTGTTGCCATTTTTAACAGTTTATGTAGTGGAGCATCTTGTGTTAATAATAAGGTTTTGTCTGATTACTCGTTATGTTTTCCTATTGGTTAGTGATATGCGATTTAATTGAACTTGTAATTATCTAACCACTATATATGTTGTTTGTACTGGATTGTTAAAGACATTCATAAACAATATTGATTTCTTGAAGTTTATGTTTTTTCTATTGTTAGTGGTGATACTTTTGGAAGATTTTAGTTTTTGTGATGAGTAATATGTAAGTGATAAGTTCGATTTGTTTTTGTCGATAGGTGATATATATTTATGTATTAGGTTTCTTATAATTTTTCCTACTAGTTTATGGTTAATGTGTAGTTGATTTCTGTAGAATATTTTAATGATGTTTCTATGCTATTATTATTTCAATCTCAGTAGTTGAACCAGCAGAAGAAGAGGGCTACACATGACGGACATGCTACAGAAGGCACCACTTGAAATTATAACAGAATCAGCAGCAGTTCATTGCATTTTTATAACTGGTTTCTGCATGTCCCATTACATATGTGCCACAGAAGAAGGTCATGAAATAAAGTGAGTGGGTCACTTCCTGGGAAGTTAAGGTCCACCTTAAACAAATTCATGCCATCAGCACTTTTTTTCTACTCTGATTTTGTTTCACCTCCAATGAAATCTTGCAAAGCCAAATGGTGATAGGGAATGGATGATGGGAGCAGGTTTTTGTGAAAGTGGAAGCTTTTAATCCTGAACCTGCACATTGGTGGTGAATTTAGTCATAAAGGAAGCACACAGCAAAGAAGAAAATAAATTCTTAGATATGAGATAAAGCCGACGATGATGATTATTTGAATTATTGTTAATTATTATTTTTTCTAAGATTAGTTTAATTTGTTGATCAATTATATGTTTAGTGATATCCTTATTAATTAGTATTTGTTATAGAGTTTTGACTTATAAATTATTGTGTGTGTAGAGGTATATTATGTATGTTCCATTTATTAAATTACTTATGATGGCTATTTTATATCTTTGTGGGCATTGAGTTGGTTTGAATTGGTTATTTTTTTTCAAAAGATGTTTTAAAGTTTTCATTATTTGAATCAATTAGTTCATCTAAAAATTAGAAGTTTTAACCTTAAAAACTAACAACTCAAGAACAATAAAATTTTGTTTTCACAACTCATAATAAAAAAAAGACATCACAAACTGATACAAGAAGACAAAATAGTTGTAAAACCTGACATGTCACCTAAATCTAACAAAGAAAAAACAATGCTTAAACATAATCTATTCAATACAAAAATAAAACTGTGATCATGACTTCTGAAATGCAAAAATGCCCAGAAGACATTAGACAATTTATGTTCAAACTTTCTCTGGAAATCATAAAAATGCTCTGAATCATAGGAAAGTTAAATAAAATAAATCTTGAACAAAGGAACATTGGTCTTAAAGTAGGCATTTGTTTATTTCACACTCTTTGATTAAAATTCAGTCCTTTGGTAGTGAAACTAGGGTGACCTCTCCAAGGTGCAAGCCTAAGCAATAGAATATGGAGGATGTATGCTACCCAGACTACATCTCTCAGCCATACTAACAAAATCCAAAAGAATACAGGGCATTACATTTGGGGATGGCTTGGCTTCGAGAGTTGCCAGTAAGTTGTCAGTGTTGACAGCCAATCGCCTTCATGGCGCCACTTTGGGTTTTCTGTCTGGATTTACTACCATAGCCTTTTCCCTGTTTGGATATGACTGCAACGCAGTAAATGTGGTCTATAGTGACATTCAAGGAAGAATAGTTCAATAGTTTGTTGGTTCCTTCTGCACTGGGGATGTTGAGTTTACTCTGCCGCTCCTCTCAGCAGATAAAGAGGCAAGACGTACAAAGCACCAGGTGGTTTTAATTCAGAGCTTTCCTTCTCCTAGACTGGCTCGATATATAGAGGCTGTGTACTTCCCAGACTATATGCCTCCTACACCTGGCTGTACTGACAAAATCCAAAGGAATACAGGACATTACATTTGGGGATGGCTTGTCTGCAGGAGTTGTCAGTGTTGACAGTCAATCACCTTCATGGCTCCACATCGGTTTTTTTTTGTCTGGATTTACTACCATAGCCTTTTCCCTGTTTGGATATGACTGCAAGGAGGTTTTAAATCAGGGTTTTCCTTCTTCTAGATGGATTGCTTTCCTGTCTTCACCCATTCTTCAGCTTTGAGCTGGACTTAGTGGCCAGAAACTATTTGAGACATGAATAATTGTGTGTGTGTGGTTGCTAAAGTTAATTTGACACAAGGAGTAAAGATTAAATTGTTTACAATTTTAATAGTGAGGTACCCATATATAGCAGAATATATATATATATATATATATATATATATATATATACCCACAATGAGAAGAAATAATATTTATCATCTTCAGTGCTTACATCTACACAGCTGAATTTTTTTTTTAATTGGTATCACTCCATGCAAGGCAGTAAAGCCACTAAGACACAAGGGGTTACAGGGTGGGGAAGAATTAGGAACTGAAACATTAGTAATGAGTAGAAAGAGAAAAGAGCAATCAGGTGGACAGTTGACAGTGATTGACATTGCATTTAAATTTTTGCAGATTTAAAGTTGACTGGAAAGCATGGACTCAAAATAGAGTTCCACAAACAAGAAGTGCAAGAAAAGAAACAGTTAGCATAGAACTTGCAGTTACATTTAGCCATTTTAACTGTAAATTGATGAGATCTCGACACTAGTCTAGTACTGCAATTAAATTTTAAAAATTCTAGGTACCATAGTGAAGAGCTCATCTGAACAATTACCATGAAATTATTTATTTATAGAAAAAGCACAGAGAGGCAACCTTATGACAGTGGGAAAGTGACTGAAACCGAGCTGCCAGATCAGGACCAGTAATATTGCTGTTTCTTCTTTGGATCTTATCAAGGAGCTCCAGAAAATCAAATAGTAGGAGCACCAGACCATATATGGCAGCAATATTCTAAGAATGGACGAATGGTAGACGAACAGATATGTAAGATTGATTCTGAAGAGAAAAATTGTCTTGCATGAAACTATAAATCAACATTCTTAGTAGCTGACCTAGCAATGGATTCAATATAATCTTTCTACTTCATGTCAACTGAGAACACTAACCTAAGAAGGCACAATGAGTCACTTTCCTGGAGGATAGCATCAGCCATGCTAATGCAAAGCAGAGAGGAGTTTCTCAGATGATTAATGGATAGAAGTTTCGTTTTGAAGGTGTTAAAATTAACAAACCATCTTTTGGACCAGTTAAAGATGGACTGAAGGTTATTTTGGATATTGGCTGCCATTTTCACCTTGTTAGACTGATCAAGGCAGAAATGGTTGTTTCATCAGCATAGATGCCAAGTTGGGAGCTGATGTCATCGGGAAGATTGTTAATAAAAGTTAAAAACTGTGTAGGGCCAAGGATGGAACCCTGAGAGACAACAGCATTAGTAGAAAAGGATGTAGACAAATGGCAGTTCAGGATAACTTTCATTTTGTGATTTGATAGGAAAGACTGTATCAGTACAAAAATGTGTGTGGAGACACCTTAAATTTTCAGCTTTTGGAGAAGACCTGTATGCCAAACACTGTCAAAGGCTTTCGAGATGTTCAAAGCAACAGCTTGGACTTCACCATTTATATCTAGAACATGATAGACTCTTTCCACAATTATTGTCAGTACATCAGCAGCTGACTGGGAAAAATGAAAGCCATATTGCTTGTCTGAGAAAAGGCCCTGCGATGAGAGATGTTGAACCAATTCAGCATTGATTAGGGTCTCTTGGAGTTTCTCAAAAAGAGGTAGAAGGCTATTAGGCTGATAGTTGGAAGAGTCGAATGGTTGCCCAGTCTTCTTAAAACCTGGAACAACAGCTGATGATTTCCTGCAGGCAGGAAAGCAGGAGGCAGTGAGGCATTCATTATACAGTTTAGAGAGAACAGGAGTCAGTTCAAGAGTACACTTCTTAATGGCCATCAGGTCCACATGCTTTGTGGGAATCTAAATTAGAGAAAATAGCAGAAACTATGGAAGGGGTTATATTCATATCACTCAACAGAGAATCAGTTCTAAATGTGAAGTTAGTCAGGGATACTCCAGATGAATCAAGGGTAGTGTTTGAGGAGAATTTACAGGCAAAGCATTCAGTTTTATCAGCAGTGGATAGTAACACCTGAAATCGATTGAAGAGGGGAGGAATAGAGACCTTGCACTTATTTAATACCCTATTATAGAGCCACCCATAATCACGAGAGCCAAGGTTGTTGGATGCTATGTGGTACTTCATTCTCTTAGAAAACAGAGACTTAGCTCCTTCAAGGACTCAATTCAAGCAGTAATGAATAGGTGCCTGTTGGGATGAGAGCTGTCACACTGGTATAGCTGGAAATAGTGGTTCCTGTGTTCTAAAACAGCCAAGCATGCTGGTGTGAACCATGGAGAGGATTGAGGTTACACCCGGTATTTCTGAGAAGGGATGAAATTGTCCATGCTAGCTTTGACTCAAGAAGAAACCTCAGTGGCACAATTTTCAATTGGGAGGTTGAAAATGTCAGTGCAAGGGGTATCACAAAGCAAATCTCAGAATGAGTCCCAATCAGCATGCTGGTAACGGAAAGAGGTCTTATGTGTAGAGGGTTCCTGTTTAATGGATGCTGAGAAGGAGATATCAATGGCTACTACAAAGTAGTCTGAGTTATCAAGAGAGCAATATAGTGAAGCTTGACAAGAGCAAGGAGAGGAGGTAAGAAATAGATCTACTAGAAAAGGCTGTTGCTTGGTTTTGCTAGGGAAATGAGTAGGGAAGTCCATGATTTGAGTGAGGGATTGGGCAATGGAAAAAATTAATGTCTGTATACCAGCAACATCAGTACCTTTAGAATGTTTCAGCCACATGTCGTGGTGAGCATTAAAGTCACTGAAGACAAAGATGTTCGTAGATAAATGGAGAGAATGTGCCTTTTCTATACTGTCAGCTATTGTGTCTAATATACTGCAGTCTTGGGAAGAGGAGGACTGATAAAGGAAAAAGAGATAGCTAAGAGAATTTAGTAACAAAAGACAGAAGCATATGAAAAAGTAGTCAGCAGCCTTGAGAGAAAAATTTCCTGAACATTGGAAGATTATCGCAGATGTGAGCACCAAGACCATGCATGTGAATGCTGGGATCTTTTCGATGAAGAGGAAGATACCCTGGAACCAACAATTCATTAATAGCAATGGAAGAATTTCATATAGGACAAAGAGATCTGGTGACCATTCTGAGAGAAAAGATTCTATATTGCAGAAGTTGGAACAGATACCGTGAATATTGGAGAAAGAAAGGTTGATTGGTCTACTGGTTTCATTTTATTTCTTTTTGCTGTGATTTCCATGAGATATGTTTTGTGAAGAGAGAGAAAAAAAAAGACCACCATAATTGTCACTATCTGTTGTCAATGGCAATACAAACCAGTCAGTGCATGGCTGGGAGCAGAGCATAATGTGACCTCAGGGTTGCCCACTAGAAATACATACAGGGACACCTACCCATGCGCAACATGACACTACAGATACCCCAATATTATGTGACTGTTGCTCAGAGTAGCCTCCCTAAGCACTACCAAATAGTTTGGGCTCCTAACAACCAGTCAGAAGACACAGCCAGCAAACTGCCAACCCAGTACCCTAATAATGGAAAATCACAGCCACTGTTTAGTCTGATCACCAAAAAGTTAAGACAGTTAAATCATTGTGGCACTGGTAGGAGAAAGAGTAAACCATATCTTGAAAAGGGAACAAAGGATGAACCTCTACTCCTGTTCAACAGACATGGAAGGAGTGCAGGCTGAACGATAGGTGAGCCTATCTACTCCTATTAAATGTATTTTGAAATAAAATTAACAATTGCTAAAAAAAGATTTTCAAACATACAATGCAGATACAGAGTTTTCTCTGTATCTGCATTGTATGTTTGAAAATCTTTTTTTGAAAGAAAGACATTCTTGTATTTTTACTTTTGTGTTGCTTGATTTTTATTGGTCAATCATGTTTCACATGCATTTGACTCTTTAAACCAATGTTAGTATAATTTGTGGCGTTCCAAATTCAAGGAGAGACAGCACGTCCATCCACTGAAAATTGAACAGCAAAAAAGTAAAAATCCCAGAATTTCTTTTTTTTTTCTCTATATCTCATTCTCTGATGAAGCTTTAATAAAAGGGAAACATGTTAGATTGATAAATGTTTCCTTTCTCTTATTCTATATTTGATGTAATGGAGACTAAAATATAAATTAAGAAATTGGTGGCAAAAATATTTGAGCAAATTAATTTAGTTTTTTTAAATACTTATTTGCATAAGCTTGGTTTGCAATTAATGTTTAGAAATGTTATTCTGCAACTGTTTAAAGCATTCTTTTCAGATTCCCACTCATTCTTACTTGTAAATGACATTTGAATCCTTGACAAAGATCACCATTTAAAATGACAAAACCTTTATCTCAGTGCATTCATTTATAGATGTTGTTTTTACTTTGGTTATAGCATTTTTCAATTTACTTGTGAAGACATTTTTTTCATGAAGAAACACTCCAAATTTTTTCCATTTCAAAGAATGATGGATCCAGTCACAGCAACAGAAATATTTAACATTTAACTCAAATTTTCATTCTGAATCATAATTGAATCATTCTTTTGTTTGGATGAGTGTTTAGTTGAACCATGACAGATGTAGGAAATGATGATTGTGATGATAGTGAATTATTACTTGAAGATTCAAAAAGATTCGTGCCAGATGCAAAAATAATTTTAATTATAATCTTTTAATTACATCAGAATTATTTTTCTACCATTAACTTTGATACTCTTATATTCTGCATTGTTAATTTGAAGATATGTATTTTTCTTAGTAATTGTTAATTTTATATGAAAATATATCACCTAAAATATCAGCATCAGAAGTATATTAAATGTTTTGTAAGTGGCCAAATACTTTCATATCCATCACATTTGCTATTAAGGTTAACAGCTTTTTGTTGTTTTTGTGTAGATAGGTAAAGATAATCATAGGGAAGTGATTTCTCTAAGTGCTCACTCATCCACTCTTTTTTTCCCATTGGGTATAGTGTGCTATTAACATTTTATCCAGATACATGGTCATGGGACTAGTGTCTTTGTGTTTTTCCCAGGCGAATTAGTGTGAAGTGAACAGGAACACCCTCAACTGGAAATTAAAATTTTGTTCAGTAACTAGACTCTGTGTGTATGTATGTATGTGTGTGTGTATATATATATATATATATATATATTATTACTATAGAGATTATATTTAGTGGGTATATGTTTGAGTAGATATCTTTTTCTTCTTTTTTTTTTAACAGTAAAATTAATGTTTACTGGCCTAGAGATCAAGAGTCCTACTAAAGAAAATATGCCTTCTAAAAGGAATTGAACCTGTATTGCTTTTATCAAGTGTGGAAGCCATTATAATGCTCTGTATGCCTTAAAATTAGGCCATGGGAAGCCATCACTGCAAAGTAAGGTTCATTTACGCAATTTAAGAAATGCATATCTCCAAGGACCTTTCAAAATCTGTATCTGCTAATATTTTGTACCTGAAAATTCAAGCAATTAATGGATTTTTTATTCCAACATTATTTCTTATTACTATAAATATCATATTAATTGGATAAACATATTTGAGTAGACATCACTATTTACCCCCAAAATATAATGTTTTTAGTTATATGAAAAAAATCCATTAATTGCTTATATGTTAGGTACCTCCACAGATTCGTGAGACCTAAGGTTTAAAATGAATTTTTAAAAATGAAAAATATTTCTTGAAGCTTTTAAAATTTCAAGCTAATTGATTAAATTTAATATTTCCAATAAACATTATACTTTGTTATATTTCAAAAACTATTTTAAATTGATGGAACAAGTTTTTGTTTTGAAATTGCTGAAATTGTTGATTTTAGCAAAATTTTTAGCCACTTTTCAACCAAATCTAATTCTCTTTATTAAAATATCTTCCAAAAATAAAATATATTTTTCTGAAAACTTATTTGAGGAATATTAGCTGATCTTAAGTATAATTAATCTGATTTAAAGCAAATATTATTTACTTTGTTTAAAATATCATAGAAATGCTTTTTTTTAACACAGTGGTAGCTGTTTATTTAAGCTGTTGATGTGTTGACATCTTAATGACAGATTGATGTTTATCTAATGTTCTAGGAGGGTGCTTTATCTATAAAAATAATTGAAGAGCATAATGTGAACACCTTTATATATAATTTTAAAGTACTCAGTAATTTAAAAAATTTAGGAAAATATTCTCCATAATCTAATGATTTATTGAGTTTTAGATATTTTGGCTTTAAATTTACTATAGTTATTGTTCTTATTTTCTGTTAATGTCATGTATGAACAATCATATCTCCAAAAATCAACACATTTATATACATGCAAACAAATTCAAAATTCTTTTAAAAATATTGATGTTTGATGAATTGTACTAAGCTTTTCAATTTATGAATAGTAAATATAGTTTTTACTTAATAATATCATCTAAAAGGTTGAAATTCATACAGAATTGGAAAGATTTAAAACATAATAAATCTTTTTAATTAAAATTTTTAAAAAATGAAAACAATTGTAAAAATTCATTATTCATCAAAATCTTTTTTTCTTAAGACAATAGTATCCTTAATATTTATTTTTTATAAAAGCAATTAAAAGCTTTTCTAATTAAATAATATCATAGTTTTGTTGCATTTTTTATTTTATGATTTAGAGCAGATTTTCAGTAAATGGTGTTTTGGTTTGACAAAACAAATTGATGAATTAAATTCTCCAAGGAATTCTGCTTTTGACTAATATAAATATTAAGGGTGTAAAAATTAAGTAAGTGGAGGGTAACAGATGTAACAAAAATATTTTTACCAAGATTTTCTAAAAAAAAAAAAAATAGAAAGATTTCTAAAATGATTTAATTCATCTGTGAATAAGTCCTGAAAGTTTCATTAAAATCCAACAATCATTTGATTTTTGAAAGAAGTTCTGTGATGTCAAACTTCTCTCTCTCTCTCTCTCTCTCTCTCTCTATATATATATATATATATATATATACACACACATACTAGACTGGCGTTACCCGTGCTTGATTCAAAAATCGTACGACTCATACAGTAATTGCTATTCCTTGCCTAAAAAGGAGTGCCCTTTGCTGTGCTGATGTTGCTACATGCCTTACTTCTTGCCTATCTCACACTGCAAATTTTTTCTAAGCTCTATACTAAACATTAAATCTGTTACGAAAAAAGAACTAACAAAATGAACACAAAACGGTCAGCTTTAAAAAAAGGACTTGTAACTGGAAAAACCGAATGAAAAAAGAATGTTAACAACAAATACTTTTTCACACCCAACCCAGTTCTGCGGAATCAGAATCAATGTCGAGTTTAAGCAAGCGAAAGTGAATGAGCCAATTGGAGTAAAGTGCCATTAAATTTTTCTCACTTGTGACGAATGCAGCTATCGATTTTTTTTTGCATGCTAGTTAACATTCATATCAGTCAGCTGTTGGCTCTCATGCTGGCCAATAGAATCTTCCTGCTTATTCGTGGCAGCCAGCTATAGGCTCTCACTCTGGCCAGTACAAAATCACCGCAAACTACATGAAAACTGCCGTAGAAGCATGAAAAATCGATTATTTCCACTATCAATGCGAGTTGGGAAATGCAAAGTCAGTCTTAGTCTTCCCGCTAACTTGGAGCATGTGCATGTAAATTTTGGTGCAAATCCATTGAAAATTGCAGCCATGCATTCGTTATACACACACACACACACACACACACACACACCTGCCTTTTATAGATAGAGATATATAGTGTAAGTGAATGTATGTCTGTTCCCAGAACAAATGGATATGAGCCACTCTTTCATTTTGCAAGAATAGATTCATTTAATCCACAATATCCTGAACACATTTCACTTTTCAGGCCATTTGGGGTGACAGAGGAAACTAAAAATCAAAAATTGGTGACAACAGTGTCAAAATCAGTTTTGAACATTCTTATACTCTAAGAGACAATAAATGACAAAAGCTTTAACAAAAAAGCATTAAAAAATGATTCATGGATGGTGTGGGCCATTATGTATATATTCATATTAACTCATTTTTGTCTGGTACATGGTCACAAATATTCAGTAACTAGTGAGAATCAAGCTCCCTTCATTAGTAATAATTGTAAGGTGAGTCTGCTAACCATTGCTCTACAATTAGGAACATGAAATGTGCACAAACAAATCTCCATGCAAAAATAGAAAAAAGCTAGATGAAAAAAACAAAAACAAAGAAATTGAGCTGATGCAGTTTTGAGCAACTAATATCACTTGATTTGAATAAATAATTGATTGCAATACTTATTGCATTTGTCTACTGCAGATGCATTTTTTAGAACTAAATCAGCTGCATTAAAAGAGGAAGAATGTCAGAGGAAAGAACTGTTGCCGCTGCTAAATGAAATAGATTTACCTTGAAGCCACTACTTATCCGACCCCCCCATTTTTACACTTGACCTCTAATTCTTTTGACTTCATTCTTTATTTCTCCATCTTTGCTAGAACCAGGGCAATTCCTCTTTCTGCTGAGTTGGTATCTTTAATTCAGAAAAAAGAACTCCTACAAAATCAAATGAAACTGTTCCTATGCAGCTTGTTTACTTTGCAGAATGATAGACTGAGGGAAAATGTCAACCATGAATTTTAATCAAGTATATGAGGCTGTATCAATAAGTCCATAGCCTGATATATTTACTATTTGTAAAGGATATTTTTGTTTGTTTTAAATATGTGAACAGCATAATGCTTTCTAAGTATATATGGGAAATTAGAAACAAAACCAACTCACACCAAAAATATCATGGAAAATAAGGAAAACAGCATCGGCCTACAACAAAAAAAGCTCAAAATTCTAAACTCTATCTAGAGGAGAGCATACACAGTTTGGAACATCCAGCAACTGTTAGAATAATACAATAGATCTACCCATAATGCACCATTGACCAGCATATATAAACAATTGAACCAAGACACAAGTCACATGGCTGAAAGATTGTATTTAAGCATGAAACAGACTGTTGCTGCTAGATGTTAACCTTAATGTCCACTCTATTCCTCTGTCTCTGTCTCTCTCTCTCTCTCTTTTCTCTCTATATATATATATATATATATACACACACACGTTGGTTTCAACCTTTCAGTATCTTCAGGCAATACCGAAAGATAGTAGAATTGGCTGATCTCATCATTTTTTTTTTACCTAAAAGTTTTAAATGTTAAATTTTTATCTTTTTATATGTGTTTTGAGCACTTTTATTACTGCTGTTTCCTGGCCTAATTCAACTCTGACCATTAACTTTTTTATTTTATATATATATATATATAAAATAAATATTGATATTACCTTCATATATATAATATTAGTGGTTAATATACACACAAATATATATATATATATATATATATATATATATATACATACATATATATATAAAAATTTCCAAGAGGATAGAATCCAGATAGAATTCAATGTCCAGGACAGAGTAAGAATATAATAAAAAGGCAAATTATATATATCTAATAAAAAGGCTTAAACACTAATATTCCATAGTTATAATTTATTACATTGGAATCGTAATTATGATCCAATTCATCAGACCTACTTTAACAGATTTAACAAATTTAACAGAGAGAATTTTAATCCCCACCTTCACTTTTAGGCCTTCCTGTCCTTCTTTCATCTGTTACTCCTCTCTAGAGCTTTCATTTACCTCTTACATTCGTCCCCCACTCTCATACATACACTCTCACTAAATTTTATTTTTTATTCCCGGAGTTATTTTTTCTGATTTCTTTTTCAATTTGTAGGTCTGATGAATTGGATCATAATTACGATTCCAATGTAATAAATCATAACTATGGAATATTAGTGTTTAAGCCTTTTTATTATATATATATATATATATATATATAATAATATTTTTTTGTTTCAAAAACGAAATTTCGCTTGAAGATGAAACGGGACTAAACACCTCAATTCAACTTAATTTTAATAATTATTTGGATGGTTTCGGCTCTCATTTTTGAAACATGAGAACTCTTATGTAGCGAAGGAATCATATTTTTAAACAAAAAAATATTATTATAATAAAGCTGTACTTCTGTATCGAGCACTGTCTTCTTAAAAATAAAAACAAAAATACTAAGGAACTCCGGATTATACACCCAATGTGTTCTTTTCTATTTTCTGCATATTCATTCTATTATATTATATATATATATATATATATATATATATATATATATATATTGTCACTTAGCTGATTGATATTACCTTCAGCATTTTGACTCCAGACTTTTGTATTTGGGCCCTCCAACAATTGCTCCATTCACTTGTCAGGGGTTTCAGATAGCATTTAGTTTATACAGAACACATCAGGACAAATATTACATATTCCTACTAAATGATTGCTCCTTCTTACAAATCTTTCATTTAACAGAAATCCCCATTTTTCATTAAATTTCTGAAACAAGACTATTATTTTTATTTACAGCAGTTAAGGCAAGAAAAATGTTAAGTTTAAGGTTCCAAATTCTAGATTAAAAAACAATACTCAAGTTTAAAAAGCAAGTGATATAGTCTTGTAATGCATGGTCTTTGACAAAATGCTGAACTAGTTTTTGTAAATATGATGAATATTTGAAAACATTTGCCTCGCATCTACACCTTAATGGAAATTTCAACAACTGACCTAGAGCTTACGGCCACATCATGTTGTAAAAGTAATTATCCTACGATCATTAAAGTTAAGCAGTGTCAAGCCTGGCCATAAATGGGGGAATACTTAGGAATGCCAGATGCTGTAAGATTGGATGTGTGGGTGGTGTAATGGATAATGGCTCAGAATTGTTAATTGGAGAGCCACATTCCAATTCTAGTTATTAGTTACACACAATTATCTTTGGGAAAGGTATGAACCCACCTCTTCTCCCCCAGCTATAGGTTAATTAGTAAAACTTGTATCAGTAAAAATCATTATTATCCCCAAAAATCTAAAAATATTTTGTGGCTTTAAATAACTGGCAAGAGGTTGATAAGCCATAAAAAACCAATCAATCAATCAACAAATGACTTGCAATGAAAGAATACGAAACCCAGAATGCCAAATGCAGAAAATAACAGCACAATGTGCTAATGAGACAAATTTTTACTGACATTAGCAGAATTGGTTTCATATGGCACTGAAAAAAATCAGATGGATGGTATTTATTACCCAGATCAACAGACATCTGAAGAAGTCACAGGACACAAAGACTGAAACATTGTGATAATAAAAACATTAGTTCATCTGAATATAATAAAAATAAATGAATTTGCCATGTTATATAAAGCCCAGATGACTCTATGTGTCTATATAATTATACAAAAAGAGGGGTAAGTAAATGTGTCTGTCTCATCTCCTTGTAGCAATGGCTAAACTGCCAAGTATCCTGTTAAAATATAATTAACAACAGCCAGTAAACTACTTGTGTTCTCCAAAGCACCAACTTACCATTTCTTTGTGCATAATAATTGTATCATATTGGTTGTAGCAAAAGACTACAAGTTGAGATGATTTTATAGTTCAACAAATTTTCTGCTTAAAAATAGAAATATGTAAAGTTAACGATCAAATTTGCACTTGTTACATAAAATTTGTTTGTGTGTCTTTTAGCATTCAATCAATAAATTGCATATTGAAAATGAGAAAGGAAAGTAATGCTGGAATAGTTGGAAATTCATGCAAGTTTTACTGATAGAACAGCATTATTATATACTTAGTGTCAATTAATTGCTGAAGCTTTTACAGTAGAAAAATCTCACAAGCAATTTTACTATAGAAATTCATTAAAAATCATGTAGGGATTTTTAGTAGTCATAACTTAAGGCAAGAATTTTTTATAGAATATGATAATTGTGTTTCATAAATTTATTGCTAATAATTTTTACTCCAGAAATGTATTGAAAATAAAACAGAAATTGATTTTTCAGTATTCAGGAAAAAAAAAGGAAACTGATAATGTCTTAAAGATATTTAAATATAATTTTTTTTTTATATATATAGACCTACCTATCCAAAGTCAGTCAACCTCATTGCACTAATATTAAGTCTTTACTGATATTATCCATTTTTGACTTTCCTATATTGTTTCTTTTCTTTTTATTTCAATGATCAGGTTGTTTTACATTCTAACTATTTTGGGTGATGTATTAAGAGACTACAGAAAATGTGATATAAAAATTTCATGGTTCTGCCAATGAATATGGGAGAATATCATGGACAGAGCATTTGAGAACCTTGGAAGTTCTAAGAAGAAAAGAAACAACAAATAAATTGCTTATAAGTGTCAGAAAAAAAAAACAGTTGAAATGTTGGAGGCATAAAAGGAGGATGAAAGCTTTGGAGAATTTAACACTCACAAAACATAAAAGGCAAGAGAAGCAGAAGAAAGCAGCAAATAAATGACTTGACATGTTTGGTCAAATGGCTGGAAGCACAAGTAACACAAAAAATAATTTCATGAAAAGACACAGTTATGGAGAGTCACTATCATTATGTTCTGTCTGTTTCTCTCTTTATATATAAAGATATGAAAATAATTGCTTCTGGCAATATTTAAACTTGCATTTGAAATCCAAAATTGGATAAGGAAATTTGAATTTTGTCTGCTGATGATAACTACATCAGTAAGACACTGTCCTTGTCATAGAATTTCTATTTTTGTCATTCATAATAACCAGTCTTTTTTCATATTTACTTACCAGTAACTTAATAAAATCAATGTGCTGGATGTGTTAGCTTCTTTTTTATACCTTATCAGATTTTGTTACTAAAGAACTTAGAAAAATTTTGTTCAGGAGTTATCCAAATTGTTTAAAGCTTAAATTTCAAGATCATAGCATACACAGGAGGTGCAGTTTGTTATTTTCAATACAAAAGAATATATTAAATTTTTCCTTGATGACAGCTTACTACTGTAAGTTATTAATTTAATTAAACCCACCAAGTGTTCCACTTCATAATCACCAGAGTATGAAGTTGTTATTTATCTTTTCCTGCTTTGTGGTATTTGTGTTGGGTGGGGGTGGGGAGAAATGAAACACCTTTTCTTTCAAATGCTTCTCGGTCTGTTGCCCTAAGCAACATGTGTTAACAAGTAATTAGTTCATTGAAGTGACAAAATAACTTCTAGAATGAAGTAACAGTCACAGTTTAGATGATTAACTGTCATGTTGTGATCTTTGATTATTGATTTAGATTGTCATCATTTGGATTCCAGCTAATCATGAGCTTGCCTTATTTTTTCTTTGCATTCTGAATTCTTAACTAATCCCCATGTGCTATTGTTATTTAAAAAAAACAAAAAAACTCCAATTGAAACATTGGAGTTTTTTTAATGAATTTAGTGCCCCCCTCCCCAACCAAATGACGCATTAGTTATCAAGTTGTTCAACATTAGGCTTTGGAGCTATTTTGACAAAACAAACTGAAAAACCTTTAAAATTATATATAGTATCCTCTTTTTGTAAACAGCTAATTTATATATAGTATCCCCCCTTTTTGTAAACAGCTAACAGTAATGGGTTTAAATAAAGTATGCATTAATTGCTGAACACTAACAATCTCTTTCTTCCTCATTTTCAATAAAGAAATTGAATGCAGGTTGAAAGTGGCTGAAACAAATTTTAAGTAAAAATCATAAAGTTCCTATTTTTAAGCCGAAATGTTGTTGAGCTATAAGGACTTTTCAGTCTTCTGGTACAACCAATATAATACAGATGTTACCCGCAAAGAAAAGATAGGTGGTGGATGTTGTGGAGTACACTAGTACCTAATTGTCTCTAATTATGAATATGGATATGAATTTTCATGGGATACTTCCCAGGTTGGCCATTGGTACTGGATGATGAAAGTGCAGATGTATTAAATTGGAACAAAATAAATAGTTGTGTCAAACCATAAACATTTAAAAATATCATAACTTGATTTAAATTTAACTTTATTAATCTAAAATAAGAACTATTAAAATCAACACAAATAACAATGAATTTATTTTTATCTGGGATCACTTGAGCCAACAAACTGCCAGAAGGCATTTTGTTTAGGTCTTCATTAGTGTATACATACTGGCAGGTATATGCTTTAAAGGCATGGAAAAAGTGATAATTAGTAGACAGTGGACAAGTCTATTGAACATGATAAGATGTCAGTGCCTCACAACATCAAGTTTTGCCAGGTGTTTTTTAAAGTATAAGGTTTTGCAGTATTATGCAGCAAACTAGCCCTCCTCATTACTTACCACTGCTAGCCAAAATGTTTAAAAGCTTTCATGCATCAGTTCGAAATTATGGCAATATAAATCTGCTTTGATGGTGTGAGCAAATTTGTTTAACGTCATATCAACTCCTTATGGGTCATTTAATGCTGAAATGTAATGTTCTTGGGAGTTTTAAAGCAATAAAAATATTATATAGGTTATTCTGCTTTCACAATTGAATACATGGTAGATGATACTCAGCTTTTGCGCATCTACATGTTTGTATGGACATAATTACTAGAGGCAGTGTTTTATGTTGTAGCTTTGTTGAAGTTATATTTTGGAATACAGTTTAATTTCTTTATAATGAACTGATCCCAATTTAGGGGTTAAATATTTGCCCACATTTGGGACCCTAACAGGTGCTACCACCCTGGGTCAGGGTGGACCTGAGAACAACAGCAATTAAGAGGTGGTTCCAAATGCTTCAAAACTTCCTGATCAGTGACCTTGCTTCCGGATGTAGTATATCATCATACCCAGGATGCTAACTTGTTGAATTTAGTCTGAGGATGCAAGAGGATGTAAGGGATATCTTTATTACATCACCATCAAAATGGTTAGTAGAATTTTCTTTTTTTGGTAGGTGTGGTGACCATACAGAAACCACTTTTCATCAACTTGAAGTACACAACAAGTGATTCATGTTTAAAATGAGTAAGCAAATTTCAGTAAAGGATTAAACCATGCAAACCAAATCATTTTTTTTTATTTGATTGGCTTCAGATGTTTTCAAATGGGCAACCACCAGATTTACTGCCAGTGTGTTTGAACCTCCATGGCTAACCTTATTTCTTCATTGATGAGTGATATGTCCTGTCAAGGGATATATTTGTTCAAAATAGCAAAGTGGTTTTGGATTACTGTAACCGAGTAGGACAATCTAGCAGCTAACCGTAATGGACTGGTCCTCGTCGTATCGGTAGGCAATAGGCGTAGGCAATAGGCGTCCCCCACTGTACCTCCACATCAGTCTGTATTTATGGCTGACACCAGCCAATCATATTACTGAGGGTGAACCCAGGTGTATGCATATTCATTACATCACCTCCCCCTGAGCTAAATTTTCCCGTGAAATTTAGCTTCAATATTTTCTCTTTTTAGGGTTTGGACTTAATCGATTGATTTTTTTCCTAAGTCGAACACAGAGCATATTTTTCTCGCAAACATTAACTCTGCTGGCGATAACCCTGACGTCGTATTCGGGTTTGGCATGATTCTATATACTGCCAAAAATTTCTGAATACTTCTTTCATTTATGTCCACGCCTTGATGTTTCTTCAACGCTCGTTTAAAGGTGTCCACGATTTTTTCTGCCTGTCCATTCGATCTTGGATGATATACTGGCGTTGTCACGTGATCAATGGACAATGATGTACAGAATACCTTGAGTTCTTTTCCTGTAAACTGCGTTCCGTTGTCGTTGACTAAAGTTTTAGGGAGTCCAAAGCGACTAAAAATTTCATTAAGTGCGTTTATTGTATTTGTTGCAGTCGGATGTCTGCACTTAAAAATTTCTGGTCACTTAGTCAAACTGTCCACAATGATCAGGTAATAAGATCCATTTATGGGCCCTGCATAGTTGATATGCAATCAAGTCCATGAGACATCTGTCTTTGGCCATGGTTGAATCTTTATTGACTGCACTGTTTCACAAAATTTTCTATGTCTTGGTCCATCCTCAGCCAGTAAGTTTGGCCTCTCATTAGAGATTTCATTCTCGAAATCCCAGGATGGCCAGTGTGAAATTCTTTCAGAATTTTCTTTTGCAGAGTAACCGGCATTACAACTCTATCGGCGTATAGTAATACCTGTTTGCAGATTGAAAAAGGTGACATACTAATTCCTTTTTTAGTTGTCTCGTTCAACCAGACTTGCTTTTTCACTTTTTTAATGAAATCATGCTTTTTTCACATCTTTTAGCGTAACCGGCAGTTCTCTAATAGTGTTGCATAACAAACCCGACAATTCACTTTCGTCTCTTAGCGCTGCTATTACTGTTTCATCCAGTGGTTCCGTATATTTAGGTATCAATCTTGATAACCCATCGGCGTGACCTAGCTTCTTTGAAGGCACATATTCTATTTTGAAATTATAATTCAATAGAATTTCACCCCAACGGTGTAGTCAATTTGCCGTGTGAGTTGGTATGCCTTTTTTTTTTAACCAAATAGTTAACAGTGGTTTGTGGTCTGTTTGCAGAATAAATTCTCTTCCCTATGAAATTTTTTTACAGCGTAGATTATTGCTGAATTCTCTTTTTCGATTTGACTGTAACTTCGTTCCACGGGCAGTAACGTTCTTGAGGCATGTGCTATTGACTTCGTAGATCCGTCCTCGAATTTATGAAGCAATACCACACCTAGTCCCTCATTACTGGCATCTACTGCAACAATGATCTTCCTCTTCGGGTCGAAATGCGCTAACGATAGGTTTGCTAATTTAATTCACCTCTAAACTTAAGTCTTTTTCCTGACACTCCACTGGCAATTTTGTCTGTGTTAGTCAACGGCGGGTAACTGATTTTTTCCATGTTTGCTTGTTTATTACCAAAATATCACTTCCTGAATCGAGTAATAATTTTACAGTCTGTCCATTTATTTTTACATTGAGGTATTTTCTTATTTGACCCTCCTCAATTTCGTTTTTAGACAAAACTACGTTCACTTTTGTTTGAGACTTTGCTTTTACTTTACTCTGTTTTGCCCGACAATGGGAACTTCTATGGCCCACACGCCCACAATTAAAACATATTTTATCCCTAAAGAAACAATCCTTCTTTATAGGCTGTCCTCAACATGGACTGCATATAATTTTTCTTCCTTTATTTTGTATCCACTTCTGTTGTCTTACAGTTTGTACTCGCGAAATGCTTTTCTCAATCCGAGTATTATCTTTTTTTATGTTTATAAGTCGCTGACATTCTTCTGTTATTTTTTGTAGCGCAATCTTCGGATCCTGTTCCATGATAGTCAGGATTCTTGATCTAATTTCTTTGTCCTTCGGTGTCGTTAGATCCTGCACAAAAATTAGACACTTGAACATGTCGCTTGACAATTCCTTTAATTTAAACTCCTCTCACTGTGCGTTAACCATACCTGCATATGTGACAAAATTATCATCATCTTGTTTTACGATATTTAGACACTTGTATAGTCTATGAAACAGACTATCTCTTTTATCGAAAATTTTCGATAAAATTTCTACTGTTTCGCTGAATGTAATTTCTTCTGGCTTCTTTGGGAGGATTAAATTCGCCTATTTTGTATTTTCTTCTGTTCCCAAATTCTGCAACAATAGAGTGATTTTTTCCCCACGTCAGACCATTGTTCGCATCTTTTCATAAATATTGTTTCAAACCTACGAAAATAAGCCGGAAACATTGAACCACTGTCAGGGTCGTATTTAAATTCAGAGGGTGAATTTGAAATTCCTTCAGCAGAAAAAAATCTAGAACCTGGTTCTTTTGTTGTCCTAGATAATACGTCTTCCCAAAGGGATTTATTGTCTTTTGCCTGTTGTTTGAATAACTTTTCAAACCTTTTTTGTTGCTGCATAAATTGTTGTTGTTGGAATTGTTGCTGTAAAGTGACTTGTAGCACCTTAGTTAACGTATCCACAAGAAAAAAAAATTGCTCCAAATTATGTAGACAATAAATCCAAATCGGGGGGGGGGGGGTTCAATTTCTTACTTTCTGTAATCATTGCACCAGTTTTTTTCTTTTCTAACGTTCCTTGTTAATAAGCATTAAAATAAAAATGAGGGAAAAATTACTTTGTGTAAGCGTCGAACAAACCTTTCTAACGTTCTTAGTAAGTGTCGTCAACTGTATTTCTTTTTATCTTTTGTTTTAACTTATAAGGTTGTTTCAAATCTCATTGCCAACTGATATGTCTCGGAAAGGGATATATTTGTTTGAAGTAGCAAAGTGGTTTTGGACTACTGTAACCGAGTAGGACAATCTTGCAGGTAATCACAGGGTAATGATCAAGCCAAACGGTATGTAGAGGTTGTCTGGAAAACAATCCAATTGGCACTTAAGTTACTCAAGCTTCCAGATAAACATACCACAAGTTCTTCATTCTATGCGGTCTCTTTTATGTACTACAACAAATTGTACACCACATGAACGTTTCTTTAAATTTCAGAGACGCACAACCCATGGAAACTCTCTGCCATCTTGGTTGATAAATCCAGGGATGGTGTTGTTGCGATGATTCCTTCGTACTACCAAGAATGACCCCTTAGGTGATCGGATTAACCTGATCGATAGTAATCAATCATTTGCATGCATCAGATACCCAGATGGGAGAGAATCAACTATGTTGGTTCAAGACTTGGCCCCAGATCCTGTTGGCTCTGAGACATTTTCACCCTAGCAAATGTTTCAACAGTTCTCCGAGGAGATCCCTTCCAAACCAGCATCTGTTGAACTGCCAACCATACAAAATGAGCCTTTAATGAGACCAGGAAGTGATGCTGATACAGAAGACCACAATTCGTCATGCGGAGAGATTGTGCAAACACTAAAGAGGTCAGGTCATGTGTCGGTGACCACAAAAAGGTATGACTGGGACTAAAATAAGTACTCCCTTCTAGTGGGGAGAGATGTCGTAAATAAGAAATGGACTGCGACACTCCTTTACGACATCATATTCATTTATAGCCCATTCTCCGGATTATCAGCCATATTCGAGAATACCAGGAGCACATGTGATGTGAACCCTGCTTGTATTTTTCCAAATAAAGCTTGGATTAACTTATCTTCCGAGTCTCAGTCTTCATTCTTGACACCCAGCATGCATTTCTGTGCTTTTGACTATGAACTAGGGGATGGGCAAGTGTTTTGCAGTCATTCTTAATAGGGATTGAAACCAACAGTTATTGGCAGAGAAAGTAGGGACAGCCAAGTTTAAAATCCAATGTAGCCAGTTGCATTCACTTTTGCACTAATGCCCTTGGGAAAGGCATGAACCCATCTCTTCTCTCCACCACTCAGGAGGAGACTGTTCTCAAGCCTTTACTTGCAACAACCCAGAAGAAGGAATACTTTAAATTTAAAACTGTGGAAAAAAAAAAACAACAGGTGACCACTCCACTAGACTTCCCTAGAAATTAGGACAATTTACAGATAATGAAAAAAAAAGAGAGAGAATCTGGGGAGAGCCATGATTTATTGTCATGTCCTAAAGAGACATAACATTAAAAAAATGTATAAACAATGTAAAAAGTTGATCATTTGAACTAAATGCAAAAAACAATGTTAATTTCTCCCAACTTAATACATTTTTTATCTGTGTGAAAATTATGTAAACTGATAATTATTTCAGTGATGGGTTTGTTTATATATATATATATATATATATATATATATATATATATATATATAAATAAAAGAGGCTACTGATGTTAACACCAAACAGTGACAATCTATTTCATGCTCAATGGTTGAACACAATTTTCAACACATGAAAATTTGCATGAAACGGGGTCATGTTGCCGCTTGGTGTTGACTTCAGTGTCCACTTTTATATTTACATACACTCTATCTCTGATATTGAGCACTTTTACCCATAAATATAGCATGCTTTTTATCATCTATAGATAATGGTCACCACTTTGTCGTTGAGTATAACCATCAAAAGATATCACATCAGATCATTTTACAAGATATCAAAAGATATCATTGTAAAACTTAGTTATGCTTTGAACAGATGTGTCTCTTAAACCAGACAAACTTTTAAAATATAAAGTAATGAAAAAATGTCCTCGTTGTTTTTTTTTTACATCATGTGGGAAAAAATGATCATTGATACAGAAATGAGTGCATGCCAGAAAATTGATGGGTAGAATGAGTAGCTATAGTAAAATGTTAATAAATGGCAGAACTGCCCAACAAACAAAATTGACAAAGTTTACAATTAATAGTAACAAGAAAAAGAAAAGAACAGGGCAAAATATAATATAAAACAAGCAAACAATATATGCAAGGTAAATTAATAGTAAAAAGCTCACAGACTAAGAATTGAGGTTTACACAGTGGAGCAAATTTGGATAAATGAATGTAGTGTTCTGACTTCAAGACAAGACAAACTGGGATAGAGTCATATGAAACTGACAAATGGCCTATTTTATCCCAGCATGCATTTGTGTGCTTCAACCTATAAATGGCAAGGGGAAAGTGTTTTGCAGTCATTCCTCATTGGGATTGGAGTGGGGGTTATTATTCTTGACCAATGCAAGTGAATTGTATACACATATCAATCATAGTGTGAGCAGCAGCAAGGAAACATGGTGGTATCAAAACAGCTCGTTCAGGGTTGTCTGCTTTATGATTAAGGTGGGCTTGTTCATAGCCGCATCAAGTCACTACATATGTCAAGCCTTTGGGGATACTGCTGTGAGTGGACACACCACCAGGCATTGGATACAGAAGTTCAGGTTGGAAGATCTGTCCCTTTGTGATGAACTCCACAGTGGCCGGTCACAGGTCCTACATGATGAAGCACTGAAGCAGAAGGAGTCAGCATTGATTAATCCTGAGTGTACTGTTCCTCCATGACAGTGTCAGGCCTTATGTGGTACAGATGGCCAGGGATAACATATAGGTTGAGAGACACTTTGCCATCCACCTTACTCCCTGGATTTTGCACCAACAGATTACCTCCTCATCCATTCCCTGGAAAAACCACCTTCATAGGAAATCCTTCACAAATGAGGCAAACTTGCAGCAGGCAATCATAGACTTCTTTGCATTCGATATACCTGATTTTTACCATCAGGGCATCGTGCAGCTGGAGGTACATTGGCAAAAGTGTCTAGATACTGATGTGGATTACTCTACCATGATAAACAAAGTCATCAGCCATACCAATATATATGCTTATTGCATACAAAAGACATTTTCCTCTATGTAAGGCTTTCCCAGTGTAGGATGATACATCACTACAGTTATAGTAAGTCCCAGACCAGTGCAAGCATTGTTGAAAGCATCCATTATGCATTGTATATCATCTTCAGTATCAGCCACAAGATTACAATCATCTGCATGCAACAAGTCATGTATAATGTTAACAGATACCATTGTCTTGGCCGACATTCTCCTGATATTAAATAGATTTTCAGGGGTGTGATAGCATATGTTTCATACATACATATATATATATATATATATATACACACATATGTGTGTATCTGAATACAACAGCTGGTTGGCCAGCTGTTGTATTCTAGTACACTTGTATCTCTCTTAGTCTACCAAGTGGTGTGTCTACTAACGTTTATATCTTGGTCAGCCTATGAACTTTCGAGCTGAAACTTGTATATGCATCCCCCTTACACACACGCACACAAATGGGTGCTCCAAAAGTAATGCTTCCTTTTTCTTTGTCAGAAACAACGAAAGATAAAGAGAAACCAGTAATACTATTGGATGAAGCATGTTTTCAGCTACAAAATGCTATTTTCCCACATAGTCGCCACCCCTGCAACCAATGTCTATGCATTTTCACCAGGAAATGCATAGCTCCTCAGATCAGCACTATTGAAGGTGGCCAACAAATTGCTATTGCCACTGTTGGCATGTGTTACCATTAACTGGGCTTACATCCAGTCTTTGCTCTCCATAAATATGCAGTGTTAAGGAATGTAAATGGGTGCAATTTTTCTGCTGAGAGAAATTTAGTAATATATTTTGTTTGCACTTTTATATTGAATGCCATTTTGCCAGACTGCCATTTACTTGCCGTCTTTTAGAAAACAAAAAAAAAGGTTACCAACATTTACCTTTGAAATTGTGTGACAACATAATAAAGTAGGAGGCATTAGTTTTGGAGTAACACATACACACACACACACACACACAAAGATCTTGATCTGATATATTTCCCCAAATCTAACCAAACATCAGATATTTTTGGATGAAGGAATTCATGGTTAAGTTAAAACATTTTCAGCGCCTTTTCATATATAAAGTTTAGATCTCTGTGTGTGTTTGCAAAGAGACATTAAATTTATGATTTAAGAGTAAGTTCATGTAACATACACAAACATATTTTCATGTCAGTTTCAGATTCTAATGATGATACACACATATCTAAACATTCATAGAAGCTAAGTTGATGTTGTACATGCCATCAAGTTAATTAGAATTGATAGACATAGGTTAGAGAAAATATCAGAACATGCCATCAACATATATTGAGAAATAAGCTTGGTATAAAGAGACATCTTGCCAGTCAGCAATGGACATAGAATGTAATACGGAAGTATATAAGTTTGCAGCTTCCTGATGAAAATCTGTTTATTTTACACAACAGATACTTAATTTTTGAAATAATCTTCCTTGTCAGTGCTCTTAATTCAGTGGTGAATATTAATCATATACATCAAACATTGAATATTTCAGATGTCAGTTCAGATATCTATATGTCAGGCTATGGACTTATTGATACAGCCTCATGTAATTGATTAAAACTCAAGGTTGAAATTTTCCCTCAGTCTATCATTCTGCAAAGTAAACAAGCTGCATAGGAACAGTTTCATTTGATTTTGTAGGAGTTCTTTTTTCTGAATTAAAGATACCAACTCAGCAGAAAGAGGAATTGCCCTGGTTCTAGCAAAGATGGAGAAATAAAGAATGAAGTCAAAAGAATTAGAGGTCAAGTGTAAAATGTGGGGGTCGGATAAGTAGTGGCTTCAAGGTAAATCTATTTCATTTAGCAGCGGCAACAGTTCTTTCCTCTGACATTCTTCCTCTTTTAATGCAGCTGATTTAGTTCTAAAAAATGCATCTGCAGTAGACAAATGCAATAAGTATTGCAATCAATTATTTATTCAAATCAAGTGATATTAGTTGCTCAAAACTGCATCAGCTCAATTTCTTTGTTTTTGTTTTTTTTTTTTTTTTTTCCATCTAGCTTTTTCTATTTTTGCATGGAGATTTGTAATTGTATGCATGTCATGTTCATTGTTGTGATGTAGTGGTTAGCAAATCTAATCTTGCAATTATTTTTAATAAAGTGAGCTTGATTCTCACTTGCTACTGAATATTTTTGACCTTGTGCCAGACAAAGATAAGGTGATTTAATATAAATATATGCATAAATGTGCATATCTGCTTATGCATCCTATATCTTTAGAAATCTCCTTGATATAGATAATGCCTTATCTATCAGTTCCACTCAATATATAAAATTCATATTTAATCACATATCTTGTCAAAAGCTATTTAGTTTTTGATTCATGCTACTTGCTTTCTCATTTGTCTCTTTTATCAGGCACTAGCAGTAGAGCCCGGCGTTGCCCGGGGATGTAACAGTAAGAGATAGATCAAGTATCGACCATCATAAAGACTGAAAAATAAAATTGACAAAGATTATTGTTTATGGTTGATGGATACGCATGTCTTAATTAATTTTTTTTTTTTTTTTTTTTACGAATTGGTCAAACCCAAACTCAAACAAAAACATTGTTTTCAATCGTTATGAGTCTACCGACTGAACAGAATTTTATTATAAACAATTGTCTTGTAAATGGAATTTTTAAAGCATTCTGAATGTAAAAATAAAGAAAAAAGTGTGCAAGACAATAAGAAACACTACCTGCCAAAAAAAAAAGTGAAGTTTTGTTGAAATCAGTTGAAAAATGTAGGAAATCCGATCCCATATATAAATGAACACACACACACACAAACAACCTGGGTTTTATAATACGTATAACTCGATATGAGTTGTCCCCCTTTCATTCTCGTGATGACTCTTAATTGTGTTTTCAAATTGATTTCGTGCAAAAACAATTGTTTTTCCAATTTTTGGCACTGTCAGAACCACCGCAAGATAATTTTACGTAGTCCTGTGAAGTTTTGTTGAAATCGGTTGAAAAATGTAGGAAATTCGATCCAATATATAAACGTACAGACACACACACACACACACACACAACCTGGGTTTTATAATAAGTATGATTTTGTGTCATGGTCATTGTTTTTCTTACTAAAAACAAAAATACCAATATTGAGGCTTTTATTGTTATTGCTTTAAATAAAACTGAATTTGATGATCATATGTATCAGAACATGCCACATGATGCACATGTGTGTCTCACAAGTGTAAACAGCTTAAGCTTACTTTTCCCATAAAATAGAAAATATTTTCTTCATTATGACCAATCAAAAAATCATGAACAGTAAAAAAAAAAAAATTATTTTCTATAATGAATGTTGTTAGAATTATGAAAAATGCTTTTTTGACCATTGGTTCACTTGGGAATAATGTTGTCTCTAGTTTTGTATAAGTCAATGCATAAAAGCTATTTTTACATCAATTATTAGAACTTCTATTTTAAAAAAAAATAAATAAATGAAACAGCTTTTTAAATTGACAAATAAAAAAAATATCCAGATTTTATGCAATTTTATGAATTAAACATTACGTCCCAGACACACACACTGCAGTCCACATTGAAACATTTTACTCTTGTGATCAATGTTATATTTATTCCTTTTCATCAATTATCTACTATAATCATCTGATAGGTATTGAACAGACTTTTTGATAAAAATGGCTCAGGTGAATCTGCATTCAAAATATTAAGTAAATCTTTTATGGATGTTTTTAAATATTATTATTATTATTTTGTAATCCAGTTTGTCTAAGACATATTCTAGAGGAATTGTCAGAAGTTTGACTTGATCATGAAAATCATTTCATATATTTTTAATCTGCCATTCTCAAAGTCTTCATTATATGGCAAAATAAAACTGTTATGTCTTTTATAAGCCACTTGACAAATAAACATAACTGTTTTTAATTTTATTCAATGATTTGTAAAATCCAAAAATATTGTTTTTATCAATTTTTAATGAATTTGATATTAGAAGATTTGTAAATAAAATTTACTTTCAGTCTTCAGCTTTATCAGATTTCTACCTTTTCTTGTGGAATATTTAAAGCGGCTCCACTGAAAAGAAGAACCAAAACTTTCTATTAAAGATTCTATGGACATTTTCCTTATTTTTTAATTCAAAATGAGCCAGATATGTTCACTAGTATTCGTGTCAAGAAACTCAATACCTATTTTTGATCCAACTCAACAAAGTTAATCTAAGCCAAATCTTAATTAATCCTAAGATAGTTCATCAGCCTGATGTGAGTTTGCACTAGACAAAGAAATAAATGATTTTTAATGTAATATAGATTGTTTTTTAGTACTTGCTTTTTCTACTCTCTCAAAATGTAATAAAGGTAGTGTATATATATATATATATATATATATATATATATATATATATTTTAATCAGTATCACCCCAAACAAGGTAGTACAGCCACTAACATGCAAAGGGTTACAGAGTGTGGAGGAATTAGGAACAGAAACATTAGTAATGAGTAAAAAGAAAAAAGAACAATCAGGAGGACATTGACATTGCATTTAAATTTTTGCAGATTTAAGTTGGCTGGAAAGCATGGAGCCAGAAGGGAGTTCCACAAGTAAGAAGTGCAGGATAAGAAACTGTCAACATCGAAGTTGTCTACATCTAACCAGCTGAACTATAAATTGATGAGATCTTGCTGTCAGTCTAGTATTGAGCTTAAATTCATACAGTTTAGGTACAATAACAAAGAGCTCATCTGAAGAATTACCATGAAAGTGTTTATAAAAATGGCACAGAGACAACGTTACAGCGGTGGGCAAGTAACTGAAGCTGAACTGCCATATCATGACCAGTAATATTGCTGATTCTTCTTTTTGTCAAGGAGTTCCAGGAAAATAGCAGGAGCACTGGACCATATATGGTAGCAATATTCTAAGCATGGACAAATGGTAGATAGATAGATTCTGGAGAGAAAAATGTTTCACCCAGCACAGTGAACCAAATTTCTTAGCAACTGACATAGCAATGGATTCAACTTCATATCAGCTGAGAATGTTAACCTGAGCAGGTGCAATGAGTCACTGTCCTGGAGGATAGCATCAGCCATGCTGACGGAAGGCAGCAAGGGATCTCTCAGATGATTAATGAAGGAATGTTTAGTTTTGAAGGCATTAAAATTGACAAGTCATCTTTTGCCCCAATTAACGACAGTCTCAAGGTTGTTTTGGACATCAGCTGCTTTTTTGACCTTGTCGGGCTGATCAGCTTTACTATCAATGCACGAGTAAAGGGTTGTGCCATCAGCGTAGATGCCAAGTTGAGAACTGATGTCACCAGAAGGTTGTTAATGAAGATTAAAAACAGTGTTAGTCTCAAAGATGGAGCCCTGAGGGACATATGCATTAGTACAGTCCAGACTTCACCATTTTCATCTATAACATGATAGACTTTTTTTGCAATTATCATGAGTACATCAGCAGTTGACCTGGAGAAAGAAAATCCATATTGCTTGTCTGAGAAAAGGTCCTGTGATGAGAGATGCTGAAGCAATTCAGCATTGATTAAGGCCTCAAGGATTTTCCCAAAAAGAGGTTGAAGGCTAATAGGCTGCTAACTGGAAGGGTCAGATGGTTCACCAGAGTTCTTAAAAACTCGAACAAGAGATGCTGACTTCCAGCAAGCAGGAAAGCAGGAGGCAGTGAGGCATTTATAATACAGTTTAGAGAGAACAGGAGCCAGTTCAGGAGCACACTTCTTAATTAAAGGGATACCATCAGCTTCACATGCTTTGTGGGTATCTAGGTTAGAGATGATAGCAGAAACCATGGAAGGGGTTATATGTATATCATTCAACAGAGAATCAGTCCTAACTTGGAAATCAGGCAGGGATACTCCAGATGAGTAAAGAGTAGAGGTTGAGAAAAATTTACAGGCAAAGTATTCAGCTTCATCAGCAGAGGATGATAACACCTGCATATCCATTGAAGAGGTGGGGGGGGATAGAGACCTTGCACTTATTTAGTACCCTATTACAGAAACTCCAGTAATCATGAGAACCAAAGTTTTTAGAGGCTATGTGATGCCTCATTCTCTCAGAAAACAGGGACTTAGCTCCTTTGAGGACTAGCTTAAATTTGTTACGAGCAGCAGCAAATAGACACCTGTTATGATGAGAGCTGTCATACTGGTATAGCTGGAAATAGTGGTTCCTGTGTGCTATTGTGGCTGAGTATGCTGGTGTGAACCATAGTGAGGATTGCAGTTTCACCCGGTACTTCCAAGAAGGGATGAAAATGTCCATGCCAGCTTTGACTCAAGAAGAAACCTCAGTGGCACAATTTTCAATTGGGAGGTTGAAAATGTCAGTGCAAGGGGTATCACAAAGCAAATCTCAGAATGAGTCCCAATCAGCATGCTGGTAACGGAAAGAGGTCTTATGTGTAGAGGGTTCCTGTTTAATGGATGCTTAGAAGGAGATATCAATGGCTACTACAAAGTAGTCTGAGTTATCAAGAGAGCAATATAGTGAAGCTTGACAAGAGCAAGGAGAGGAGGTAAGAAATAGATCTACTAGAAAAGGTTGTTGCTTGGTTTTGCTAGGGAAATGAGTAGTCCATGATTTGAGTGAGGGCAATGGAAAAAATTAATGTCTGTATACCAGCAACATCAGTACCTTTAGAATGTTTCAGCCACATGTCGTGGTGAGCATTAAAGTCACTGAAGACAAAGATGTTCGTAGATAAATGGAGAGAATGTGCCTTTTCTATACTGTCAGCTATTGTGTCTAATATACTGCAGTCTTGGGAAGAGGAGAACTGATAAAGGAAAAAGAGATAGCTAAGAGAATTTAGTAACAAAAGACAGAAGCATATGAAAAAGTAGTCAGTAGCCTTGAGAGAAAAATTTCCTGAACATTGGAAGATTATTGCGGATGTAAGCACCGAGGCCATGCATGTGAATGCTGGAATCTTTTCGGCAAAGAGGAAGATATCCTGGAACCAAGAATTCATTGGTAGCAATGGAAGAATTTAAATTGGTTTCACAAAGAACAAAGATATCTAGTGACTGTTACAAAAGAAAAGATTCTATGCTGCAGATGTTGGAATGGATACCCTGAATATTGGAGAAAGAAAAGTTAATGCAGTGTAGGTGGTTTTTTGTTTACTGTTTTAGTTGTATTTCATTTTGTTGTGATTTCCATGAGATTCATTTTAAGGAGAGAAAATAAAGACCACTATAATTGTCACTATCTGTTGTCTGTGGAATTACAAACTAGCAGCCATGATAAAGCTGGAAAGCAGAGCATATTGTGGCCTCAGAATTGCCCACCAGAAATACATGCAGGAACATCTACCCATGCGTGACTTGCCACTACAGATACCTCGAATATTATGTGATTGTTTCTCAGAGCAGCCTCCCTAAGCACTACCAAAGAGTTTAGGCTCCTAATGACCAGTTGGAAGCAGCAGCCAGCAAACTGCCAACCCGGTACCCTCATAATGGAAACTCACAGCCTCTGTTTAGTCTGATCACCAAAAAGTTAAGACAGTTAAATCATTGTGGCCATGATAAGAGAAAGAAAGAAAGAGAATTTGTAAACCATATACTGAACAGGGAATAAAGGATGAACCTCTACTCCTGTTCACTGAACATGGAAAGAGCGTAGACTGGATGATAGGTGAGCCTATCTACTCTTATTAGTCTGTAAAAAAAGAAAATTGTGACAGAATTCATATTAAGTAATGCCTTAGTAGAAGTTCTCAGATAGAGTTAGAAGTTCTCATGACTGCTACCAACTAAAAAATACAGATGGTAGAAATTAATTTTTCAGCCTTAATAAATAAAAGAGGTTAAGCATATTGTAAATTAAACAAGTTTTATTTTATTTTTCAAACAATTTTTATTCATTTTTTTTTTTTTAATATTTCACCACAAGTAAGGTGATAAAACCACTAAAACACAAGGGTTACTGAAAGGAAAACAGTCTAAAAGAACAGGTTTTAAGGAGATAGAACATAATGATTGACATTGTATTGAAACTTTTGAAGATCAAAGTTGACTGGAAAGTAAGAAGTTGGAAGAGAGTTCCACAAGTGAGAAGTGGGAGAGAAGAAACTCTTAACATAAAACTTACGGTTACATCTAGCCATTTCAACTGTAATATGATGAAGCCTTGATATGAATTTTGTATTGCACAAAATTGAGGTACAAAAGAGGAAAGCTGATAAGAACAATTACCATGAAAATATTTATAGAAAAGGCACAGGGAAGCTTTGTTATGGTTGTGGGAAAGTGACTGCAAATTCTTCTTCTGGATGTTGTCAACAATCTCTAGCAGAAGCACCAGACCAAATGCGGCAACAATATTCAATGAATAAATGAATGGTAGACTTATAAATGTGTCAGATTCTGGCAAGAAAAAATTGTTTAGCACAACAACAGTGAAGCAACTTTCCTAGCTGTAGGCTTAGCAACTGGTTCAATATAATTGTTCCACTTTATTTCATTTCAAATAAAATTGAATAAAAAATAACCAGACACTTTCTGAAAATTTAGTATTATAGAACGACACATAGAAAATATTATTTATAGGTTGGGTGAGCAGAAAAGTTGTTATCTTAGCAACAAACTTATTTATATAACAATTATTTTAAATATGACAGCAAATATTTTATTATGATATTTTAATAAGTCCATTAAAGAAATTTAACCATTCAGGAAAGACATTAGTGAATCTACAAGTGAAAGAAAGCAAAAATTTCAATATTTATCTCCAAAAAATTAGAGAGTCATTATCACATTTTTCAACAAGTGCCTCTGGTTATCACATCTCAAGTAGACTCCAGCTCCATAAGAGTTGTTGATATGACAATAGAATGCTCCAGCAACAGAAGCCATTAACAGTCATCAAGATAAGCCAAACAAATAAAATTATACAAGGAACTTGTTAAGCTCTGAATATTTCAAGATCATCTAATATTTAGTATATTTCCAATTTGTAAAAGCTTTTGTAGTTTAATATCTTCATCATTTCAGATATTTTTTTCTTTTAATTTTTTAATAAGTTGAAATTTTTAATTACCATATATATTTGCATATCATGCAACTTTTGAAGATCTAATTTTGAAACTAATTTCACTACAGTAAATGGATATATCGTTTAGTTAACAGGATAGCCAGGGCCAGCAGTGCATATGCTAATTTTATATCTCATGTATGATGCAACCCTCTTAAAATTCACTTCAAAATTAGGCCTTCAAAAGTTGCATGATACGCGAGAATATATGGTAATTTTTTAATGAGTTAATTAGTATCTTCATCTTTTGGATTTCTTTTTAATTCTTTTTCTTTTAATTTTTAAAATTACTTTTTAAGTCCTGTCATTTTCTTAATTTTATAAGAAGTTTAGGCTAATTCAAAAAAGTTAATTTTCTATCAATTGGTTTTAATTGACCAATATCTTTATCCTTATAACATTTTTCATTTTCTAAATTTTTTAATTAAATGTTTACATTTGTAATTTAATTTTTATTTATTAAAAAAAAGGTTTTTGTAGACCGACATTCTTATCCTTGGGAATGTTGTGTTTATTTTCTTGTTTTTTAATTTTATTTTTCAATTTATACTTATTTCATTGTACTGTTAAATAAGTTTATCAAAACACCAAAGTAAATATCACCAAAGTCAGTGCTTTAAAATGAGAATACAATTAATGAAATGAAAAATCTGTGGTACTAGAAAACTGCTAAAAATTTAATTTAGTTTGGAAAATTCTACTCTTTCATTGGGTAGTTGCATAAGCTTGAAATCAAATGAAGTTTCATGCTGGATTTGTGTTTATCATCTGATAGGAGTAAAGGAGTTACATGGTCTTGCTCATCTTTTCTCCTTATATTATTTGACATGTAAGGCAAATATTTTATGAATTTAAATACAATACTAGATTGGCTGCAAGGTTTCATCATTTTATAGTTGAAATGGCTGTAACTCTAGGTTTTATGCTAACAGTTTCTTCTCTCACACTTCTTGTCTATGGAACTCTTATCTGATTTTTGGTTTCCCAGTCAACTTTGATCTTCAAAAATTTAAATGCAATATCAATTGTTATCTGCCATCTTTTTCATGGTTGATTATGACAAGTACTTGTCACTCCATGTTTGTTCATATTTCTTTCAAAATTTTCTTCTCAAAAGAGTGAACTTCATGATGGCCCAGATTTCAACACTTTCCATTAACATGAAGTGAAATAAAAAAAATAATCACAAAGATCTCTCAAATTCACACTTTATAATATAAAAGAATACTCTTTTCCAAATGCTCAAATTTACAGCACCCACCAATAATAATGTAATAATAAGCATGATTATCTCATAATAAAACAGTTTGCTTTGGTAAAACTCATTACTTACTAAATAGTAGGCACCCAGATATGGTCTTATGCCATACTAAGTAAACAACTACACTTGGGTTTTGTCCCGTTTCTGCATGCCATGATTTCTTGGTAAACTAAGCAATGGCTACAAAAACATTATTGTCTCATTTTTAACTCTATGTTCCCCATTCAATAGCTATCATCATTTGTATTAGTATCACATTTAAACTTTGTTAATTCCTCATATATTTCTCTGCCCACCTGCAATTCTATCTAGCAATATTTGATACATTCAAAAATTGGCACTAGAACAAGTAATAAATTAAATCTTCACCCAATTCTAATTTTTCAGTATGATTCTGAGATTCATTCCATTGATGTTCATAAGAGGCTTTTTTTTTAAATTAACACGTATTTTAAAGAATTGAAAAATGTAAAGTTCAATGCCATTTTTGAATGTGAAACTTTTTTTTTAAATAATTTGAATTATTTTTTTAATATAAGCAACTGTTAGATTATTTTTGTATGGATGTTCAAAAAGGAAATGATTCTGAATTACTGCTTTTGATTGACTACTTTCCTATTGCAAAAGCAATAATTCAATAACACTAACAGTAACACTTAATTATTTTTATTAAAAACCTTGCATTGGTGCAATTAGATATCTTATTATATCAAACAAGTAAAAAAATAATAAAAATAAAAGTAAAAATTCAAAAGTATCATTTAACTAAAAAAGAATACGTCTAAAAATAATTTAGTATAAAAAATAAAATTATTTATTCTAAGTTTCATAAAAGCATATAGAATAAAAATTATATTCTTTAACTATTGGTTATATAAGGTCAAACATAAATATCAATTTCGTAATTATTTCACTGCTAGTGTTCCGTATTTCTTTAATTTTGTGTGTGCTTTTAAGTCAGGGGTGTACTGTTTTTTTTTTTGTGTAACCTCTGACCCGACTAGCTCTTGTGCATAAATAAACGTTATTTTCATTAAGAATTTAAGAAAAACGTAAATATTACTTTTACAAAATTCAGTTAATTGATCCCTAAATTTGCTAAATGACTTTGAGTCATATCTCTAGGTAGGACAAATATTGAATTTTTAAGAATAAGGGATAAACTTGTTAATTCATCCAATGGCGATTCAATGAATGATAATGAACATCCCAGTGTTGAGTGACTTTTACAAATACCTAAAAACTTTTAAATTAAAATTTTAAGCATTTTTAAAGATAGAAATTATTAGCTTATTCTTTTTTTTAAGCAAAAATTAACTTAAAAAAAGAAGACACTGGATTGGGATTAAAATGCATTTTTCGGATTTTTTTTTTTTTTTTGAAAGTTCGTGAAAGTATTCATTTATTGTTATTTCTGATGACTGGGACTTGCTTGTAATTTTGAGTTTTAAAGGAGAGGTCAAAATGTGAGTCTAGTTAAAATAAAATGTAAAAAGAAGGTAATTTAGAGTTTGGTATGCGAAAGAGCGATAAAATCAACAATAAACCTCTTAAATTTACAAAGTTAAACTTGCTTTTTTATTATTAAAAATCCTTCACCCATATCAAATGTTTAAAAAAAAAAATACGCAATGTGCTTAGCTTACTAAAAAAGTAAATAAAGTGTCGTGTGTGTGCAGTTTAAAATGGTGCTTAAAAATGAGCAGCCAAAAGCTACCCCAACTTTTTTTTTCTTCCGTTTCTCTGTCTGTCTCTCCTCCTCTCTTTTAAGCATATCAGCTACTACTACCCTACACTATTGACCCTGCCCCTAGTAGCGACTAACGAAGATAGCAACAACCAGTCTGACCAGAAAAGTACAGTGTTCATACAATTATTAGTAGTAAGCAGTAGGGGGGGGAGGGGGAGCCTTATACTTAATATAGAGACTAAGTGAGGGGGGAGACAGCATGTTTCCTGAATCTTTCTTTTTTCCTTTCTTTAGTAATAAATATGAGAAGAAAAAAGAAAAGAAAAGAAAATGAAGACATCACAAGTGTGTGATGGATCTGGGTTTAGTTAATAATTGTAACGTTTTATTCCCTCACTTTCACAAATCTTAAAAAGAGGCGCTTAAGTTTATATTTTTTTTTAATTTCATTTTGAAGAAAAAAGTTACAATAAAACTATGAATTGAATGTTGCTTAAAAATTGGGAAAAACATTTAAAAACTCTATGAATGTTGCTTTATTGGAAAAAAAAAACATTTAAAACTTTGTATAAATCATCAGCAACATATTATTTCATTACTAAAATTATCAAATAACTTTTAATTTTAAAAAAAAATATTTAAAATTTCTTAAAAAACGAAAAAATTCTTGTAAAAATTAATTATTCATCAGAAAAAAATTATTTCTTCAGACAATAATGTCCTTAATATTACTTATTTACAAAAGCAATTAAAAGCTTTTCTAATTAAGTAATATCATAGTTTTATTGGATTCATTATTTTTCAATTCAGAGCAGATTTTCAGTTAAATAGCTCAAATTTGTGAAAGAAAAGTAGATTATTTACCATCTTCGAAGACTCCTACTTTTAACAAAAAAAAAAAATTCAGGAACCAAAAAGGTTTTGGGCGAAATTTCATTAAATTAAGTAAATGTGGGGTAACATATTTTAAAAAAATATAATTTTTACCAAAATTTTCTAAAAAAAAATATTTCAAAAATAATTTCATTCATTTGTGAATAAGTCCTGAAAATTTCATTAAGATTGGACAATTATTTTATTTTTACAAGAATTTCCAAATCAATATGTTTTCAACGGTAAAAAACGCAAAAAAAAACTATGTTATTTTAAACGTCACCGCGATGACGACTTTAACCAAAATTTCGAACGTGTTAGAAAATATTAAAAAATTTCAAAAAATAATTAAAAAATACTTTTTTCTTTCATCTAAA
This sequence comes from Acanthosepion pharaonis, assembly GCA_903632075.3. NCBI lineage: Eukaryota > Metazoa > Mollusca > Cephalopoda > Sepiida > Sepiidae > Acanthosepion > Acanthosepion pharaonis. The sequence continues at coordinate 251,966 of CAHIKZ030001080.1, read as the reverse complement.
TAATAACATAAGCATTTTGACGATATTACTTTATTTTCTTTAAGTTTGTGGCATTTTTCATTTACGCTATGCTGTTTTTCCGCGAAAACAGTGGACATGCTTAGTTGAAAATAATGCAGAAATTATAAATTATCTTGTCTTACTTAAATCCAATATTTGGAATAAGTTAATGATCAGTGTTCGAGCCCAGGAGAAAATCGGAATTTCGAATCCTGATTTGGAAGGTAGGCGGACTTTCCACACCTGAAAACCATTTTTTTTTCTTCCACTGATTCAACAGGAAGTATAAATTAAATAAAACTTTTTAAAAGAAATCTTATATTTTCTTCGATTTAAATGTAGTCTTCTTGACTAAAGTAAAGTGTGAAATGTTTACTAAAAAATTGTAAAAAAAAGAAAAAAAAATTTTTTTGTTGAAAATGCAATCTTTTCTAAATGATTCCTGTCGTTATATGACCATTGACTGCGAATGACAAGAATTAATTTCCATCATTTGAATCAATATGAATGTTAGAAATTACTGCCACTAATGAATTAAAGACGAATCTAAAAGTTGAAGGTATCGCCTTGATTATTGAATCGAACCCAAAAGAAGAAAAAAGTTATTAAATTTCGCCAACTTTAGTTTCATTTCATTGTAGTCTTATGATGACTTTGATGGTAAATAAATATTTTGTTATTTTCTTTGTAAAAGACTACATCACTAAATAAATGAATTATATTTACAACAGAATTGTTGTTCAATGCTCATGTTTGTTAGGTAGCCTTTTTCCCCCCTTTTTAAAAAAAAACAAAAACAAACTATCACTGGGTTGTTTGAGTCTGTAGCTCTAAACAAACAGAAAAAAAACTGTTGATTGTTAGCTTTACAGGACAATACATGCATTTTTTATGCACTTCTAACTTAGTGACAAGTTTCAAAATATTTTATTAATGTGGCTAATGCGCTACTAATCTGGTAAAAAGTAAAAACTGTAGTTACTTAACAGAACTCAAACTAGTTTCATTCGATTTTATTCTAGAATTTAGGATCTTTTTTTGTACTCATACAAAAAAAATTCTTGTAAAATTTGTGAATATGTTTGTTTTTGTATGATAAAAGTGCGATGGCTCAATTCAATTAGTAATGACGGTACTGTTACAGTACACGAAAGCTTTTCGTATCTCAGCTTTGCCTTTAGGTCTATCGTTTTTGGTTTTTTGTTTTAGGTAGCCAGCCGATTGTCTGGCCACCCCACGAGGCAATTCATGGCTTAAAAAAATCTGCAACGCCTCCAACCCAGATAAAGATATGGCGCTTGTAAAACATCTTTTATGGAATTATGATAAAAAAAAGCTCATTAGTTCCCCGTTTCCAAATATTGGATTTAAGTAAACCAACCACTTGTCGGTCTGTTCTTTAATCTTTATCAATCCATCCTGACAAAAATCAAAGTTCCTGTTTCCGACTAAAAACACGTTAAAACATTTACTCAATTTCAGTAAAGATGGATATCGCTGATTTCAGGGTAAGTTGATATTTTCCTTTATTACTTCAGAAGACTTTTGTAGACAAACAGCTGCAATAAGACTTGCTCTTTTGAGGTAATTTTTTTTTCAGTGCTTACTTAACAATAACATGATCTTCTGCTTAAAAATCTTTCTTTCGTAACGACTTTCTTGCTTTCGACTGTAATTGGTAACTTGGTGTCATCTATTAAAATAAAACTTTTTTTTATAAGAAAAGAAACAAATCTGAATTGAAAGTTAAAGAGTACTTATTTCCCATTTGTAAAGGAGACGTGCTGTTAAGATTTATCAGTTCTTGTTAGTCAGGAAGATAATTATCATCGTTTTTCGTCTGTTCCGTTTCTATTCAGGTGAAAACTTTTTTTTTTTTTTTACGGTTGACTTATTTTAATGTCCGTGTTTAAGTAACCTATGCGGAAAAAGGCTTTTTTTTCTTCTAAAAAGGCTTCATAAAAATAGGCTGATTCAATATCTTGAAATTTATGTCAGGCATAACTAACAACAGGTGTGGCAAAAAATATTACAAATTTTGAATATTTGATCGGAAAGGGATCACCTCTAAGATTTTCAAAAATAGAGGGTATTTTTAACTTTAGTTAAAATCCATTTTTAGATAGTCTTCTTGGGCAATAAGACATGTATGTGCCTTTTAAAAATAAAACCTTTAGGTACCTCCACTGATTTGCTAAAAAACATTAGCATACCATGATGAAAAAATTCCCGAGCCTAAACTTAATAAAAGCAAAGTTTTATCGTCAAAACAAAATCTGTTATTGAAAATCCAAAGGATTTTTTTTTTTTTTACTTTTTTTTATTAAATTAAATTTGTTATCTTTTTTAGAACGTTCAAAATTTTGGTTAAAAATCTTGTTTTTAGGCTAAAAAAGTAATACGAAAAATCATTTTTTTAGAGACCCAATTTATGAGTTGAGTTAGGGACCGATTTTTAATATGTATTGGCTGTATTGCAAAATACCAGCGAAAATTAGAGTTAAAATTTTGTTTTCCTATCCCCCGGCCACTAAAAAGAACAAAAACAAAAAAAAACGGAAATTGTGGAGAGAAAAAAAAAAAGAAAGAAAGAAAAAAAACTGTATCAATTGATTCACTTATCCTTCTACTTTTTTTTTTCTTTTTTACTCTACTGACCTAAAATTCTATCGCTCTTCAATAGACGACGAGATTTGACGGTTAGGAAAATGGTTCAGTGCGTGTCTCGGCCTGCAACTCATTCGCTGACTTCTTTTAGACGTTACCATTATTAAAATAAATAACGCATGACTTAGTTTAAAAGCAGCCACAATATTGAGGCCAAATTGTAATGTAGTTGATGATGCTATTGCTAAATTGTTTATTTGATAATCTTTAGTTAGCCGCCACAAAAAAAAAAAAAAAAAACACGCATGCGCAGTCAAGTGTGAACGATAAAGAAACATCAAGATTTCTCTTTATTTTCTGACATCAAAATATGAATTTTTCTAAAAATTATTCTATGTACTGTGTGTATAGAAGTTGAGGAAACTACAAATATGAATAACTCTAGTCTACTACAGTAATTAAAGGCAATTTTCTAGTTTACAGGCGCTACAAAAATTACTAAGTCATATCTTAGTAGTTTTTTTTGTAGCACCTGTAAACTAGAAAATTGCCTTTTAAACCAACGTGAATCCAATTATCTGTGTATTAATTCATTATAAAAGTGCCAATTAAGCAATTCTGCATGCATGTATATATATATATATATATATATATATATGTGACAGCGAGTGAAATTTCTAACACTATCCAAGAATGTTTTTGCAATTCTAGTATGGTATTTCATTTTGTTATTTTTGATGACTTACCAATATCTTCAGTCACATTTGAACGTGTGTCAGTGTCAATTAAAAAATATGGGAAAATCAGGGAATTTGAGGTTTTGTTTAAAAGTGACAAAATGATAGCAAATAATCAAAATCTTGTTGGTTTTGCAAGCAGATGTTAGATGCAGAATAGAGACATTTGACTTTGTGTTTATATATGTATATTCTGTGTCAATGCACTTGAATTTATGATAGGATAATGAACAAGTAGGAAACGTTTTATGTTTCACTTTTAAGCTTCATTGGAAACCCAGAATTTCCAATGAAGCTTAAATAAAAGCGAAACATTAAATTTATAAACGTTTCCTAGTTGTTGATTATCCTATCATTCTGTTGGATTCTAAACCATATTTGATCCCCAATTCACTTGAAATTATATAGATGGGTATTTATATGACATATGTACAAATATTGTGGACGAATGTATTTGTATGGGTATAATGTGTGCATATAATTGAATATTGGTGTGTATTATCAAATGTGTTTTATTTCTGTAATCATCTCTTATTTTTTAAGCTCATATGATATTCTACATATGGTATCTTTTGATGATCTGAGCCCTGATGAAACAAGTACAGAAGTTAAATTTCTGAGAAGTGTTCTTAACAGAAGATGAAAAATGAAACTCCAAAATCCAAATGGGCATTGGATTAGTGAAAGATGTATTCCTAAACACTAAAACAAAGTACTAAGAAACAGGAAAATTTCATTAAAAATAAAAGAAAGAGTGCAGAATTTCTATGTGATATCAGTCCTCTTGTATGGCAGTGAATCCTGGACAATCTTCCCACAGATGAAGAGAAAAATGGAGGCAACTGAAATGTGGTTCTACAGAAGGATACTAAGAATTCCATGGACAGATTGAGTAAGCAACAAGGAAATCTTAAAGAAATTGATAACAAAAAGAATGCTTATAATAAGAAAGAGTTGAAATTTCTTGGACACATAATGAGGAAGGAGGGCTTAGAAAACTTAACCTGCATAGGGTCTATTAAGGGCAAAAGAGGTAGGGGAAAGCAATAAGCCACCTATCTGATAAGCTTGTGTGAATGAATGCCAGGACAGGGTTTGGGGGATTGGCAAAGGGAGAAACACTGCTAAGGGCCATAAGGGATAGGTAGTTATGGAGAGCCATGATCGTTCATGTCCTTTAGAGACGCAGCACATAGAAAAAGAAAAAAAATTGACGACTGATGGTTCTCTGCTCCTGTTTACTTTTCCTTCAGGGGCAAGTCCCCATCCTAGAAATGTCTGAATGACTTTTGGGCAGTACAGTGGCCTAAGAAAAGTTTTTAGCCAGGAGAAATAAACTACATCCAATTTAAAAATTTAATTATGTAATCCTTACTCAACATAAATAAACAGTATTTGGAACTAGTATGGAGTAGGTCCTCCATTTGCTAGTTTCGGTGCTTGTATTCGATTTTTCATGGATTTGATCAAGTTATCAACAATCATCTGAGCCATATTTTGCTACTCCTTTAGCAATGTTTCTTTAAGGGTTGCCAATGACGTGTTTTTGGTTGCACTCTCTCAAAGTTTTCGGTCAAATGTGCTCTATTTGATCTATGTCAGGATTTTGGGCTACCCATCACAGTGACTTGATTCCTTGCGATTCCTTCCAGGCCTTTGCTACTTTGCTCGTATGACATGGCACTCCATCTTCTTGAAAAAGGTAGACATTCTTGTCAATATGATTGGTTTCAAATAGTAGGAGTAGTCCTCTCTCTAATATTTGACAGTATTTTGAACAATTCAACTGCTCATCACAAAGAATCAGTTCAGATTTCCCTCCAAACCAGACAGCACCCCACACCTTTTCTCCAGTCCCTCCATGTTTCACAGTTGCCTGCAGACATTCAGTGTTCCAAGTCTTATTCTGATTTCTCCAAACATAAACCTGTCTCAAATTTGAATATTGTCAAAATTTACTTTCATCTGACCCAGTTACAGACTGCCAAAATTCCTAATCTTTGCTCTCGAATTCTCTCACCCAGTCCATATGCCTGTTCTTGTTAACCTCTGAAATCAAGGGCTTCTTTCTTGCAACTCTTCTTTGATAGCCTAGTTCTTTCAGAGTCATTCTTGCTGTATATGGTGACATTTCCATGCTGTTGACAACATCTTTGATGCTCTGACAATGGTTTCTGATGACTTCCCTCTTCAGCCCCCTTTTTGTTCACTCAGACACAATGCTTGGTCTTTCTGACCGTTGTTCCACATGACAATGGCCTTATTCATTAAATTTCTTGACAATATTATTAACTATTTGATGATTAACCTGGAAAAACCTAGCAATTTCTCTATTTGACTTGCCACACTGATGCCATCCTATTATTTGCCCTTGTTGAAATTCACCAATTTCCTTACTTCCACAAACTTTCATTGCAAAATATAAGTCAACTATCATTCATAGAGTAGCTTGATACTAACACGGTATTATCAGAAAAAAAAGATATGTTATTACAGAAGCCAAAATTGCTGTAATTAAGGGTGGCTAAAAACTTATCATAGCCCACTGTATTGTCAGATATTGTTTCATTTGCTTCCACTTCCCAAATTCTAAGAGCAGCTTCACTGGTTTTGAGGTCTAGCTTAAAATAAAGCTTCAGAATTAACAGAATCTTAAAACTTGTAGTGGACCCCCTTGTGGGGGTATGATATAATATTGCCTGAGCACCCCAATGAGAGATAGATGTCACAAGAGGCTAACTAACATTTTTAAAATAAAAGACGTGAATCTGACAGGTCAACAAGAGGACAGCAAATGACAAACTTAAAATTAATAAAAAATTTATTTATATCGCATACAAAGATGGAGGGCCAATTTATTTACATATGTACAAAAATATCAAAATGTTCCCGAAAAGTATTCAGACTAATTTCGTAATAGTGAAACAACTAAAAAGACATTAAGTTTATTATGAATCTAAATGAATTTGCTATATTAAAATGAAGGGAGTGGGGCAATGAAATGAAGAAAAGGTCAAGGTCATAAAAATATATAATGTCTGCCCTTGATCACATGAACAGAGCAGCGAATGGGCTACAATAAACTTGTGTTGCTATGTAATATCCTCAAAGATAACAATGAAAAAGGGATTTGGCTCTCAATGACTTTATTGTAGAATAGAACACAACCATGACATTATCCCTTATCTTACTCATTCGAATTCATTACACTAGGATTGCTTCTTAATTTTAACACCTCCAAAACTAAACTTTTCTCCATTAATCATCTGAAAGACTCCTCTCTGCCTTCCATCAGCATAGCTGATGCTATCCTCCAAGAAAGTGACTGACTGTGTCTTTTCAGGCTAACATTATCAGCTGACAGGAGGTGGAAAGACTACATTGAATCTTTCACTAAATCAGCTGCTAAGAAAGTTGGTTCACTGTGTCAGGTGAGATAATTTTTCTGGAATCTATCTTGCATATCTATAACTACCATTCATCCATTTCTTAGAATATTGCTTCCATTTATGGTCTGGTGCCCCTGCTATTTTCCTGGAACTCCTTGATAAGATCCAAAGAAGAATCAACAATATTATTGGTCCTGATCTGGCAGCTCGGCTTCAGTTACTTGTCCACAACTGTTAGGTTGCCTCTCTGTCCCTTTTTTATAAATACTTTCATGTTAATTGTTCAGATGAGCTCTTCTCTATGGCACCTAGACTGTATGAATTTAATCGCAATGTTAGACTGGCAGCAAGATCTCATCAATTTACTATTGAGCTAGCTAGATGTTGCTACAACTTGTATGCTAATAGTTTCTTTTCTCACACTTCTCACTTGTGGAACTCCCTTCCGGCTCCATGATTTCCAACTGACTGTAATCTGCAAAAATTTAAATGCAATGTCAATTACTATATCCTGTCCTCCCAATTGCTCCTTTTTCTTTCTCCTCATTACCAATATTTCTGTTCTTAATTCATCCAAAATTCTGTAACTGCTTGCGTGCTAGTGGCTGTACTGCCTTGCTTAGGGTGAGACTGATTTAAAAAAAAAATGTAATTTTGTCTAATGCAATAACAACAATGATAATAAGAAGAATGCTTGCATGATGCTATGTAGAAAAATCTTGCAATAAAAGTGCATTAGCCAGAATATTTGATAATTGCGATAATTAACAAAATATTTTTGTTCGAAAGAAATTGAAATTAAAATGTGTGTCTGAAAATAAGGAAAATAACTGTTGCTGTAAGAAGTCACAAAGCATTTTTTTTTTTTTCACAAAATAAAACATAGCTTGAAGGTGAAAGGAAAATAAGACAGAAATTTTTCAATCCATGCTTCACTCCGAGTTAAAAAAAAGCCTATGTGAATAATGTGAAAATTATATTGTTAGATTTAAGACATTTAACAATATATGTTTAATAGAAACTTTATTGATAAATTTGTATATTGTAAAAGGCCTTGAATTTTGAATAAAAATTTGCTGTCTTCTCATTGATGTGTTTTAATTTTTTTTTTTTATCATTTCACCCCAAGCAAGGTGATAAAGCCACTAAGCTGCAAGGTGTTACTGGGAGTGGGAAAGAATGACAAGACTTTAGCGAAAAGAAAAGACAATAAAGGAACTGGATTCAGGAAAACAGATGGCAATATTATGAATATTGTATAGCAGTTTATGTGTCAGTATTACAAGATAGTACATGTTTGCCACCTTAAAAATTTATCAACTTAATAAGTAATATTCTTAAGTCGTTTGGAGATTCTAAGTTTTTATTATTACTTGTTTTTCTTTTGACAACTGTCTTCATAATTTCTGTTGCTTTTTATCACATTTTTACCAGTCAATTGTGAAATTAATAATACTCTTAAGTTTTTTTGTAAAATCCTAAGATAAAATATTTTCATAATTACACAAACTAATTTAATCTTTTTTCTTACATTTTATCACAATTGTCAGCTTATAATTTTTCTGCTACCATCTCCTCTTTTGTTCTGGTTTTATACCTTGCTCTATTGTTGACTGCTTCGTAGTAATACGCTTAAAGTATTTGCAGATTGAGGAAAAATATTTTCAGGATTTATCTTTATATATTTGTAATTAGTTTTGACAAGTTTCTTCATAATTTTCATTGCTTTTTATTACATTATTTTTAGATGATCTGTTCTTCAGTTATTAAATTATTGGTCATTCTGTTAAATTCTTTTGAGATTCCAAAAGAAAGTATTTGTCTCATGATACATAATTAATTTGGACTAATTTCTTTATTTTCTTGCTTTCAAATAATTGTTGCTCAAATATTTTTTGTTTGTTGTGGCAATTCAAAATAAAAAGAACAGCCATTTTTGATGAGATTTGAACTCATCTATCCCAAACCTCAGGAGAATCCATGGCCAATGCCTTAGTCATTTAGTCTATTTTGAAGCTTCATTGATGAGACAGACTTCTTCATTTTGGTCTTTCTGTCACTATTTCTTTCTTTTGACTTTATTCCATGCTTCATTGTTGACAACCCAGTCGTAGTTTAAATAGCAATAGTACTTCAATGTTGTTTGGTGGTTGTGAGATGATGTATATTTATTGCCAGTTTTTGGTTAGTATTATATTTTTTATTGCTCTTTATAAGGAATTCATGACAAATAAGGACCTCTTAAAGTAGGGGGCGTGAGTTCAAGTCTCATGTGAAGCTACTTTTTCTATTTTTATTTTATTTAATTATTATTAACCTGGCAGCTATTAGGCCAAAATGTGCCAGCAAACAGGAGGTAAAAGATATAGCAAGTTGCACCAGTAATATACAGAAAACTAGAAGAATTGAAAAAAAAAAAAACCAGTGAAAGAAGCATGTAGTGCACAAGTACTGTTATCATCTCTCGACATAATCAAAATGTATGTCGATCTCTATTTTTGAAGGTCTCTAATGTCTTGGTATTGATTGCCGAAAGTGTGAGAGTGTCCTGCCACTTTTGACATCTCAGATTAACAGATCAGCTGGCAACTCTATCAGAACTCTCTGGAGGACAGTCTGACCTGCAGACTGTCACTTGACTAGCTCCAGAATCGCTTCAATCCCAACTGTGACTACTTATATAAGCTTGCAAATGGAAATCAATCTCTGTCTTTTTCTCAAAAGTTTCCATTTATTTAGCTATTATTTTATTCTCTTTTGGTCAAGTAGGTGCCTTCTTTTGAAAATCCCATTTTCACAGAATTCAGTGTTGGTCATAAAAACGCAAAACACTTAAGACTGAGATAAAATCATTTATCGTCATCTTCTATTTGGGTGTTCCAGTTATAATACCAAATAGGTTTGCTAGTCCAAATGGAAAGGCGTAGGAATTCTTGTTGTTTTATCACTCTTTTTAGTCTTTGTCATGTACTTCACAATGTTTCAAACTTGTCAAGTAGATGACTGCTTTCCCATGCTTCTTTTGCCTTCCATGTGCCTTGTTATTAAATTCTCCAAGCCTTCTTTTCTTGTTATTTCTCCTCAAAATTTCAGCTGTCACTTTCTGATTGTTAACACTACTTTCTTTGTAGTTCCTATTCAAGTTAAAAACTTTTTTCAATTCCTTAATATCTTTCTTAGTTTCAGAAGTTTTATTTTTATTATTCTTATATACCTTCAGCTTTCTATATCACATTTTTTTGTTATTGCTTACTGTACATCCAGATAAAGTTTCACATCTACTTGATTTCGATGTCTCTGAATACATAATCTGATATATTCACAATTTAGTCTATTTTGTAGACAAACATGTATCCTGCCAACTTATTGTAATGAAGGAGTTGCCGAGAGGAGGCATCGTTTACCCGCTGTGAAAAGAATTTGCATGGCAACATGCATTGTGTGTAGCCACAAGCAGAATTGATTTTGGTGTGATTTGAACCTGAGCCTCACATTAACCACTTGAGGTTGATTTATCCGAGTAGAATGACTGTGCAATAGACAAGCCAGAATATTGGGAGAGTGATGCATATCCGTATGCAAATTTAATCCAAACACCCAGATCAAGTACTTTGTGATACAATAAAAGAATGAATGAGATCAACATTTTGCAGTTTGGAGAAAGGCATTTTTAATGGTGTTTCTAAGGACAGCTAGGGTGGGCAAAAAACTGAAATGACCAAACATGTCTCTTTTCTTTTTTTCTTTCTTTTGCTTCCTTATTGCTTTCTTTGACTACTTTATTTAATGATTCTTCAGTTTTCCTTCTGAATCTGTCATCAACACAGTGTCATCTTCGTAATGTATGTTGTTAAGGCTACGTCTACTGACCTGGTAGATCATCTCAGAATCATTTTGTTGTATAGATTGAATAAATCGAGTGATAAAACATCTTGTCATAGTCCTCTTTCTATTTTTGTGCATTCATTAAACATATTTTTTGTCTGCATGTAAGCTGTGCATTCCCAATATATCTTATTGATTATCAGATGATCTTTTGCATGTAAATCAAGCTCTCCTAATATTTCAAAGCATTCTTCATGTCATATACGTTTAATATGTTCTATGAAACCTAAGTGTAGCTTTTTCTGCATTTGTATTTCTCTTTTGTTGCCTAAATACAATGTGTTAAAGAAAATTCTTCATCTCAGAACTTCAGACAAGATTCTTGCTTTAAAATAAACATTAGTAATAAGAAAATTTGGAATTTATACAGATTAAACAGTCCTAGTTTCACAACTTTTCTTAGGAACACTTGATAATGTTAAAAAAACTATCCATCTTTAAAGAACTGAAGATGTTGGGTAGAAATGTTGTAAGAACCTGGATATAAATTTACTTTGGATGATCTAACAATCAAAGCACTTTCTATACACTTTTATCTGAGTAAATTGCTTTCTTTTTTAATTAAAACAGCATTTGTTTTAAATTGAAATTATCATCTTCTTTTATCACAATGTTTTAATAATAAAAGTGATAAAAACAATAGCATAAGGAAACTGAATGAAACTAACTAGACTATAAACCTAGACAAATCTGAAAAAAAAAAATTGAATTCAAAAGCTTAAAATTTCAGCATTTCTAAGATTCTCAATGTTTTCTATCTGTGCATAATTATATCCAACATTTGTGTTCTTATATCCCCCTCCCCTTCCTGCATATTTATAATTCCATCAACAAAACCTTTACTTTAGTCTGGTAAAGTCATAAAGGACAAAACACATCACACAGAATTTTTTCCACTTTGTCATTAATTTGCCTAATAGAGAAAGGCTTATAATAATGATAATTCCTTAAGTGATTGGTAATAGATCAGCTTCTCTCTTTAATTGTGGATTCATACCTTTTCACTCTAGAGTGTTTGACCTTTTTTTCTTTGTCATCATCGTCCTGCTGCTCAAGTGGATCTTGAGATTGGTTTTTCTTTTTGTCTAGATAGAGATTCATTGCACGTTTTATTTGTTGATGTTGTGAAAAGAAATTTGTTATTTGCTCAAGTTCTTACAAGAAACATTATCTTTATAAATTGTTGAGTAACAGATTTTGTGGGTCATAAAATAACTTGGGACAGTGGGTGTAGGGTAGGGAGTGCTGTTGACATTATATATACAGTCAATATCCATATGTTAATTCTCAGGGGATCATTTTATTTTTGATATTATATAAGATATTTAAACCATGTAGATTATTGGTCAAATTATTTTTCAAAGAAAATTCTTTAGGCTAAATTGGCATATGTACTTATCTTGACCCCAGGAGTGCAATAAGCACATTGAGATTGTATCAAACTTGACAAAAAAAAACAGTGTGTGTGTCTATATATATATATATATATATATATATATATATATATATATATATATAATGACTTGATACTACAAAATATTATTATATCCTTAAATAACACTGATGTAAGTATCTTAATACTAAAAACTAAGGGGCAAGTATCTAAGAAACCTTTTGGCTAACTGTTCATCAGAGCTCAATCTTTGGTGAAAACACTTTTAGTGGACTAAATAGGAGAATAAATTTAGTGGACTAAATAGGAGAATAAACTGGCACATGATTAAGATGAAAAAAATCATCTTCAATCAAATTTAGAGAATAAATTTGTAAAATTAAAAACAAATAAAACTGATAAACAAACCTACAGAATCAGTTATTTATATATATATATATATATATATATATATATATACACACACACACAACTGAGAAATTAACAAGTATTCTTCAAATAAGAAATTTCCTTTTTTTTGTTTTTTTTTTTTAAAAAAAAACCTGGGATGATTGTTAATTCTAAAATCAAAAATACAGTGGAAAATAAAACAAATAACATGCTATTTAACAATGTGTATATATATAATTTATATAAGAAATACATGCACTTACTTTTATTCATTTTTCCTTCAAAGATCTCTTATTTCTCTACCTGATCTTGTATTTATATCAGGTAATAAAAAAAAAAAAAAAAACCCAGACAGAAGGGAATGTTGTAATAAAGACAAAGAAACTAGTCCAAAAGAATCAATGTGTAATCATAAGAAAAGTTTATTTCAGAAATTAAGACAAAAATCGGTCACATATGTTTTCATTAAGAGTTTGTTTACAGTCTATTCACAAACTTTGTTCTCATGTACTTAAAAAGGCTATCACAATGCTAAATTATTGCAGTCCTTGTTTTTTGATGTCCGTAATGCTCAAATATTTTCAATAGTTCTATTGTTAACATGTTTCTATTTTTTTGTTAGGATTTATTTTTATTCTTTGTCATTGACTGACTTACAAGATTAAATTTAAGAAGTAGGTGAATCTTCCCAGGCTGCCCCCATTACTACCAACTTAATTCTTCTCTTTCTGCCTGCAGGGATTTTTAACTCTTTCAATCAGGCTATTTAATAGGTACCTTCAAAAAAAAATAAAATAAAATAAACGATAACTAAATTTAAAATGAATTTTAAGAAATTAAAAATTTTTCTTGAAGCTTTAATTTTAGTTTTAATTCCAAGCTAATATGTTGAATTTAATATTCCCAACAAGCAAAATAGTTTGGTGTATTTTAAACCAAATTTAAATTGATTGGAATCTTCATTTTCTCTTTTTTTTTTTTTTTTTTTACTTATCAGTAAAACTATAAATTTGTCCATATTGACAAATCTGTCAACACAACATAATTCTCTTTGTTAAAAATCTTTCAAAAATAAAATATGCTTTTATCAAATATTTTTTGAGGGAAATTATTTGACTTAAAATCATCTTTCACCCCCAAAATTTGATATGATTGAAATTCTCTGAGGACTTGTTCTTATAACAAATATAAATATTACATCGTTACCTCCAGAAATTTGCTAAAAATGAGCCTACCATGATGAAAAAATGGCCCAAACTTAATACAAAACAAAATTTTGTCATCAAAATATTTGTTATTACTAAGAGGAAAGACCAAAGGATTTTTTGATTATTGAATTAAATTTTATAATCCTTTTTAAAATGTTCAAAATTTTGGTTAAAAATCTTGTTTTTCTTGCATCGGGGATGGACCAAAAATTATGGGAAATTAAGCATATTTTTGCAGTAAAAAAAAATTGTTTGGGAAATTCTTGCAAAAATCAAATAATTGTCAGATTTTAATTAAATTTTCAGAACTTATTCACAAATGAATGAAATTATTTTTTAATTTTTTTTTTTTTTTTTTTTTTTTTTTTAGAAAATCTTGGTAAAAATATTCTTTTTATTTACATCTGTTACTCCCACTTACTTAATTTTATGAAATTTTGAGAAATTAATTCCATCCTCTTCATATTTATATTAGCTAAAAGCAGGACTGCTTAGAGAATTTAAATCAATTTTTTTTTGTCAAACAGAAACACCATTTACTGAAAATCTGCTCTGAATGTAAAATAAAAAATACAATAAAACTATGACATTATTTAATTAGAAAAGCTTTTAATTGTTTTGATAAATAAGATATATTAAGAGCATTATTGTCTTCAGAAAAATTTTGTTTTTAATGAATAATGAATTTTTACAAGAATTTTTTTAATTTTAATTAGAATGAATTATAAAGTTTAAAAATCATTTAAAATTCAGTATTAATTTCAGCCTTTTAGATGATATTATTAAGTGAAAACTATATTTATTAATCATAAATAGAAAAGAAGCTTGTATAAATCATCAAATGCCAATATTTTTAAAAGAATTAAAAAATTTTTTGTCTGTATATAAACATGCCTATTTTTTATATATGGACATGACATTATCAGAAACTAAGAGTGATAACTATAGTAAATTTACAACCAAAAATATTTAAAATTCAATAAAATCTTAGATTACAAAGAATATTTTCTTAAATTTTTCAGATTACTGCATAATTAAAACTTATATATAAAAAGCACTCACATTAATTCAGTTACTTTTTTAATTCCTAAAGCTCCCATTGAACAATATCAGATGATTATCAATCTTTCATCAAGCTGTCAAATCCACCAACACCTTAAATAAACAGCTACTGTTGGGTTAAAAATGCATTTCTGCAATATTTTAAATTTAAAGTAAATAATATTTGTTTCAAATCAGATTAGTTATACGTTAAGTCATCTAATATTCCTCAAATAAAGTTTCAGAAAAATATATTTATTTTGGCAAGATTTTTAACAAGGAGAATTACACTGTGATAAAACACAATTAAAAAACAGTGCTAATCATCTATTTTAGCAAAGAAAAAAACAAATAAACAAAAAAACCCTCCAGGTAAATTAAATTAGTTTTGAAATACAGTAAAGTATTTTACCTATTGGAAATATTAGATTTAATGTATTAGCTTGAAATTAAAACTAAAATAACTTCAAGAAAGATTTTTCATTTTTAAAAATTCATTTTAAACCTTAGGTATTGCATTTTCTAATATTATGCAATACAAAAAGAATTGCTTGAAATTTCCTGACAATTAAATGAGGGACCGATAAGAGATGTAAAAAGAAAATATATTTACAAAGATTTTCTAAAAAAGAAACATTTAATTCCTGAATAGCCACTCTTCTAGATCTTTTTGCATTAATGCAGGGTTATCCCAGTTCTATCCTTAGACTTACAGAGTGCAATGGCTAAATTGCAGTGTAAATTATGCAAAAATGAAGATAAAACTCACATCTCATTTTGATAGATATATTTGCTAAAATTACACAAAAATATCTTGAAATAGTAAAGAGTAAATTTATTCAATATAATTACCATTGCCTTCAACCATGGCCTCCAGATGACCTCAGAATCTCCAGCAACTCTTCTGGATTGTCTTCTTGTATAAGTTTGTGAATGCTGCCATAATCCTTGCCTTCAATTCATCTTTGGTGTTACAAGGAGTTTTGTTTTGTTGGTTTCTTGCACCCCAAACATAATAATCAAGAAAGTTGCAGTCTAGGGAGTTAGGTGGCCAGATGTAAGGTGTGAAATTGTCTGAAAGCTATGACTGGGTTCTCCTGCTTGTGTAGCATGGTGCAGAGTCTTGTTGCCAGATATAGGGACTTCCATAAGCCACCCTCTTTATGCAGGGCAACACTACCTCCTCAAGGCACTTGATGCAAGATTCTGTGTTGAGTCTGAGGCCCTCACCAAGAAATTCAGAAGTTCTCTTCTTATCAGAACAATCAGAGTGAGTTTTCAAGCTGCTCTATCTTTGTAAACACCATTACACTCATCCAACTCTTTCCGAATCCTTTGCACTGTCCTCAGATTTACACCTAAACACACTGAAATGTTTATATTGGAGTTTCTGGCACAAATGTCAAGCAATGCAGCATACCATTTCCAAATTTCTGGTCAAGTGAATTGTGTCATGGTGCTCTTTTTCTCATAGACAGTGCTCAACTGACCCTACTGTACTGTGCAGTCAACAACAAAATCAAAGACAAAGAATGCACAAAATTAAAAATATAAAATGGCGACAATTTGCCCATCGCACTCTGTACATTGTTCCTAATTTTTATCAATATCCTTCCTGATGGCTTCATCTCTCAACTTGGTATGTATACTGATAACACAATTATTTACTCCTGCCTTAATAGTAAGGCTGATCAGTTTGATAAGGTCATCTTGGGAGCATATCTTAAAAGTGACCTAAAATCTTCTGTTACCTGGTGCAAGGAATGGCTTGTTAATTATAATACCCCCAAAAGGAAACTTCTCTCTATTAATCATCTGAGAGACCCCTTTCTCTGTTTCATCAGCATGGCTAAAGCAAACCTCTAGGACAGTAACTCATTGTGCCTTCTCAGGCTAATGATCTCTGCTGACGTAGAAAGATTATATTGAATCCATAGGTCTACTGCAAGCAAAGTTGGTTGACTGTGTCATGCTAGACAATTCTTCTCTCCATCCAGAATCTATCTTACATATTTATAAGTCATTTGCCCATATAATCATTTGCCTATGCTTTGAATATTGCTGCTACATCTGGTATGAGGCTCCTGCTATATATTTAGAGATTCTTGATAAAATACAAAGAATCTGCAATGTTATTGGTCCTGACATAGCATATCGTTATAAGTCACTTTCCCAACATCATAATATAGCTTCCCTGTGCCTTTTCTATAAATACCTTCATGGTAATTATTCTGCTGAACTTTCCTCTATGGTACCTAGACTTTAGGAATTTAAGTGCAGTACTAGATTGGTGGCAAGTCTAATCATTTTATAGTTGAAATGGCTAGATGTAAGTTTATTGCTAACAGTTTCTTCTCTCACCTTTCTTGCTTGTGGAACTCTCTTCTTGGCTCATACTTTCCAACCAAATTTGATCTTCAAAGATTTAAATGCAATATCAATCATTATCTAGTTTTCTTGATCCCTCTTCTTTTATTATTCCCACTCCTTAATAATGTCTCCTTTTTTCTTATTCTTTCACATTCAGTAATCCTTTGTGTCTTAGTGGCTTTATTGCCTTGTTTGGGATGAAATGATAAAATAAGCTCCTGTAAGTTTCATTAAAGTTATCTGACTTTTGCAAAAATGTCCAAGTCAATGTGTTTTTCACTACAAAAAGAAGCTCAAATTTCATTTACAAATTTAATGTTCTACATTGACTCTGAAAAAACAAAATCTTTAACCAAAATTTCCAAGGATCTAAATAAAAAGGATAAAAAATAATAATTTTTATCTCAAAAATCCTTTGGTCTTTCCTGTTATTAACATAAAGATTTTGATGACAAAATTTTGCTTTTATTATGTTTTGGCCATTTATTTCCTTATGTAACCTTCTTTTTAGTGCATTTTTGTAAGTACTTACTATTTACTAATCAAAATTTATTTGATACAGCTCAGATTTAGCCATTTGAATTTAATGATAACATGGTTATTGCAGTTTATAACAAATTGCTCTTGAATCATAATTCACATGAAGTCAGTTATATATTTGATTGTAGAAAATTCTTATTGAAATTTGATGCTGGGATATGCATGCATTTTTTAAACAGATATTTAACTTTGATCTGGTTATATAAGATTTTTCAAATCTCAGTTTAGGTTATACACTTGACCTAAATCTGTAATCATTTTTATTTTTTTTTATTAACCTAGAATATGTTGAATATTAGAAATAATCAAAGACAAGTATGATGTTGGTTAAAATCTGATCAATAAAATAAATATTCACAGGAAACTATAAACATGAAAGTATTTGTCTATATTTCTGAGATGCGTATTATGTACATTATTTACATTATTTGGACTATTGTCTTCATCTTTGTCGCCATATTTATCACAACGTTTTGGCCGTTATGCCCGCCTTCTTCAGGTGGTTGGAATTTCAACCTAACCCTTTATTTTGCTCACTGGGGTAGACTGTTCTAGTTCCACGTGCCATGTTTGATGGATGTCAGTTATCAGTTATCTCCTGCTAATTTCCCTCTGAAAGTTCTCCACTGCCTTAACTGGGTATTGAACTCACACTCTTTGGGTCCTGTCACTGGATCTAACCAACGCCTTTACATTGTGATAAATATGGTGACAAAGATGAAGACAATAGCCCGAATAATGCAAATAATGTACATGAAAGTATTGTTAGTTACTCTGAAAAACATGCTCACAAATAATTAATATTTCACAAACAAAATTTTGTCAATATTAACAGCTTGTTAAAGTATTCCGGTTTTCTTTGTCATTAATACAAGATTTTAGTTTTGTGTGATACGTGACTGGTGTGGGCTTGCAACATTTCAACACTCAGCTTGAAACTTCTTCTGATTTCACTTAATCATCACATGAATGGAGGAGTCTCAGTCATAATGTTACATCTGATACTTTCAATGATTTTTGACACTGAGTTAACCACAAAGTGAGATTGCATGTAATGACTAGAACAACAAGCCATCCCTGTTTTAGTATTTCTTCAGAAGAGGCACGAACTTGCATCTCATACTATAGGGTTTTGTCATTCATAGATGATAATTTTAACCAGCTATGCTATCAGAACAAAGCAGGTTTCTCTTTTCTAAGCTTTTTTACACTGTTTTTTTTTTCTCCCTATTTATTTCATACTCTGTTGTTGCTCGCAGTAGTAGTAGTATGAGGAAGTGATAAAAAGTTCTCAGCCAAACTAAGAAATCCTTCAAAAAAAAATTTCTAATGTTTGGTCATTTGGTCAAGCTAATAATATTTAGCACCTCCTTTGTTAAGTTGTCTTGAGAGTCAAAAATGAACAACAGTTGTAACACTTGAATTTGAAAACTTGAATAACTGGCCGCTGCAGAAAATGCTGAAAAAAATTAACCACTTACATATTTTATCAATTTATCAATTTTTTAATCTGATATTTAAAACCAAATAATATATTTTAATAATATAATTTATAAAGTATAAATTACAGTGTATCCCGGATATAAGAGACCCAGATATAAGAGAAACCCGGATATAAGAGAGATTTTCTCTGGTCCCAAATTAGAGCCTGTGTTAATGTATATAAAATAGACCAAACCCGGATATAAGAGACCCGGATATAAGAGAGATTTTCTCTGGTCCCAAATTAGAGCCCGTGTTAATGTATATAAAATAGACCAAACCCGGATATAAGAGACTTCTTCTCCGGTCCCAACAACTCTCTTATATCCGGGTTACACTGTATAATAAAAGGAAATTATTTTTGTTTACTTATGCCCTTTGTATTGAAAATAATTTACAAGATTAAAAATATATTAATGTATTGAATGTTATGCTGAAATAAACATGAAAATTTGATGAATTTAGTGTGCTTTTGTTTAATTTTAAGCCATGGTTAAATTTTTGCATATTTGATTTAATGGTTTGTTTATAAACCATTAAATTATGATTAAAACTATTGTTTGAAATTGAATACCTTTAGTTACAAAGTCATAAACCATTGGCTGCAAATTTAGAACCTGCTGGGCCATAAATCTTTCCAAATCACAAAGTGCCAAATTAGAGATGTACAATGTATTGTATTTATATAATTTTTTTTTAGCTGTATTTCTAGGGTGGGGAGTATTTGCGTTATTTACATTTCGGACTAATGTCCTCATATTGTTTTTTTGGCCGTTGTACCTTCTACCTTTATTCAGCTATCTCTCAATACAAGTAAACTTCAGAGAATTCTAAATGAAATCCATTATTTATCTAATAAGGTAGATTCTTCTCATTCCACTGTTCATATCTAGAGATATCTCCACTTCTTTCAGTTATTGCTTTCCCTGTTAAGTTTAAGTCTCTACTACCCGGACCCAGTTATGGTTAAAACTATGGTTTGAAATTGAAGATCTCTTGTGGCAGACTCACAAACCAATGGCTGCAAATTTAGAACCTGCTGGGCAATTCAAGTCTGTACTGCCCAGACCCAATTATAGGGATTCAATGTATAATTACCATGTCATGAAATGAATGAACCAATACTTTATTCTACTTTGCTATTGGCAATTCACAAGGGCCAGCATATTTTGAATTGGCTGCCATTAGTTTGTAGATCTGTTACTAGAATTCTTCAATTTAGTTTCAAAATTCTCTAAAGGTTACCTAGGTCAACAGACACCTGAAGAAGACGAGAAGACACAATAGTCAAAATATGATAACAACAAAATGAGGCAATTAGTCCAGATGTAAATAATGTACAACTTTTGTTTGAATTTATTTCTTTGACTTTATCATGTTTCTTAACCCACTGTTTTCAGCAGGTCTATTCTGTGGCCATTTTCAATTCTTGATCCAGAAGTTTATCTTAAGAAAGTTAAGTGGACAGAATTCTCTCACAATCTATGTAACAGATAACTGAAGAATTTTACTATTAATAAGTGAGAATTAATGATTTATTACTGTAAAGTTTTGAAATTTGTTTGAAAATGTTTTGGTATTCAAGCTGTATATTGTACATTGAGGAAAGGGATTGATAGTGGCCTTGAATTAATGTAAGCATTAACTCAAATAGGTTTATTATATGTATAATGTAAGTGCATTATAAATAATTTTATCATAGAAATGCATTGAAAATAAAGAAAGGTGTTATCTGGGGCTGGAATTAATGTAATCATTACTAAGAGAATAGGAATATTGTATGCATAATATACATGAATTGCAAATCATTTTATGCACAGAAAAATCGAAGAAAAAGATTGTTAGACAGGAATTAATGCAAGTATTACTGAGAGAAGATGGATAGTGTATGTGTCATGTAAATATATTATTTATGATTTTGCAACAGTAAATATCAACAAAGCATCTCAAATGTTGATTTTCAAGGTATGTTCTCCCCATTTTGAAAATTGTGTTAATACAATCTTTTAAATCTTTATTCTTCTTTTTATTGTGTCTTGTGCTGGGCTAAGCTTAGTTTAATAAATAACAATGCTTAATAGTAAACTCTTTAAGTTTTACAAAACTTATTGTCAGCATTAAATATTAGATTTTTTAGTTTTAGCTTTCCCCACTTATATTCAGACAAACATTTAAAATATGATAATGTTCTCTTATTAAGCAAAAAATGTTTTTTCCTCTTTGACTGGAGAATAGCAGATTGATTAGATTTGTCAAGATGTCACTTTCATTTTTAGTCTTCTCAATGAAAAAATTTCCTCTCATGACAACACTGTATTCTAAATCCAGTTCTGTTTATGGCATTCTATGGATATTTGATGACAACATCTCCCTTATCTTTTAACAGCTAAAATTTATGAAAAATATATCTTGTGATGGTAAGAATTTGAAATAGATTTTGTGATAAAGACATAGTTCAAGTTAAATTGTCATCTTGGTCATTTCATATGACTATATATATATATATATATATATATATATATATATATAGGCAGCAATTTTTGCATGTTTCATTAAATAATATAAACAAGTTTTGTCTATTTATTTTAAGTAAGTTCCTTTCATGTTGTCTGATAAGCTTAATCACATTATGATTGAAAGACGAAGGGAAACACCATATTGATACATGTTTAAATCCAATCTAAGCTTTCGGCTTACATAAGCCATTATCAATGATGACAATTTCAATAAATCAAACAACAATGGACGAAACAACAATGATAGTCTGCCCTTGCTGCATGAAAATTTCAAAGTAGCGACAAACTCGTATATATGAGACGCAGAAGCAAAAATCGCATCACAACTCATTTCCTCTTTGATTGAACAAAATAAACTATGAAATCTCCACAAATATCCTTAAATGCCTATAATTTATAACAGAAGCCATTGGTTTATACCAACGGCTTCCCATAATTGAAGGTAGCAGCAGGTATTATCTTGTCTGACAGGTGTATAAATTTAGTCAGTATGAATTTCTGTATTTTGTAGGGAGAGAATTATATAGTTATAAGTTTTCTATTTGATAAATATCAGAAGAGGCTGGGACAATGAGCTGTTCCATTAATCTATTATTTTTTTGTAGCATATCATGGAACATATTTTCTCATAGGTTTTTAGCTTAAAATTTCGGTAAATTTTCATTTTAACACCCGAGCGCTAATATCCCTTCAAATTTTTCCAAAATCTTATTTCCGTGCAAATCTATATGCTGAACTCAAATCAACAATTAGATATTGAAGAAACCTACCTTTTTGGATGTTAACGACTCAAAAAAAATCGGACTTTTTCCTGGTCTTTCGTCAGCCATTACCGGCTTACTGAAGTAATTCAGTGCTGAATTTTGTTGGTGGACGTATACAATTTGGGCCTATTTACTTCCTTCACAGTAATTCCTTGTAGAAATTAGTACACACTTCTGTGAAGCGTTTTTTTTTTTTTTTTTGTACTTAATTTAAGAAGAAAGTTAACTTTCAAATATATATAAACATCAAAAAATAAAAGAGTAACAAAGTAATTTTTTTTTTTTTTAAGAAGAAAGTTAACTTTCAAATTAGGGTTAGGTTTTTTTTTTTTTTCTTTTGTTATTCTTTTATTTGTCGAAATTTGAAAGTTAACTTTCTTCTTAAATTAAGTACCAAAAAAAATCGCTTTACGGAAGCATGTACTAATTTCGGAAAGAAAATAGTTCACCAGTGAATGATGCTCGGGTGTTAAAATGAAAATTGACCAAAATTTCTTAGTGTAACTTATACCACTCCCCACAAAAAATGTCTTAAACCAAGAATAATTATCTGCATATTTTGAACCATCATCAGTTTTGAAGGGACCTATAATTTTAGTGCTTATAATGCTAGCGCAAAACATTACACCATCTCAACCCTGTTATGATCTAAGCAATGTAATTTTACTATTTCCATGAAAAACTCAACCACTAGCCAAACCACCAGCTCCAACTAATGTAGCTCTATATTCATCACTAACAATTGCTGTTGTGAAATAAGTTTTTATTTACTGCTTTGCTCAACTTACATGTTTCTTTTTGTGATGTTTACTTAAAGGTAGTTGTTTTCATGCCTTTAGACAATGTTCTTAATATTCTACATCTTTCTTCTCTGTTTCCATTCATAACACCAACTTCTTCAAATACTTTGTCAATCAACTTCTCTTGATTATTACAGTTTTAATTTTTCTCAAATTTATTTTTTGTGACATTCTTAAAGCCATTTTGTAAGCAGTCCATCAGGTGCTACTTTGGAGGAGGCTGCAAACTAGATGTTAGGTTAAGTAATTTATATTTTCATGGTCAATTTCACAGAACTTTTGAATAGGCCTTGGCCTGATGATTGCGTTTAGCATGAAACAGACAGTCACCCCTGGGTGTTAACTGCAATGTCCACTTTTATATTTACATATGTTCTGTCTCAGATATTGGGCACTTTAACCCATAAATATAATATAACTTAAAAATATATTTTATCATATATATATATGCATGGTGGAGTTGTGGATAGCGGCTTGGAGTGAGGAATCAGAGAGCTGAGTTTGAATTCCATTTAAATCCATTACGTTCACTTATATGCTAATACCCTTCTTTTCCCTCCAGCTATAGATAAATAGCAGAACAGACTGGGTTCTTAGCCTTGGATGGCAACTGATCTAGAAGGACAATTCTGAATTCAAAACCTGCAGAGGGTCATTTGGGTACCTTGTGGCATGTAGTGCACCAGTGAACAATCTGTATTCGGCCCTTCAAAAAGTGTGGTATTTAACTCAGCTCTCCGATTCCTCAATCCAAGCCTCTATCCATTACTCCACCATGCATATATATATGATAAAATATGTTTTTAAGTTATATTTATGGGTTAAAGTGCCCAAATCTGGGACAGAACATATGTAAATATAAAAGTGGACATTGCACAAAGCCTCCATCACTATAATCAAATCATATGTGCTGGTGTCTGGTTCCTAAGAACTGAGTTGCTTGACCCTCATATGTCAAATACGATGGGAGAGTCCACTATATATAATTAATACAAATGAAATTAATAAATTAATGTTATATTCACTGCCTTGACCCTGGAGTTTTGTAGATGAACCATTTAGTAATCATTCTGTCCACTTGTCAGGACACTTCAGCAATATATATATATACATATATATATATATATATATATATATATATATATATACATACTAATTCACTGGAAAACAATATAGCATGATGAAAAAAGGCACGAAACTTGATAAAAACAAAATTTTATTGTCAAAAATGTTTGTTGTTACTAAGAGGAAAGACGAAACTATTTTTTATTATTTTATTAAATTTTTAATCCTTTCTAGCATGTTCAAAATTTTGGTTAAAATGTTTTTTTTTCTTTTTTTGCATTGGTGGTTGGACAAACACTACTATGGATGTTTTAGAACGTTTTTCTTTGGTAAAAACAATGATTTGGAAATTCTTGCAAAATAAAATAATTGTTGGTTTTTAATTAAACTTTCAGGACTTATTCAAAAATCAATTAAATTATTTTTTAAACTTTTTTTTTTTTTTTTTTTTAAGAAAATCTTGGTAAAACTTTTTTCTTTTTACATATGTTACCCCCCCCCCACACACACACACTTACTTAATTTCATGAAATTTTGAGAAATTAAATTTTATTTACAAAATTTGTTTTATGAGTTAAAAACAGGACTCCTTGGAGAATGTAAATCATTAATTTTTTTTTTTCCTGAAAATCTGCTCTGAATCGTAAAATAAAAAATGCAATAAAATTATGAATTATTTAATTAGAAAATCTTTTAATTGCTTTTATAAATAAGATTTATTAAGGATACTATTGTCTTACATTTATTTTCAATGAATAATGTATTTTTACAAGAATTGTTTTCATTTTTTTTAAATTTTAATTATAATAATTAAAGTTTCAAATCTTTGTTTTTTCTTTAATTGCATTAGATGACATTGTTATTAAGTGAAAACTATGTTTACTAATCAAAAATAGAAAAGCTTAATACAAATCTTCACACACCAAGAGTTTTAAAAGAATTTTTTTTTTTAAGTGTATAAACTTTTGGATTTTTGAGATTATGGTTGCCATACACAACATTATCAGAAAATAAGAGTGATCACTGTAGTAAATTTAAAGTCAACATTCCTAAAATTAGATTATGGAGAATATTTTCCAACATTTTTTAAGATTACTGAGTACTTTAAATTATATAAAAAAGTACTCACGTCATTTTCTTAAATTATGTTTTACAAATAAAGTTTCTACAGAACAATGATAAATCTGTCATCACCTTGTTATCACTTATCAAACACATGGCGACTGTCAGTTAAAAACTGTTTGTTTTTAAAAATGCATTTTTGTGTTATTTTAAACTTAAAGTAAATAACATTTGTTTCAAATCAGATTGATTGTACTTTAAATTGGCAAATATTTTTCAAATAGTTTCAGAAAAGTATATTTTATTTTTGGAAGATTTTTTAATAAACAGAGTTACATTGTGATGAAAGACAACTAAAAAAGGACACTCATCAGCTATTTTAGAAAAAAGAAAAATTGATTCCAATCAAAATTATTTCTGTTTGAAATACACCAGAGTATTTTGCTTGCTGAAAATAGTAAATTTAACCCTTTAGCTTTCAATTAAAGCAAAAATGAAAGCTACAAGAAAACATTTTCATTTTTAAAAATTCATTTTAAACCTTAGGTATCACGAATTAATGGAGGTCACTATATATATATATATATATATATATATATATATATATATATATATAAACTTCTTAGCCTGATCTACTTCCCGAAATGTAATCAAATACCTTTATTTTAAGGCCTTTTTGGTTTGGCTGAGAACTTTTCAGAGTCCTCTCATGACTGAAACTGTATGTGTGTTCATTTAATGTGACTGATAAGTTTAATTCTGCTGAGATTGCCTAAGGCCAATTCGGATAAATTTGAGTATGTGGTTACCAATCACCGTAGCTGGTCAACTTAACCGTAAACCCTTGATGTCATGGTATAATGCAAATGTGAATTCTTAAGCAAATAGTTGATTAATTTCTGCACATTATATGCTTGGAAATGCAGTGTTTTTTCAGATACTGAACATTACAAACAATAAATTAGAAAATAATTTAAATAAGCACTTAAATAACTTAAATAAGCATATTTAAACTGGACACATGTGACAATGAAGGTAGATGATTTTTAACATAACAGTTCTTCCATACATTATTTGAACTGGCATGTTTATCTTGTGTATGTGTTGTTATTCATTTGAACACTAGTTATGAGCTACACATTAGTAAAGCACTGATTAAGGATCAAACTCACTATCAAGGGCTTGCAGGTCATTCCTCTATGGCAATCATTCAGTAGAGCAAGTGAATGTTTAATCTAATTCTCTTTTTTTTTTTCTGCTGAATCTTAACAAGACTAGATTGTTTTTGTTTTTTTTTAATTTCTTTTTACTTTTTTGTCCTTTCTTGATGGTTGGGGAGACAACCCTTCCAAACTTGTTTAGTTTCTCTGGAAACTCTAATTTAACCTGTCCAACCTCATTTCCTGCTCTTTTGATAGGTTTTTACTCATTGACCAGCTGGTCCTCTGACTAATTGGGAGTAGCTAATGTTTATTCACATGGAGTTGATGAAAATAAATGTTAGATTCACATTTGCATGTGGGTGAGAGTAACATCTTCATTCTTGATGAAAGTAAATTAACAAAACTAGCGAGTAAAAAAAATTATGATAATTGCAGATGTATAGAGTTTGAAGTTATCACAAAGCAAACAATATGATGAGCACAATTTTGACTTTTTTGAAAGTAGTTATCAGTCATTTAACTTGGTTAGGAATCAAACAAAATAACAATAAAAAAGTTGAAATTTTTTTTTTTATTATTTTGATGCAAACTTTATGTTTATATGCTGGTTTGACCCAAAAGTTCATTGTGTTTTTGTTAGTTGATGGCATGAGGAATGTTTAATTTACAGTAACTTAATTTGGAAATTAATTTTGATTGCATTCTGACAGCTGTCATATTGGCGGGCATTAAAAAAAATTCAAAATTGGTGCATTTTTATTTTTGTTCAAAACAGGAGATAGAAGAAAATAATATTTTTAGCATATCTTTTATTTTAAAAAAGGTAAAAATGAAACACAAATGCAAAAATAATATTTATGCAGGTTATATTCTGTGCTAAGGGAATAAACACATAACACCAGGTGGATACTAGAAGAAAGGTTTACTGTACACAACAAGTACAATATGAAATATGGTACAGTTATACACACAGGTCAATCTAGTAGTGATTGCCGCTAACTGGAAGGTCGGATGTGCTTGTGTCGTCTAGCTCATACTTCCTTCTCAGTCTCTTGTAGACCATTGACTTTATAGGTACTTACTACCTATATTACTACCTAATCATTCATGGGGGTGGCTGGTTATTCCATTACATCAATGCAGGTTATAAAAGAGAATGCAAATGATTAATTTAAAAGTGGTTTGTAAAGTTTCATGACGTTCCATGGTCTGACACAAAATATCTCAACCAATTAATGAAACTAATTTGTACCAACTTGATTATGTTAGTTGCTTTGATGTGTGACTTAATATTATGTTAAATTTTTATTAGCTGAAATGTTGTCAACCATTATTAATTGTGACTGATATTTCTTTTTTCTTAATTATAGTTGCTTTTCTTTGATTATTAATTTACAGTTGCCAATAAAGAATAATCGCTCAGCAAGGCACAAACTTGTATTCATTTTGCTTTAGTAAGCTTGTTTTCCATAACACCTGCTAATGGAAATAAAGCAAGTTAAATTAAAATTAAATACTACTTAAAAATGAATAATGGTCAATGTTTCATCTAATAAACATTCCAGATAATATTACTAGTACTAATACTACTACAAAGTCAAATATGGTACCAGGCAATTAAGTGGAAAATGAAGTTTATAAAGTTACATTTAATCTGCCAATCAAAATTTTTGTAGCTCTGGTGACTGAGTAACTTTTAGTAAAAAAGAAATCCCAAAGCAGCATTCAGCAAGAGCTTATTCTTTATATCTGAACCTCAGCAATTACTAATTGCTGTAGACTGACAGTCTGAGTAGTTTCCATAAAAAAGAACTAAAATTAAGATGTGAAATATACAAGTCAAAAATTAATACTCACTTCTGTGTGAGTTAATCAGTGAATGGAGAACAATGGAAACTATTTCAGTGGGTGATTCTGTATTTAATTTAAACTTAGTTTTGTGATTGGTGACAAAAAGTGAATTAGATGATTAATCCAAGCAAAGTCTAGTTTTCATCCCTTAAAAGGATGAGTTTGTGTATATTGTGGGATTGGAAGACAATCTTCTTTGATGAATTCTTTACAGTGATACAAATTATTAATTCAAACAAATTTTGCTCCAAAATGAAAGCATAATTTAATGAAAAACATTCAGTATTCATTAATAAAACGCTGTCATGTTCCATCAGGATAATGCAAGATCAGCAATTTCTTTGATCAGAAAAAATTGTTATAGGTTGATTGGGAAGTTTTTACACATCTGCCATAATTACGCCATTAAAATTTGTTTGAATTAAAATTTTTCTTTTTTTTTTGTTTTAATTTATCTAAGCAATGCTATCAACATTAATTAAAATTTTCATTTATTTTGTATCATTTATTCCAACAAAAATAAAAATTATTTTAAAACTAGGCTTGAAACAGTTTTTCATTGTGGTAACGTTTAAGAATTGACCTCATTAGATTTTTTTGTTTTATTTTCTGAGAGAGAATTAAGGTCAGTCATTACAGATTAAAATATTGAAATCATCTTGAAAATAGGTTCAAGTTTAAGATGTCATTATTCCAAAGGTTAATTAAATGTTTAGCAGCACATTTTGAAGTTGATTAAGTCTCACAGAATTTGTATTTATAATGTTCATAAGCTGGTCAAATTTATATTATTGAGACAGTTTGTGTAGCACTCATTTTCTTCAACTCACTGTATTCGAAATAGTGATCAAACCTGTCAGATAAATAATTCTAATCAAACAGATTCTTTATTTCCTATATATATATATATATATATATATATTCTATGTATTTAGGCAGCAAGTATTCTTTAAGGCAAATATTATAAACGACCCTTTATTTTCAAACTTTTAAATATCCAACTTAGAAAACAAAATATTCAATAAAATAAATAAACCCACCATTTATGCCAGATATATTGATGACGTCTTCATCCAAACTAAATCCATTAATGACATTATAGAACTTTAAAGAGTTTTAGAAATAAATTTAATTTTAAAGTTCACTAATAAATGTCAATAAAAAAAATTCCATTTCTAGATATTCTTATTGACTATAACAATGAGAATTTTATCACATTTCTGTATAAAATGTCTATTTGTTCTAACTCTTGGCTTTCTAAACTAAAATGGTGAATGCCCTGAAAGAAAACTGCTGTCATCCTAAACTAAGGATCGAAACTTGTTATCAAAAATAATTTTCCTTAAAGAATCAAATAATATAAAACAAACACTCATCAATAATGTGGATCCTAATTATATAGTCAATAAGCAAAGCAAATTTCATTTAAGCAACAACAATCTTAATAATCCTCACACAAGTGGTTGACTTTCCTACGTTAATTTCCCCAGTAACCATGATGGTAAGGCTTCCCTTCTTGATCTCTGTTTTACCTCCATCCCCGAGTTTTGCTGTACCATGCAGCTCTGCCCTCTTGGTAACTTTGATCATGCCGTTGTGTCTACTGACACCATCTTCCACTCCTTCCACAGTAAAGAACCTTCTACCAACAGAACATCTTTCTGTTATCAACAAGCAGACTGGGACTTGTACTGTGATTTCCTTCATGATGTTCCCTGGAATGCAGTTTTTAATCTCCCCGTCCAAAAATGTGTGTCTGAAGTCTCATCCTGGGTAAAAGCGGGAATCGAGGCTTTCATCCCTGCAAGAAAATATAAAGTGAAATCATGTTCATCTCCTTGGTTTTTAGCTGCTTGCTCAGCTACTATTGCCCACAGGAATCACTACTTCTGTCTGTACTGTAGTGATATATCTGATTGCAACAGACATCTCTTTGTCACTGCCCGTAATGCAAGCGTGTCCTCAATGAAGCAAAGTAAATGAAAGAATGAAACAACATATTGCATCTCGCAAGTTTGGTTCTAAAGATTATTGGTGGCTCTGCAAGTGTGTGCTGAACAACAGCAAACCCGCAATACCTCCTTTATTCAATCAATTTAAGGTCCTGACTTCCTCAACTGATAATGCTTTGCTCATAAATTCTCATCCAATTTAATGCTAGACTCATCTAGTGTACTCACACCTGATTTTCCCCCGAGAACTGAGGCTCTACTGAGAGAGATGCATATAACCCCAATGATAATATTGGACATCATCTTTAAGTTAAAGCTAGTCATGGGGATGGGATACCAGCCATTTTCCTGAAGAAATGTGCTCCTGAATTGACTCTTGTCCTCTCCAAACTTTACAACTACTGCCTTACCAACTCTTGCTTTCCAGCCTGTTTGAAGTCCTCATCTTGAAGAACTCTGGAGACCCTTCTGACCTATCTAACTACCATCCTATCAGTCTCCTACTACTCTTCGGTAAAGTCTTTGAGGCTTTAATCAACGCTGAAATGGTTAAGCACTTTACTTCACATAATCTGCTCTCTGACAAGCAATATGGTTTCTGCTTTGCCTGATTTACCACTGATGTTCTCACGGCCATAACTGAATTTGCATACCAAGCACTTCACAATAACATAGAAGCTTGAGCCATGGCTCTAGATATCTCTAAAGTTTTTGATAGGATTTGGCATGATGGCCTACTTTGTAAGCTTCAGGGAGACAGTATTACAGGGCAATTATTTGACTTAATACAATCATTCCAGGCAAACCATGAAATGAAGGTCATCCTAAATGGGTTCTCTCTCCAGCTCCTTTATCACAAACAGTGGTGTTCCCCAAGACTCTATCTTGGTCCCTACACTGTTCCTGATCTTCATTAATGACCTTCTCGATGTTATCAGTTCCCAAGTAGGCATCTATATGGATGACACTACTATTTCCTCCTGCCTCAATAGTAAATCTGGTATTGTTGACAGAGCTGGCCTGGCTGCTGATCCCAAAAAGGACTACCAATCTGTGGTTGACTAGGGCAGGAAATGGCTTGTAAATTTTAATGCTTCCGAAAATGAAACTGCTCTCCTTTAGGACCCTCCCTGTCTCCCATCAGAATGGTTGATTCTCAAATCCTCTAGAGCGCCTCGTTACACCTGCTTGGTCTCACATTGTCTGCTGACATGAGGTGGAATAAATACATTGAATCAATAGCTTCATCTACCACAAAGAAAGTTGATTTTCTGTGTCATACCAGCAAGTTTTTCTTGTCCGAGTCCATCCTTCAAATCTATAAATCAACCATCCATCCTTGCATGGAATATTGCTGTCATATATGGTCTGGTGCCCCTGCTGTACGTCTCAAGGTCCTCAACAAAATCCAGAGATGAATACCCAATGCAAGAGGTTCTGATCTGGCATCCTGTCTACAGTCGCTTTCTTACAGATGTGCCATGGCTTCCCTCTGTCTCTTCTACAAGTATTTTCATGGTTACTATTCCAACAAACTACTTTTGCTGGTTCCCATACTGCATGAATTTAAGTGAGCTACTAGACTGGCATCTCAGTCCCACTCTTTCAGTATCAAAACGGTTAAATGTAACCGTCTCTTCTATTCAAACAGCTTCTTGCACTTCCCATCTGTGAAACTCCCTTCCTCTTGCTTCCTTCCTTGATAACTATAATCTTCCAATATTCAAGTGACATGTTTTGATACCTTGAATTTGTTCCCCAGTCCTTCTCTGTATCCTTTATTCAAACATGCTTCTTTACTCTTGTTCTCAATCCTCTGTAACCCCTTGCATGCTTGTGGCACTCCTGCCTTGCTTGCGGTGAATTGCTTAAAAAAAAAAAGTACAGTCATAAACATAATATTGACAATAACACTATTAACATATATTACCAAAATCAAATGCATCACAATTACAAAAAGATGCAACAGAAATTAAGAAAAACATCATACATAGATATATAAAACGAATTGATAAAATAAATATTTAAAATTAGATTCATTATTTACTCCAAAAAACTTCAAAACTAGCAACTTAGTTTTTAAAGATAATATATCCAAGCCCCAATACAAGACCAACATTGTGAATGAATATATTTGTCCATTCTGTGAATGTTTTTCTGTAAATAAAAAACACAAAACATCTTATATAAGATATACCACAATCACATTTTAATGGAGACTCCTGCCACTGATCAGATCAGAGTACCATCAGAGAACACATTAATAAGCAACGTAAGCATCATAGTATCATTAGACGACTATTTATAAACAATACTAAAATAATACAGTAAAAACAGACTTCTGATCCTTGAAGCAAGATTCATACAACAAAAAACAAACCATCAATAAATAAAAACAATTCTAACTTAAGAGCCTGTATCCTTAAATGTAGATTAAAAAAAGAACATGTCACACTACTCTTTTTTTTTCTTCTATGATTTCATGTGCTTTCATCACATACTGAAAAATCAGCATTGTTACATCATTTCAAAATTTCACTAAAATTGTTTCTACCTAACCTGATGATGACTAAAGTTGGGACCATTTTTTCTGTACTTTTCTTCTGAAATGAACTTCAGACAGAAATTCTGCCTTGTCAGAGATGGATTATTCATGACTTGTAAAAGTCAATCACAAGTATAATAAAAAAAATCATCTTTAAATTTAAAATTCTAAACCCAATCCAGTAAAGTCCTAAAGGGCAAAACATGTCACAGGAAAACTTTTTCCTACTTTGTTATATATCTTTCTCCTAAAATTGTTCTTCATATATCAAAATTTATATATCGTTATCCCGTGTGTGTGTGTGTGTATACACACATACATATATATATATATATATATATATATATATACTTAATACTGCAATAATTAAATGTGTAAGGTTTCTAATGGCAACATTTTATAGTATATGAAATAATGGTGGTGAAGAGATTACATGCACAAATTAACTGACCAATTGGTTTGCAATGCAATATAACATTTATTAAAACAGAATTATCAAAAGAAAATTTTAAAACGAGTTTATTTTGTTGCAAATAACTTGCATATACAACAAAATGTTCATGAATATATTTGAGTGGGATTTACCTTGTTGGTGTATTTTAGTGTGAAGTATTCACAGCATCTGTGTGGAAAGTTCTTGTCACACAGTTCGGAAGAGGAAAACCTGGAAGAGAGGGAGTTACTTTAGGGTTCATGTGTTTTTATATTCGAGAGCTGCTGCTGATACAAGGTGTATTTAGAGCTGTTACTGCTAATATGTTATTAAAAAGCACTACATCCATACATATATATATATATATATATATATATATATATATATATATAGGATGTGCCAGTTAACTGAGAACAAATTACCAAAGTTGAAGTTGAAAAAGATAATTCAACAAAATTATTCTCAGCCTCAAGGACAACCACAATACAAACTCAGACAGGTGGTTCTGATTTATGTTGACCATTACATCATTTATGGTGATTTTGATATTGGTTGCACCCCCCCCCCCCCAAAAAAAAAAACTTCTATCCCTCCTCACTTATTAATGATCCCAATGTAAAAGTCAAAGAGATTCCAATTAAGACACTACATGTTGGTGGGGAGTTGAAAGTGAAAATTTTTAGCCAGCCACTCATAGTCGCTGTAGAAAATGTTAGAGGGAGTACAGTCCTGCAGAAATATATACAGCCACCCTCAATCTGGAGTTTCACTATCATGTTTAGCAACTAGACATCAGCAGTGACATTGACCCTGCAGGAAGAAGTAGGACATTATAACATGACCTTTATTGCTTGTAATCCCCAGTATTATTAAAGATGATGTAAACTTAGTGGGCATCAAAACAGATGTGTCTATTGCATCTTGTACAGATTTACTTGTTATTCTTCCTGTTCACCTTCTGGTTTTGGTTGAAGTTCTTTTCATCAGGGTGTGTTAATGGCTCCCCAAGTGTTTCTAATAAATCCCATAATTCTCTTAACTCTTTTTAAATATGAATTACCTTCTCCTCATCAGTTAATGTTCTTGTGGACTGTATGTCTGGTAGTATGTACCTATCCACATTAAGCTGTTTGGTGTTGCCCTTGTTGACTAGTTTGGATTGTGATAAATGACATCCTGGACTTGCTGGTTGGACTTATTGGTGTCTACAACATCTAGTCACTTTGGCCCTGGATGATATGGCCCAGCCAATGGCATTCAGCTCATTCCAAATTTGAACACAAATGATCTGGCTATTTAAAAAAAAATCTGGCTATCATTGAGAAACTTTGCTTAGCAGCTAATGCCACAAGCGTGGCATGACTTTTTATTTCCTGTGCTAGATTGGAATTTGCCATGTCTATGCTCACAATAAATTTATAGGAGAAATGAAAATGTTAAAATTTGGCACTTACTATGGTAACATTAGGTTATTTTCCATTTATGGCCTGGTAAAGGTGTTTTCTCCAAAACTTGATTCATCATATATATATATATATATATATATATATATATATATATATATATATTTAAAAAAAAAAAAGAAAAAATTATTGTCTCTGGTTGTAAACAAGACATGCACATCTTTTATATATATATATATACATGCATGTTTTCCTTACAACCAGAGACAATAATTTTTTTCTTTTTTTTTAATTAAATTATTTTAGTTTGCAATAAATCTGAACACAATTAGTATCAGTACTATCCAAATATTTTGGATCTAGCACTTTTGACTATTTTCTTGGTTATTAGCAAAATCTTTGACCTTTAAATTTAAGGACAGAAGTTATATTGGTGGTTATTTTTTAACCTGTCAGTTTTTAAAGTTGATATTGTAGTGTTTGTGCAGTAGGAACACACAAGGTGACATGCAAATGAAATTGTTTTTTATTAGGCAGAATATGTTTCATCTATCAATTGTTGTTAAATACTTTCAAAATCTGAGCATCCAATCTGATGAATACAAGAATGGTTGCTGAAAAGTTCTTTACCTGACCTACTTCTCAAAATTCAGTATTTTAGTGACCAAACATTTGCATACAGAGAATGAATGAGTTTTTGTTTTTTAATTTCTAAGCACTTTTGTAGCAAGAGAATACACTTACTTTGCTGGGTGAAGCATGCATGTACCTGTTTGGCATGTAATTCCAACATGGCCGACATTGTGAGGAGCATCATTTGCTATTGTTCCACTACACATGTGTGATGATGCTCTTTTTAATATTATTGGTCATTTACATGCATGATTAGAAATAGTAATAAATAGATCACATAGTCAGAGGGGAAGCAAACTCATAAAGTATGGAGCATTTGTTTAGTTCAGAGTATATAGAAGTTTCGCTGTGAGTGTTGAACCCTGTTGATTCATTGTGTGACCTGTGCATTTATGTCCCTGGCTTTTGACCTTTGACCTCCCCCTCCAAATTGTGATTTAACTTTAACTTTGTATCTATGTAAGTCTCTCTCTCTCTCTACACATACAAAAGAAATAGGGTTCTTTCTTTGTATATTGGTACAGAAAATAAAACAAATTAACTTGTGAATTCTTCTTTAACCTTATTAACAGAAAACCATGAAGGGACAGGTTACTTAAAATTGATTTTAAGTATAAAATATTTGATGCACCTTTTTTCTTTTTTCTTTTTTTTTCATAATTAGACTACGGACTTAATGATGTTTATCTGTGTATTTCAATCCAATTGAAAAAGATACTGAGCAAAGTCTACCACTTTGTCCCCAGCCCCTCAACCTCCGGCGTCTTCCTCTTTGGGTTGAGGTGTCCACTCGGTCAGAACCAAACTTAAGGGTAACTGGCCGTATGCTCCCTGAGTACCCGTAGATTATTTCGACCAGTCAACTGGTCAAGTCCTGCTTGCTGCCCACGCTGTGTTAGTTTTTAAATCCAGTAAGTGGGGTGTTGTCCATACATTCGCTGTCGACTGGGGATGTGGACACGGCTGTGAAAGTTGGCGGTAGGAAATTTAGAATGTGGCAAAATAAAACAAGAAATAATATCTGCAGAAGCCAAACAACAATGGAGGAAATATTGACATCTTTTATATAAGAAAATAACATCAGAACAGAGGTTACAGGGAGAATAAAAACATTTAACATAAATGAGAAAAGAAAAGACACAATGCATCCAGCGAATTCCCAACAGAGAGAGAGTTTGTGTGTGATAAACGCGTATTGAATTGCCTGAGGTAGGTTTATGACTAGTAGTCCAGTCTCATACAGACTTCTCAGAACAGGGGAAAGTCTTTCTTCTCTAATTCTCCCGCAATCTCTCGTGACTCTCTCGATGACGGTCTCGTTCTCCAACTCTCTCTCTCTCCCGTCTGGCCTCTTCCGCCTTGCTCAACCATCTCCTTGTATTTACCTGTAATGGCTGCCTGCAGGTGCTCATGCACGTGACGATGATGTGCCGACCGATCGCGGTCTCTTCCGTCTGGCTCGACCGTCTGGCTCCTCTTCAGCATAACTACACTGGTTTATATAGATAAATCTGGTTGATCATGAATCTACCCTTGGCCCGGCACGCGATTATCATGAGTGCCAAAAACTATCCCTTGACATGTAAACCGATTATCCAACTATTTATCTTATCTCCATCACGAGTTCTTCTCGCTTTCCCAAAATTATACTTTGGGATATCTAAACATTGATTCAACCTTTTAATCAAAACAAATACTGTTAAACAAAACCAAATATCTCGTAGCCTGAGTAAGCTCTATTTCAATTTTTCACCGAGAATTTTTATTTAGATCATTTTTTTCAATGTCTTTTCTAATTACCCAGATTTAAAACATTGCCTCCTGCCTGAGATCGTGTTTCTCATCGGTAAACACACGTCTTAACCCAAATTGTACTTTGTATTATAAACACCATTCCACTTCCAGTCAATAAAAGTTATATTTGCGTGTGTGCATTCATGTGAGTGTATGTGTATACCTCTCTCTGTTACAAAGTGAAAAAATTGAAAAAACATTGAGAATACCGTTTAAAACCACAACCTCTGAAGACTGGAAATTTTACCAAGAAACATCAATGTTGGGATAAAATTAATATTTATAAGTAATCTTTTCATATATGAGCACATCAATATGGCATAATGCTTAGAAAGCTTGTCTCGCCATATCAATTACAACTGATTAGTGAGTTCAATCCTCACCTAATGCTTCATATTTTTGGCCTTGTGCCACATCAAAACTTTGCTTAGAAAATCACCATGTATGAATGTAAAAGTAGACACAGAAGTCAACACTGAGTGGCGACAGTCTGTTTTGTGCTTGAACGCAATCCTAAGGCCATGTGTGTTTTGTGGTGGCTTGAATATATATGCTGCTCAAATGCAAGGTCAAGTTTTTCTGATTTATTGTATTATTCTAACACTTATTAGGTAGGTGGCAATAGTTTTATATATATATATATATATAATGACAATCTTATGCTGACACATCTGAATTAAACTCACTAAATCCATGGAGGTTAAGTTGTTATAGTGAAATTTCTCTCACTGTGACTATTACACTCTCTCTCTGTGGCACTTACTCTCTCTCTCTCTGTGACAAGCAGTAGGGCAAAAGCCCATGGAGTCTAAAAGGATTGATCCCTAGAAACTATGTCACCTGGATGCTAAAAATAACTATACACATGGAGTCACCTGACTCAATATTCAATATTGTATGTAAAAGAAATGCAACAAGTTAGTTGGGAGAATGAAGCTCAATGAGATTGGACCATCCATGAAATCATGTGAATCGATTCAGTTCTCAGCTCACACAAACTCCCAGTTAAGAGAACACTTGTGTGACCAATTGGGCCTACATAAAATTCAGTGGAGTCATAGATAATCAGCACAATAAAGATTATTTTTAAATGGAAAGGAATCAACCTTATGCAAAAGAACCACTGCTCATGGTTGAATACTGTCAATGGAAAGGGGGATAAAGAATAACCCAATGATAGAATATTTTTTTACCTGTAAAGAGAAAAAACAAAACCCTGAAAATATAAAAGTTGCTCCCACATGAAAATAAAATGTTAAATAATATATAAAAAAGAAAGGAAAAAGAGAAAGATATAACAAGGGAGAGAGAAGAGGAAAAAAAAAAAAGAAGAAAAAATAAATGTATTTCATTTCCATCAACTGAAAAATCTAAGTGGTTTTTTCATACTCATATCTCATGCACCACATACATTTTTTTATATTCAGATATTCTTTGTTTCAAATTGTTTTATGTATGATTAAAATTTTGCTGCACTTCGCATTTGTGTTTGTGGTTTTCATTTGTGTTGGTTTTCTTATTGACATGTTTTTGACACTGAGAGAAAAATTACACTATCGTAGTGTGATCCACATTATATCCTTGGCAACTGATCCACTTTAATTTTTTTTTCTTATTTATACTGTGGCTCAGATGGGTTGTAACTATATATATATATATATATATATATATATATATATATATATATATATATATATAGTCTCAAAAAATGTATACACACTTCAGAAATGGAAAAACTTGTATAGATATTGTAATACTAAATTTATTCATACATCATGAGATTAATATAAGTGTTATGGGATCTTACCCATAATAATAATAATGAACTATTCCATACTTAATAAATACTGCGCCTCAGGAGTAGGCAAGGAGTTAGTTGTTCAAGTCAAGTCAAGTGTCGAGTCAGAAGCAGTCCGAAACAGAGTCGCATTCAGACAATTACTGCAAGACATTGGAATAGTGATACTGGTCGAGACTACATTGTTCTCTCTACTAAACCTGATTGTTCATACTAACACTTCTACTTCTTTGTATATATTCATGTTTGTAATATATCTGTGTTATTCCATACCTGTGTTCGCATTCTTCTTTATTGGTTCTACCTTGGACAATCACCACGGTACAAGGAACTGGACCATAACAATAAGCTACTTGTGGACTCTCCAATCACAAGAGATGCTCAAAGTGGTGGCCTTTTACTTCAAGATATTTATTAGTATGCCAAACTACTGCTTGTTGGACAAAGTATCCAGTGGGATTGCTGCACATGCATTTTCAGTTTCTTGTCTAAGGGCTGCTAATATAGTCACTGTGATGCATAACATCCTTTAGGGTCTCCCATAGGTAAAAGTCTGAAGGTGTTAAATCAGGAGAATGTAGGAGGAAATTGACTGCACCTTTTCATCCTAGTCAGTATCCTTGCACGTTCTCATTCAGATAAGCTTGCGTGTCTTGCTGGTAGTGTGGTGGGTGCCATCTTGTTGAAAGAAAAATTCATCATAAACCATAAAGTTCATATATGGCAGGTAATTTGGATGTGCATAGCATGTGTAGGTACACTTGACCAGTAACAATCTCTTCAAAGAAAAGTGGTTGTAATAAACCTTTATATGACATTCCATACCAGACATTGACAATTGGTAAATTGGCTTCTTTGTCCACATGCACATGAGGATTTTCTGGTATTCAGTGAAAACAATTATAATAGATATAACCCCCTTCACGCCGTTAGATTTCATATTGTTTGTGTCATTTGCCATGATATTTCTTGGGATTAATAGTGGAGTGGTTTCCCATTGCCTTCTCCATGGTGGTTTATGGAGACAATTAGCTGGTCATTAACTCATCAAGAGTTTTTCCACTTTTAGTTAAGTCTTATTTTTCATCCTACTGCTTTGCTAATAAGCTGCTTCACTTGCAAGAACATTGAGTGGGGTAGTCAATTTAGTCGCCAACATTCCAACTGTGGAATACTTACCCAATATATATATATATATATATATATATATTTAAAAAAATCCCCCCCTCTTTTTGTTTGTGAGTAAAAGGTTTGTGGGTCAGTTAATAAGCAGGTGGAAGATTGGTAAGGTGGGATAATAGAATAAAATGATTACGTTTTAAGTTAGTATAAGTTCAATTACCCACTATTAAAGCAATATGTGATTATCGAGGAATTACATTAGAGTCACACTAGGTACCAAAAACCTGAACTAAGCCAGACTACACACGATACATATGTATATATACCCATACACACACACACACACATATATATATATATACACACACACACATGCAGATGATAGAAATTTACACATTATCCTAACAGGTCCAAGACAAAATTAAATAAAGAATACCTTTGAATCATCATAGAAAAAGGACTTCTTCTTAATTACAATTGGAGATTCATATTAATCTTGCTAAGTTAAATCAATGGTAATTTAGTGAAAAGTGTAGCAGGCTCTAAATATGTCTCAATTTCAGAAACCAAATGCAATGGTTTAGTGAATTTGTGGGTGTGTGGGGGGGGATTCAAATAAAGATGAAGTTACTTGGTAGGGGGGTGAAGTTCAGTGAGATGCCATGATGACCAATTCTCTTTTAAAGCCTTAAATGATGAAATAACAAAGGGAGATAACTTAAAATCAACATATAAAATTAAACTAATCAGTTAAGAATGAAATACAAAAAGATGATGCTGGAAAGAGTAGAAGAATCTATGAGGAAAACGAAAAGCTACAAACATATTTGATTTGCAACCAGTACAGGTAAATAGCAATTGGTTGCATTGAAAGATTGATACAGATTTGAAGTTAGCAAATGTAGAAAGATGTTAAAGATAAGCAAGGAGGATTACTATGCAGACGTGGATGTTTGTAAACAGAAATACCACCAATACTCTCTTTGGTAAATACGACTGATGTTCCTGATATAATAACAGATGAGATAAAGATTTGAGCTTCAAGATAAGAAGCAAAGCAACAGATAAAGATACAGAAGTAAAATTTCACTAAGGATTAACATTGCTGTTTATCCAGTGTTTATGGATAAGAAATATATGGGAAAACTCTATATAAAAAGGAAATAATAATGATCTATTTCTCTATTACATTGCTATCACTTATCTATCTATTATTATTATTATTATTGGGGTGGTAGAACCTGTTAGGGGTTTCATTTATGGGAAAATAGTGAACCTTTCAAACAAAAACAAAATGCTATGAAATTATAAAAATACATATTTATAGTAAAATAAACAACTACATTTTCAAAAAATGACCAACAATACATTTTATAGGTAGTTGAAGGCATGCAATTGTGTTCAAAATATTTAGATGTCATCATTAAATAACCCATAGTGGTTGATATGCTGTTAAACAAGATCAACTAAACAAAACCTATTATTATCAAAATCACTTATAAATGATATAACTGAGAGTAAACTGTATGGCTTGAAGCTATCTGAATCATAGAACAACTGCCATCGACAGATTTTTCATGGTCAAAAAAAATGTGAACTTGATGCTTGTTTGGTATTAGTTCTTTATTTCTAGTCTGTACTTTTGATCATTGCCATTAGACAAAATTTGCACAGATTGTTAATTGGTTATAAAAACATTTCTCACTTAATCATCAGCTTTTTTTCTCTCTGATTAATCAGTTTTCATATTCAGCCATCTTTGTTTATTACATTACAGAAATTTCATCCCTGGCTTAAGAATCATCAGTTATTTCAAACATTGAATGAATTGAAATATTTTGAATTAATTTTTTGTTGCCAATCTTTATTTAGAGTAATTAAATTAGTAATTTATTGATTACTCAGTATACCCATACCATCAAATGACAGTGATTACAATAAAAAGCAACTAATATTCACATGAAAGAAATACTAACCAAAAATTAATAATGGTTAGCTTCAGATTTGTTCAAAATTCAAATAATTTAATTTGAAGGCTGAAGAATATATCAACCAAAATGTTAATAAAAAGGAATTTAAGACATTCGTGGAAGAATGCTTAATGTTTAATCTGAGAAGTTCAATCTTTTATTACTAATTGGTATCAGATGGCAGGAAATAATTATGAAGATGAAGTTATTAGTCAAATAGATGAGTAAAATCATTAGAAATATATATTTTGATTTGTTTTTATAGTTTACTAATACTGATGTTTATAGAATAAAGGATTATACAAATATCAAACTCAGTAAAAAGGGAAAAAAAATTATTCCTTTTTTTTTTTTTTTTTTTTTAAATCTGCTTAACATTTGAATATTGTATGAAAAATTATTTTCAATTGGACTAGTAATTTATTACATTCAGTACAAGAGGAAAATGTCCAAGCATTAAAATAAGATAAGTATATTAAAAAATTGTAGATGTGTTTGTATGTATATATAGATATTAAAAAATGTTCATCCCAACTCATTTAAGAATTCCTTTAATATTTTCTCCAAATTTCTACATTTTACAAAATTCTTTATGTTGACTCTCTAGTAGTTGCTGTAGTAGTTGCTGTTTTTGTTATTGTCTGAGAATCTTCTGATTTTGCACAAGTTGTCCAAGATTCTGAGATTGCTTTCAGGATTTCACACATTTTTTTATGACCTGTCTATTGATGTTTTTCTTCTTGATTTGCACAATTCTTTACATTTTTTGAGGTTCTGGCATGGATTTTCATTATTCAACATGTTTCTTGATTATTATCTTAATATTTCTTTTCTAAGTTCCTCCTGATAGATACCTAGGAGAAGGATGACATTATGGTTATTTGCATCAGAAAGGAATCTGTAAAGTGTGTTCAAATTCCAGCTGAAGGTATTGATGTTCATTTTAAATTTATTCTTTTGGAAAAGGCATGAATCTACATCTCTCTTCAATTCTTCTTGTCACCAGATATTTTGAAAAAATGTCTCATTCACTGGTAAGCCACAAAGGGAGAGAACCCTTGGTGAAATCACTCTTCTTTAACTACAACTCCACAAGAAAATGCTTAGGGAGTTTGTCTAGCACTGTTATTGATAAGGATGTTCCTTAGGATTGGTGAGAGTAGAAGATGACAAAATAGATAGACAGGAAAGAAGCACACACAGAAAAACATTTAGAGGAAGCAGGGAGGAAGATAGTGTGAAGTGGTGGTGGTGGGGACTGCAACAACAGTAGCAACAGTCAACTGATGGCCTGACATTCAGTGAACCTTGGCAAATGAATAAAACATAGAGATATAACTTTTCTAATGAAACAGACACAAGGATTCTGGTAGTGAGGGACATAATATATTAAAAAACACTCTCATTCTCCTATAGGCAATATATGAAACATTGATCATTTCATGGTTTCTAAGGAGACATTTCTTATATATTTGTCTTTTTATTACTACAAACGTTATTTCTATTGGATACATGTATTTGAGTTGATGCTGGTTTGAGTACTCAAGAAAAGTCTTATCCAAGAGTAAAATTTCAGTTATCTGTTTTACTCTTGGATAAGACTTGTGTTTTTATGTCCATCGTTTTCGTCATATTGAACTGAATTTGTATTTTAATGAATTTTGTCTTGAAAATGGTTTATTAAAACCGAAATGTCTGACGTCGACAATTCTTTCATTTTAACTACATTTATGGATTTTTGTTTGTTTTTCAAAATTTCTACATATATATATATATATATATATAGAGAGAGAGAGAGAGAAGTGTAAATATAAACTAAATAACAAGATATTAGCAACTGTATATGCGTGCGTGCAATAACGTGCAGACACAGATAAGCAAATATTTATTTTATTTAATTTGTGGTGCAAAAAACAGTGCTCAATGTAGTTAAACAGAGCGATGAAGTATATATTAAGAAATACACATATACCTATGTTTATTTATTTATATATATATATATATATATATATGGTATCAAATGACAATTGGAAAATAATCTTACATTTTGCCGACGCGTTTCATCTTCCGACTTTTTCAAGGCAAAAATGAAATCGAAATGTTTTTGTTGTTATAGTTACATTAAAATTCAAAATTAAAAAGATAGACGCTTGTGTCTAAGCCTTTTTTCTGGTTAATGTAAATTACCTTTATAGTAAGGGATTATTATTTATTTTTTTTTTTTCCATGTCGACAATATAGTTAAATTCCCAGATGAATTCTGTGGACAAAACAGATTGGTATCAAATGACAATTGGAAAAAATCTTACATTTTGCCGACGCGTTTCGTCTTCTGACTTTTTCAAGGCAAAAATGAAATTGAAATGTTTTTGTTGTTACAGTTACATTAAAATTCAAAATTAAAAAGATAGACGCCTTTTTTAAGCCTTTTTTCTGGTTAATGTCCACAGAATTCATCTGGGAATTTAACTATATTGTCAACATTTTTGCCGTGAAAAAGTCATTTGATACCAATCTGTCATATATATATATATATATATATATATATATATATATATATATAATTGTGTGTATATCTGAAGGGATTGATCATAGATTTAAGAATATATTCTTTATTTTTTTTTTTTTTTCATTTTCAAAAATCTTACTAAAAGTCCAGATATTACATATTTTTTAATCCATTTTCAGTTTGGCTGATAACTTTTCAACACTCTCTCATCATCTACAAAACAAAATGTAACTTCATATATTTATCATACTTGTAACATTATCTCTCCTTAGCAATAAAATATTTTGAAGTTATGGTAACAGAAGGCATTTCTTAATGTCAATAAACAAATATCTAAACGGGGCGGGAGATCAAACAGCTGATATTTTTCCGTTTATTTCTCTTCTTCTCTGTCAGCCTTCTTCATATAGTTTTAATTTTTTTTAATTTAAAATTTGAAATGCAGAATT
This sequence comes from Acanthosepion pharaonis, assembly GCA_903632075.3. Lineage (NCBI taxonomy): Eukaryota > Metazoa > Mollusca > Cephalopoda > Sepiida > Sepiidae > Acanthosepion > Acanthosepion pharaonis. The sequence goes on along the minus strand of CAHIKZ030001080.1, from coordinate 207,095 downwards.
CTTTTCAAAATGCAACAATCAAGCCAATTTTTCAGATACAAATCTGAGATTACTCATGCAGAGAAAATAATCAATGCCATTTTTTTTTACCCTACACAGAAACTAGTACACCATTGCATAATGCTGCAATATGCAGACGACATCTGTTTATATTTCTGATATGAGGTATTATGTACACTATTTACATTATTCGGACTATTGTCCTCATCTTTGTTGCCGTATTTATTACATTTCTGCCGTTGGAATGTGGAACTTAACCCTTTATTTCGCCATGTTTAATGGATATCAGTTATCTCCTGTTAATTTCCCTCTGAAAGTTCTCCACTGTCTTAACCGGGTATTGAACTCACGTTCTTTGGGTCCTGTCACTGGATCTAATCAACACCTTTATCCACTGTGCCATGTGTCCTTGTGTACGAATTTCTGGGTATTATAAACCTAATGTCTTCAGCAACCATTTTTACCAGTAATATATTGTAATTTTTTTTTTTTTTTGCTAGAACAATCTACCCCAGTGAGCAAAATAAAGGGTTAAGTTTGACATTCCAACCACCTGAAAAAGGCCAGAGCATACAACAGCCAAAACGTTGTAATAAATATGGCGACAAAGATGAGGACAATAGTCCGAATAATGTAAATAATGCAGAAGATAATTAGAAAATTTTGTTATAAATGAAATTATGTGTTATTTATAAAATTTCAAGGTGAAAAAGTGTCCATCCAAAATATGTCTTTAATATCAAAAGTCTTAAATTACCTTTATTTATGTAATTCTTTGTAAGATTTTGCTATATTCTTCCAATTATCTTAATACCGGAACAATCTAGAACATTCTGCAATTCTTTTCTTAAATAAGGTTATCTCTGCACAGAAATCATAAACAATAATTATCATCATGGGGAAAAGCAAGGAACTACCAAATTCACAAAAAGAATTATCAAACATTGGAAGGAAGGGAAAAGATATAGTAAAATAGCAGATATCCTGAATCTACCATTTACTACTATTAGTTCCATTATTGCTAAATATAAAAAGGTGAAAACTGTTGAGAACAAATCGAGATTTGGTGCACCACATAGGATTTCTCCCAGATCAATGAGAAGAATTCAGCACAAAATTTAAGAAAATACAATGACTACTTGGAGAGAAATACATGAAGAATTAAAAATATTGGGTATTATTATTATTATATAGTAGACAATAAGCAATGACTTCATAGAAGTCAACTAAGATGTTGTTGTCCAAGAAAAACTCTAATATTATTGAAGAAACATAGGGATGCCTGGTTAAAATTTGTTTGTGAGTATAAGAATAAACCTGAATTATTTTGGGGAAGCATTTTATGGACAGATGAAGCAAAAATTGAACTATTTGGGTGTGATTCAAGCACTCATATTTGGAGAAAAGACCTTTGCACTGAAGAACACAATCCCAACAGTGAAATGTGGTGGTGGCAATATCATGGTTTGGGGATGTTTTTCTGCTAACGGTATGGGTAATTTAGAGATAGTAGATGGTAGAATGAATTCAAAAATATACCAAGATGTTTTGGACTCTAATATTTTTGAGTCAGTAGTAAAGCTTGGCTTTCCAAATGAATGAGTTTTGCAACAAGATAATGACCCTAAACATACGGCTAAATCTGCAAAAAAATAGCTTATTGAAAACAATATCATTACACTTGAATGGCCATCACAGTCTCCAGACTTGAATCCAATAGAGAATTTGTGGCATTTATTAAAAATTTAAGTTAATAAAAGAGCCCTGAAAAACATCCTGGACCTAAAGAGAATATGCAAAGAAGAATGATGAAAACTACCAATGGAAACTTGCAAATCATTGATTTAAAAGCTACAGAAAAAGACTGATTGCTGTTGAACTGAGTAAGATATATGCTACAAAGTCTTAAATAGGTATTATAATGTTGTACGAATGCTTTTTGCCTCCAATTTTTTTTAATTTCATTAATATAACAATTTTTTCTGATTTTTTTTTTTTTGCATATTGCAGCATTATGCTATGATATACAAATATTGTATGGATTGTAGAATTATTTTATAAAATCTGACTATGCTATATATAAAAATTCATGCTATACAAATATTTCTTTCCACCCACTGTATATAAAACATAATAATTCAATTTTGAGTTTCATGCCACATACTTTCAAAGAACTAACTTTTCAAATCTCAGAATAGAATTGCTTGTCTACTGTCTCTAAAAAGGTTTTTTGCTCACAATAATAAGTAATAGAAAATGTCTGTATCACATTTTGATTCACACACTGTTCATATTGTTCATATATTGAGTAACCTTATAGATAAAATATTTTATATTTGTGTGTGTGTGTGTGTGTGTATGTATTTTTCAGATGTAAATTAATTTGTGAGTACATAAAAAAAATCTATTTTTTATTTGTGTATGCACAGGCTTAAAAGCCACCCTGTCAGGCAGCTTTTAAGCTAGCTCCTATAGAGGGCTCTTGATTGGGTCTTCATCACAATAGGTAGGGACAAGTAGATGTAATAAGCAACAATAAACTGCAAAAGAACTAAAAATTAATTGCTACATTTAAGTATTGCATTAATATCTAAGCTAACCTTTTAAAAATTTGATGATAATTCTTCTTCTGCCACTTAATTTAAACACAATTTGATGTACGTAGGTCCTTACTTTCCATAAAAAAGAATTATTTTTTTTCATGGTGACTTTTGCTGGATTTTGCAATTAATTTTGATTATTCCCAAATTTATTTCAAAGTTATAAAAATTGTTATCATACAAAAAAATTTATCACAAGTATTATTAAAAAATTACCGAAAACTATTGCAGTAATGAAAACTTAGGAATCCAAAATTTCAGGATTGCGGGTCTGGATCTGGCCTGGAATGCTTTTAATTTGCACACGGAGTTGGCTTGATTCCAAAATGGTATATGTCAGGCTACAGCCTCTAGGAGTAAAGTTGAAAAAGTGTGACACAGTGACGCAATGACATTCACATTTATTATATAGATGATGACATTTACAATATAGCTTCCATTTCTCCAGGTCTACCACCAATTTGTTAACTATCACTGAATTTGTTTATCAAGCTTTAGATAAGAATGACAAATCTTGGGTTGTGGTTCTAGATGTCTTCAACAGGGTTTGGAATATTGGCCTTTTTCCCAAGATCAAGGGCCATTGTGTCACAGGATATATATTTGGCTTAATCCAATTGTCCCTAACCAATTGTGTAATGAAGGTCGTGTTGAACAGACACAATTCTAGTTCATTTCGCAGGAGTCCTCCAAGGTTCTATCCTTGGATCTATGTTGTTTTTTTATCTTCATCAGTAACCCTTCCCGATGTCATCAGTTCCCAACTAGATATTTATATTTATGACACAACTATTTACTCCTGTTTTAATAAAAAGTCCAACAAAGTAAAATTGGCAACTGCTCTTGAAAAAGACCTCCAATCAGTTGTTAACTGGGGCAGGGAATGGCTTGTAAATTTGAACACTTTCAAAACAAAACAACTTTTATGTAATCATAATTGATATCCTTATCTGCCTATCATCAGCATGGCTGATGCTAACCTCTAGGACAGCAACTTTTTGTGCCTCCTTGGCCTAACATTTTCCACTGACATGAAGTGAAGTGATTCATATTGAATCAATTGCTAGGTCTACTGCTAGGAAAGTTGGTTCACTGTGTTGTACCAGAAAACTTTTCTCATCAGAATACTTTGTGCATATTTATAAATCTACCATCTGTCTGTACATTGAATATCTGGTTTGGTTCTCCTATATATATATCGCTATATCTCAAAATTCTTGACAAAATTCAAAGAGTCTGTCATGTAATTGATCTTTACCTGGCATATCGACATCATGGCATTTTCTCACTGATGTAACATAGCTTCCCTCTGTTATTTTTACAAATATTTTCATGGCGTTTATTCTGTTGAGCTTTCCTCCTTGGTGTCTCAACTGCACCAAATTAAACATTCTAAGAGATTAGCAACTAGTTCTCATTATTTTACTGTTGAACTAGGTAGATGTAGCTGTATATTCTATTCTAATATTTTCTTTTCTCACCTGTGAAACAACCTTCTGATAAAAAATTTAAATGCAGTACCAATCGCCATCTCCTGTTATCCTGAAACCTGTTCTTTGTCCCTTCTCCTCACTAAAGTCTTCTCATTTTCTTCCATTCCCAGTAACCCTTTGCATCCTAGTGGCATTATCACTTTGCTTAGGATGAAATGATTAAAAAAATTTTTATATGTATTGGCTGTTATCAAAATCAAGTATAGAGAAAACAGCTTTTTCCTGTTACAACCTTGGCAAATAGAATAATTATGGGAGAGAGGTTTGCTATCTGCTTATACAATCAGTATCTTCTTTGTCAACCATTATTGCATATACACAACCAGAAATGTCTTGCAACAAAGTTTGAGGGAGAAGTATAGTTGAGTGAGCAGTAAAATATAAAATATTAGATATATTTTACCTACTAAGGAAGGAACAACAAAGAGTTATTTTTGTTATCAACCTTGACCCAAACCAATCCCATCCCTATCTCTGTAAGATATGCTTTCATTTGTACAGTCATTGATATTATACAAAAGATTTAAATGTTATAAATCTGCCTCTCTGCTGTACACTTATGAGCATGCTCATTGGCTTTTCTACATAAAAATTGTCCAATCATTTGTCCAGAATTAGTAAATGCCATGATAAAACCCAGGAAGTGAGATTGTGCATTTTCAAGAGGATGGAGTGAATAGTAGACATAAATTGCTACTTATTAAGTGTCGTCATTTGGTGTGCAGGGAGTGTAAAAAAGGTCATTTTTATTCTGACCTCTTTAGATATGAGTCATAAAATCTCAACTTTGTGATGGACATCAAAACAGGTGATTGTTTGAAGACATTTTATGGAGGAAAAAAAATCCATTAAAAGATAAAACAGAAAACCAATTTGATGACATCTTGTAACTTTGTTCAAGCATTGAATAATATTTTAGCATAAACATATAATGAGGGTTCATATTAAATTTTCATAGGTAAACAATTTTGGATAAAGTTAAGTTAAAATAATGTTTTTTTTTCTGATGTCATTTGTCCTGCTTTTCATGAAAATGGCTTTATTTATTTATTATTTTATTTAGGATTCTGTTCAGTTTTGAGAAAATTAAAGTTTTAAAGTGGCAGTGAGCAAAGTGAATTAAAAGTGAAAGTTTGTTTTATATTTAAACCCTGACTTTGTGTTCTGTTTATAACACAAATATATAACCTTGATCTTATACCCACCTTTATGCAGATACATGGATAATTTTAAAGTATGTTATACATACACTATTTACATTATTTGGACTATTGTCTTCATCTTTGTTGCCATATTTATTACAGCGTTTCAGCCGTTTTTACGCTCCGGCCTTCTTCAGGTGGTTGGAATGTCGAACTTAACACTTTATTTCGCTCACTGGGTGAGACTGTTTTTTAATGGATGTCAGTTATCAGTTATCTCCTGTTAATTTCCCTCTCCAAGTTCTCCACTGCCTTAACCAGGTATTGAACTCAAGTATTGAATTTTATCCACTGTGCCATGTGTCCTTGAGGACACATGGCACAGTGGATAAAGGCATTGGTTAGATCCAGTGACAGGAACCAAAAAGTGCGAGTTCAATACCCGATTAAGGTATAAGAGAATATATTTTCCTACAAAAATGTATAATTTAACCAATTTTGCTATAAAAAAACAAAAATCTATGAAAATGATATCCAGGAGAATTTGAGAGCAAATGATTTATAATAGAAATGCATTGCTAAATTGTTTTATTGTAGAAATTAAACTAATCTGCCTAGTTTCTGAAAATATTTAAAGTTGATTGGTCTTAATTTAAATTTTACAAACGTCTTAGTTGTTTGTCTTCAATATCAGTGAACCAGTTTTTATCTGGAGTCAAAATTAGTATCAGTGTATAATGAGTCAATTCAGTGTCCATATATTTTTGGTCAGTTTTATTTTTCTTATTCCATTATTTTTAATACTGCAATTTGGGTATTTTTCTGGCTGTTGTCTCTATCTTTGTTGTTTTTAAAACAAAACTTCAACTTATGTCATTTTGGACCACCCTGTATTGTCTGAACTTTTGAGATAGTGTTTTTATTATTTCATTTAATTTTCAGATCATATTTTTATCTTTTAGTTTTGTTTTTTTTTGTTTTTTTTTGCATTTAAATAAAGTTTTAACCAATTATAATCTTTGTTATATCTGGCACATTTGGCAGTTATTTGGTATTTCTCATTTTCTTTCCATCATTTCAAATTGAACAAAACTGCCTAAAAAAATGGCAGAAAAACCTTGTGAGGTAAAACCTCTTCTCCCAAGAGGTAATGATAGAAAGTTTGTAAGGCAAAGGAAACTGAATATATGAATATTTTAATACTTTATGGAAAGTGATGCTCAGGAAACTTAATGATAACATGAAAGATCAGTGTTAATCCATTGGGAAAATTCATGCTATGAAGTCAGACATGTAAAAGAGCTACTCTCAGCAAAAAGTACAAGAGTATACAAATTATTTGTTTGCTTTGAAAATCAGTATTAGACATCCTTATATTTTACCTTGGCTCAAACATTAACTATGCTGGATTGATAATTACTAATCATAGTCTGGCACAAGATCAAAAGTATGGAGTATTACAGTCATAATATTCTATGGGAACAAATTCTCCATTATGAGGTTCGTCTCCATTTGCACATGTGACATTCTTCATCTTTGAGAATTTTCCATTATGGTTCAGTATTTTTTTTTATTTTCATCTCATTCTGGAAGTTCATAAAGTAAGGTTTTAGTTAAATCTTTAATATTTGTTCTCTCATACATTTGTATTGAAAAATTTTCTATGCACAAAATGACAAGTTAATCTCACTCAAATATTACTAGTCTTGTGATCCTGTATAAGGCAAAACTTTGTAAAATATTTAATGTAAATCTAAAAGTAATGAAAGTGATGAACTGCTATTATTGCTATCCATTCTATGATGAATGAAGTAGATACAGTGGGGAATATAATTTGATAGTTTTAAAGTAGGTAGCAGCAGCTAAAATGTGAATAAAATCAACCATAAAATATTATAGACTCATTCTAAAGAGATTAACATTCTTAGCTGAATGCAAAAAAAAGTTATTTTGATATCTTGAATAGTTCTTGAGTTTCAGATATTTAAAAATTAGCCCAACTTTTAAGCAGTAACATCTGTGTGTTTAGCCACAAAATATACAAATTGCCTTGACACAATTTTGAATTTTGACTGAACATATCTAGAATAGAGGCTAGCCCAAAATGAACTCTCTCAATAGACTTCCATATATAGAATATGTTTAATTCTTAATTACATTTCATTAGACAGTGCATGCCAAATCCATATTTTCACTAATTTTAGATAGTTAGCCAAAATGAGACATGCAGACTTGCACAGGTACAAAGCAAAAACGGGTGCCACTTTTGACTTAATGTATGAACTTGATTTAAATTTGGAACATGTGTTGAATATACAATAACCATCAGTGTAATTTGCTTTGCTTTTCCAAAACTAGAGAAATGCAGAATTACATGTGGAAGCAAATCTTGATAAAAGCATGAAAATGCCCTACAATATGCCATTTTCTGCATAGGTCTGATGCTTTACCATTGCAGACTAGTTGACTTTTTCAGCAGGTCATGTTGTTCTTCATTGGTTTTGTTGATAAATCTTGTTCAGATGGCCTTATTTCTTTTCAGTATTTTGATAGTGCTGAGAGGGTGTATAGCTGCACTTTACCACTTGAAAAGAGAAAAAATCCCCCCCCCCTAAAAAAGACGTCAGCAACAAGAAAATTCAGAAGAAAGCACATAAATCGCAAAGAAAAATATATTGAAAGTTTCTGGTTGAATTCATTAAAACTTAAGATAAGAATATTTTCTCAGATTATTATCACTTGGCTTTTACTAAATAATTTAAAATATATTTAAAAAATAAACAGACTTTGCCCAGTGCTTTGAAAATAAACATGCACTCACTTAATACATTTGTTTATTCAACTCTTAGGTTTATTTAGACTCTACACTTTTGAAAAATAATTATATAAATCGAAATCTAACTGATCAGTGAAATGAACATATGACAGACATAGTTGGCACAACACTATCATAGGATAAGCAAAAAAATTAAACGCATTTAGCTTATTCAATAAATATTATCATGGGCACTATTACTAAGCATTAAAAAGTGAATTTGTTAAAGAATTATAAAAATGCTCATCCAGAACATTATGAAATCAATATAAATTGGAGGCCATAACATCATAATTTAAGGCCAACACCATTCTGGTTATTTTTGCTGTCTCAGAAGTGAGTCAGCTAGATTATTCTAATGCTTATCATTGTCTCTCTCTTAGTTTATGCTTAGTTTATCATACCTTTTAAAAGAAAATTTATTCAACTTTCCAAAAGATATGGCATCTCTTTCAGTACAAAGTGTCTGAAGAGTAGAAATTGATGGTTGAAATATGGTTTTGACAAAATAAAAATAATGTAAAACAATTTTGTCCTTGCTTTTCTGGTATCATTGGATTGAAAAGCCAATTCTTGAGACATTCAGAAAAGCTAAAAGAAATATAGTGTGTATACTGTGTCTTGTGATCCAACAAAAACATCATGTAAGCAGTCACACAACTTGGGTCAGTTACATTACAATTTGTCATACTTTAGAGTCTCACTGTATACAATTGCACAGTCAAATAAACAACACATTATGAAAGTGAAAAGATAGAATTTTATTTTGATACATTTTTTATTCAAATTTGTGGGCTATGCACTGAGAAGCAAGAAAAACGCATGAAAATGTTCAGTTTTGTGAATGTGCATGGTCAATGTGCTGTCAGTTGCTGCGACTTACTTAATAGTCATGGTGAAATTAGAAATTTCCATACCAGCAAAATTTGGCATTAATTAACTGAAGAGTTAGCATTACTGTTGGTTGATATATATAAAATCTTTTTCTTAAAACAGTTTTTTTTTAGGAAAGTAAGTTTTTTGTGTTCCCTGTTACAACTCTTTCTAGTTTTAATGGGAGTTTCCTTTCTAACCTTTTATTTAAGATAGTATGGAAAATCAATATCTTGATTATATCATGATTTTCCATTCTAATTATATGTGCTAACCATTTTTGTTGTCGCTGCTTTTGGAAGTCTTCAAGTGATGTGATTTTTGTTATTTGGTAAATCTCTTTGTGGTTCTGTTGCACCAGTCTATAGGGTTTGATGTGGGAAAACCTTCTTTCCAATCTAAATGTTTAATTCACTTGAAACCATTTTTGATCTGAGAGAGCAGTTGTGTGTGTGTATGTATGTATGTATATATATATATATATATATATATATATATATGCCAGTTTAGACATTTCTGGATGAGTTGGATATCATACATAGCATCCATATGAGAGTTTAGATCTGACAAGACTATTTAAAAACATGACTCAAGTTCTCATATTAATACTTTGGTTTTATAGCTTGTGAGTTTGTGTGAGTGTTGGACAAAAACACTGCTCCTGCAGCTTTATTCTATGTTTAGTTTCTTTATCTCCCTGACGGAATTTGTTATAATTAATCCATACACCAAACTTTTTGAAGGGTTTAGAATTTAATTCTACATTCTCATTTTTTAGGATGGATTCAGGGTATGTGCCATCACTACTCTCATTTCAAGTTGAAAAGGTTTATCTAAAGTTTTAGTTTTTGGAGCATTTGGGAAAGAATGTCAGTTCATCACTGCACTGCACTTCTGGAGATAAAAGAAGAGCACAGTTTTCTATTCATTTGGGATGTGGTACAAAATGTCTAAATGATCCAGCATGGTTTCTTCACATCTTTGCTTGCAAATATGCAAAGCATAAGAGATTAAAAGCAGATTGGGTCTCTCATTTCCTCCTTCTTGTATGCCTGATGAGGTTTGAAATTATTTGGTTTTTGTGATCTTTACCAGACATATAGTCCTGTGTATGACGATAAACTACATCTGGCAGCAAGGTCTCTGATTGAGAGTTTGGAGGTTTTGAGGAGCATACAAACACCTTTTAATTGCTGTTGTTCCCAAGTTCACTCTATCCCGGAGTGGCAGCACCTGTTAGGGTCCCAACTATGGGCAAACAGTGAACTTCCAAACAAAAACAAAACACTATGAAAGCATAAAAACACATTTTTATAGTAAAAATACCAGCAATACATCTTTATATAAAAAAGATTACCAATAATACCTATTTATCATAGAATTACCAAAAATACATTTCATCTGTAGTTGAAGCCATAAAATTGTGTTCAAAATATTTAGATTTCGGCATTAAATAACCCATATAGGTGTTGATATTCTATTAAACAAAATGAACCAACCAACCTAACCAGACTATATATGACTTTGTGGAGTGATATATTTCCTCTATCAGATCAATCAGTCAGTGAAACCAGAGCTTGGTAAATTGTTTCTGATGAACGAGAAAAAGAAATCTCTATTTATGTAATCATATGTTGCCGTGAGATGAACATTGCAGGTTTAAGATTTTTGTTTGATAAGTATACCATGCCATGGAATTATTTGATCTGCATATATACGATCTTTACATCCCCATCTTTACCAAAACAAAAGCCAACTGGGTCATTAGAACTTGACTCTTATGGAATGGTGAGAGTTTAGTTAATAAAATATTCATTACTACTTTCATCATAACAGATCCAATTGAGATACCTCTGTATGTGTGAGGATTCATTTTTTTTTTTTTTTTTTTTTCCAAAGTGCATTTATACATGACAGACTCCACTTCTTTGGAGTGTGCTTCTGATTTCAGACTTCCTTTCATAAAATTGAGAAACTCTTCTTTTTTTAAAAAGGTTGTGAATTTATTTCTTTGCTTGTTCATTCTTCTGATTGTTTATAATAACTAATGCTACTGGGGAGGAGTTTATTGAAAGGTTAGTCTCCCTTGGTTGTTGGTCTTTCAGCACCAGAGTCCATTAATAGACACTTTGACCTTCGGCCAGGTAATACTTATCTGGTTACTGATGACTAACTGACTGTAGATTTATCAGTTAAGTCATGTGACTGACAATGGGGCAATTTTAGAACTGGATCATACTCTTATCCATAATCTGAAATGTCTGTTACTCTTACAAACTAATGAAAATATAAGGAAATCTTTCTGTCTGAATTTCTGGAATGAGTTATCATTATTTACCGTTAGACTCATATCCTCATCTTTGTTGTTACGATCGTGACAATGAAGATAAAGACGTTAGAATGTAAATAAGAAATTTTTATTGTCTTTTCTAAGTTTTATGAAATATCCCAAAATCATGACTACTTCAATCAATGACTATCTCATTTTTTAATTGTCATTTATGTTGTAAGCCTGAATGAGCTCTGCATAATTTTAGGATCATTACTTTGGTTCAGCACATGATGACATGAAAATAAAAAAAAAGTTTCTGCTGAATCAATTTAGTATTGTATAACGTTGATTTTCTTAATACCTTTTATTTGATTGCTATCAACCTCTGCTACTCTAACCAAATGGATAACATTATTCAACTGGGAATCTACAGAACTAAACACTGCAAACCACTTTTAACAAATTTCATATATCAAATATACTGCATTCATGCTGTACTTATTCTTCTTTTGATGAGAAAATATTCTTTATATTTGTGATCCACTTTGGAAATAGAAAAAAATTTTTTTTTTTTTTCATTTAGGACAACTGTAAGGGAGATAAATCAGATCAGTGTCTTACATGTAAAAATGATTTGAAGTGTTAAACTTAACAATACTCAAATTTTTAACTTGTTTTTTTTGTTTTTTTTTTTTTAAGTCAGCAAAGCAACTTGAGCAATGATTTTGGATGATCTCAAAATTAGGATAAAGCTTGGTAACCTTGCCAGTTGAAATATAAAAGAACCACAAAGAAAAACAGTGAAATAATTTTCTACTCTTTCATCATGTAGAATTTGTTCAACATAGTTTTTGTAGTTAAATCTGGTCAGTTTCCAACAATAACTGGTATTGTCCATGGCAGTCTTGTAAATACTGTGAGAAAAGAGTTATTATAATTAAAAAGGTCACAATTTCTGCTTAGTTCTCCCACACTGATCAGTTTATACAATGACAACATCAGCCAATGTGGATCATAAGGAAGAAGACACAAAGGATAAAAGTGCATGTCAGAAAGAGATCAGCAAAAAATCATGAGAAAAAAAGAACACAGTGCCTCCATGTTCACATTTTTTGTAATGTGATAAAATTGTGTTGGAGAATTTCATTTGTTTTAATAGATTTTCTTTGCAGCAGACATGAATTGAGATTACCTTATACAGTAATAAAGGTTAATCTAGGTACCTCCACGAAATCGCTAAAAAAAGAGCATAGCTTGATGAAAAAGACGCCAACCTTGCCGAAAACAAAATTTTATTGTCTAAATGCTTATGTTATTATTAAGAGGAAAGACCAAAGTTTTTTTTTTAATTATTTTTAAAAAAATTTCCTTCTTTTTAGAACATTCTAAATTTTGATTAAAAAAACCTTTTTTCTATTTGTATCAGCGGAACTAGTAAATAACATAGACAATTTTTAGCACGGTTTTTTGGTATGACACACATTAATTTGAAAAATCGTGCAAAAATAGAAATAATTATCGGATGTTAATGAAACTTTCAGGAACTATTCACAGATGATCGAAATTATTATAAATATGTTTTTTTTATGGAAGTCATGGTAGAAATATTTTTAAAAATATTTATTACCCCCCCAACTAATTTGATGAAAACGCTAGAAATTCGATCGCATCGGTTTTAGTGAATACAATAATTAAAAAGCACAGGGCTTTGAGGAATGCAAATCATGTTTTTTTTTTTTTAATTGGATACGCAGTACCTGAAAATCAGCTCTGAATTGTAACATACAAAACTCAATAAAACAAAGATATTATTTAATTTCAAATGCTTTTATTTGCTTTTAGTTGTTTTTATGAATATGGACAATATTTTCTGAAAGCAAAAAATTTTTCGATGAAAATGAGTTTTTAATACAATTATTTGTTATTTCATTAATTATAATAGATTTTACATTTAAGTTGTTAAAATATTATAAAATTAGTTAAAAGTCACGATCGGCTTTCATAAGTGTCCTTATGAGATAGATCTTTTTTTAGCGCGTTGTAAATTGTATCATTTTGACTAATCAGAAGATCCCCAGTAATTAAGAAATGTAATTTTGTGCTTATAATCGAGCTGTAATTATAAAATATGGAAGACCAACCAGAATATAATTAAGTTGCGTTATTTGAGTTAAGCATTGTTCTCCGCTGTTAAGGCCTTTACTTTTGTGAAACACGTGTGGAGAAGTTAATTTGATTTTTCAATTTCAACTGAGAAAGGTACCTACAAGTATCAGTATCATCTTATGAAATTTATATGATCTTATTTTTATATTAATCTCAGTTACGACATTTTTCCATAAATGAAATATCAAAATTAATAATAAAATGAATGCAAATACAAAAAACAGTAGAATGTAATAAATGTACATAAAATTATAGTATTTTATGTACAATTCTGATAAAATTTCATAAGAAAGGTACCTATAAATTAATTAGATACCTTTCTTAAGAAATATGAAATTTAATGTCACTCTTAACAGTTTTATTTTAATTTCTTTACAATATATTTCCCATAAAGCATCATAAACGTAAAGGTGAAAGCTAAGTACAAAAAAAAAAAAAAAATTAGACCGCTGAAAGTTTTCGTTAAAATAACGGGGTAAATAATTTGTTCACGTAAATGTAAATTATTTCACTTTTCTCCTCCTTCCGTAGAACAAATTAGCCTTATGGAATTCGTAAATATATCATTCATCACATGTCAAGAGACATGAAAGTTTATGACCTGCTTTGTTTTATTTTCAAATTACATCTTTTTGGCACAAAAGCTAAGTTAAGTTTGGTTCAAAATATTTTAAATAAACATTATAATTTCTGATTTTCTTAAAATAAGTTTTGAAAAAATGATAATTGATATTTAAAAAAATTTCAAAGTCAGATTTCCAGTTTTTTTTTAAAATGGAAAAAAATGATCAATTTTGCTGACTCAAAAAAAACTAGATTTTTAACAAAAATTTCGGACGTGCTAGGAACGATTAGCGATCTCGTGGAGGTACCTAGGTTAATCCCATAAATATTAAATGAAATTCTTATACAAATCATTTTCATTATACCATATGTTACTCAGACAAGTAATATAATTGGTTTTACCATTAGGTTTTACCCAATGAATATTAAGTCATCTGAGTATTTCTTGAAATTTAGATGTAAATCTTTATCCTTTTTTCATGAATAAGACTAATTTCATTATACTTATTGTCTAAAAGATGGCAAGCCCAAATACTTTGCCCAGGTTTTGTAGAGTTAAGTTTCAGGTAACTTCCTAAACGAAAATCAAGGCTTCTTGGTTAATTGCATTTTTTTTTCACTTACCTGTAATGGATATAGAAACATCACTGTTACCTTCATGATACATTGGTTCCTGTAGGAGAGTCACTGTGTGTCAAATAAATTTTAAAATTTTATTTTGTTATTTTTAAATATTTTTTTTTAATTTGCTTCTGTGAGATTTTGAGTCATCGTGATAATTTGGTTTGCAATAGAACAGATATTTCTTTCTGACTAAAAAAAAAGTATTTTAAAAACACATCTATAACATCTATTTTGTGTTTAACAATTTTTTTGTTGCTGATCTTCATTTTTGGTCTGTATTTGGTAACATAAAATGGATCAGTTCTCAGCTTACTTGGTTGCTAAGATGGTTGGGCTTTTCTTATCAGTGATAATGACTGATATTAATATCCACCTTAGAAAGGTAGAATTTTGAATGATGATTGTCAAATAGACTATCCTGAAAGATTGGCATTACATAATCTTTTTACTATATATATATATATATATATATATATATATATATATATATATATATATGTGTGTGTGTATATATATATATATATATATATATATATATATATATATATATTAATCATTTCACCCCAAGTAAGTTTATAAATTCACTAAGATGCAAGGACTTACAGAGTGTTAAAGAATATGAGAAAAAGAAAAAACATTTTTAAGGAGAGTGAACAGTAAATAAATTGTAATTAAGATGTCAAAAGATAACTATTGACATTGCATTTAAATTTTTGAAGATCAAAGTTGACTGAAAAGCAATAATACAGAAGAAAGTTCCACAAGTGAGAAGTATAATATATATCTGTAATGTATGTGTAAAATCTGCAATACCTATATGTTATAAAAGGACAACAGAACATGTCAAGTTTTTTTTTTATTTTTCAATCTTTTTGTTGAACTGATTAAAAAAGAGTTAAAATCTTGAAGATATGAAAATGGATCAATATGTTCACAGTTTTTATACTGTAGCTGAATTTTGATTTGAAATTTTTACCAGATCAATGGATGCTGCAATGTCTTTTGTGACCCCAAAATCTGAACAGATATAAAATTTATGCTGAAGAAGTTTTTGGTTGGGGTCATAACTTTTCATCACTCCCTTCTTTGGGTTAAGTGCACTGAAAAGGAGATAATGTTGCAAAATAAATAAAATAAATGTTCTTTTAATCATTAAACTGTGACTTATTGATGTATGTAAATCAAAAGTTCTTACTTTCAAACCTTGTTCAGTGTTTGATAATTGTTTAGTTGCAGTTGTTACGTCATATAGATTATTTTTCCTTTGCGTTTTACTACAAGGAAGTAAAGTTTTTGTTTTTTATGAAAACAAAAATACATGTTCCTTAAGTAGTCTTATCCTTCTTCCTCTGCTCATTTTTTTTTCAGCAACTAAATTAGTTACAATGTGGCAGTGTAATCTTTGAAAAGCAATTTTATTATGACATGAGGTGATAAGCTTAAAAACCAGTATAAACTGAGAGTGGAGAAGTAAAGAGGGTGATGTTAAATTGACTGTAATATATAATTTTGGAAAGAAGTTAAGATAGAAAATTGGCTTGGAAAATAAGAATAAATTTTTAAAAATTCCTAATTGGAACTGTAAAGATTTGAAACTGAGAATCCTACATAAAGTGATCAGAAAGGGTGATACCCGAATTCACATGCAAGTGAGTCATATCATGTGGGGCTAGGTTGAAATTCTGATTTCTAATTGTTGTACCTACTGCCTGTGCTGGAATAATTTAGTTCCAATTTTTGTTGTTTTTTTTTTTTTTTAATAAATCTTTATTATTGAAGATAATTCTGCACATCGAGTCATCTGTTCCTATGAAGGCATTATTTACTCAGTATCCAGACAAAAAGAACACCATTGCTTGGCAAGAATAGAAGGAAGTAAATAATCTTTCTTTCTTCTCACTGGGAATCACAATGCACATCACTAAATGATATGACCAACTGTGAATAGCACCATAGTCAATGAGGACACACCCAAAAAAGTTACCATGAGCACAAGTGTATATATTCATATACAGGTACTCTCATGACAAGGATAAAGACCCTTGGTGTATGTTCATAACAAAACCTGTGCAAAAACAAAAGAAAAAAAAATACCTGTTTTCAATAGATTGAGAATTGAATCTGAATCAGTCTGGCTTATAAAATCTGAAGAGTTATAAAACTTTTCTTTTCATCATTCTAGATTTGGAAATATCGTTTGACATTACAATACTGACACTGGGCCCTTTTAGATACTGATATCGATCATAGTGTAAACATGAAATGAAAAAAAAAAACGATCAGTTCATTGTACTGCTCCAGAGAGTATCTGACTCCCACTGCTATACTCTCTTTACGAAAACCAGATCAGACCGGAAATGGAGTATTGCTGCTATATCTGAGCTGGAGCTGCCCAGTCCTTGATTGCTTGCCTTGATAAAGTTCAAAAGCATTTATGCAGCCTTATGGGTGATGAATCATTTTCCACTCTACAATCTCTTTCCCATAGATGAAATGTTGCAAGACTCTTGCTACTATATTGCTTTTTTCCATGGCAAGTGTTTTGATGACCTACATTCCTTGATTCTTTTTTCTGGTAATTTTTAATGAGTTTCACTGACATGGCCATGTTTATGGAACTTTGAGTTTATCAGACTTAATTATGTTTTGAATTGTAGATTTTTCTTTCAAAGTTCTTTGATTGAAGCTTTGCAAATAGAACAATAAAAATGATAATGTTAGCCTCTGTATCACTCAGGTCAGTCTGCTAATCCTGAAGATGAGCAGAATAGTCATTTTTCTCTCCAGACGTTCTTCAATTTTTTAATACTTCCCAAGTTGGACAAAACCTTCAAAGAGAATTCTTTATCATGAAACATTTTCCATTCATTTCTAATGAGTGTATAAAACATTTTTTTCTTCTCTTCCTTTATTTATTATTTATCATATTTTATGACTGAATTAGCTTGGCTTTTCATAAAGACAATGAATTCTGAGGTTGGCAGAAAGGTTTCCAGTCTATCTTTTATTTAATATAAATACATTGTATCATTATCTGAAAGTATTTTCCCTAACATTTTTACCAATTTATATCGTTTTTCAAATAAATTGTGTCTTCTGTCATAAAAGAATGATTCTTGATTTGATTTGATAAATTCAAAGAATTGTTCAATATTGTGGATGACTGGAGTCACTGACCAGACAAATAATGCAATAAGTGACAGGTGAGAGAATTTGCTACTTTTACAAGAACTTCCCATACAAACTTTATGATTGTTACTCCACATTTGTAATATTAGGGCAGATGTTACCAGGCAGTAAAATCAACCATTGATTTTCTTGCTCAGGAAAGTTTTTCTCTTTCAATGTGTCGTTTAATTGATTCATTCATTTTTATCTGCAAGTTTCCATATTTGTGTTACAAATGCTCTGCCTCTTCATCAGTTTGCAATTTCTGATATGTTCAAGGACATTTTTGTCTTTAAGCTTAAAGTAGCCTTTTTTAAACTTTGTCAATGATTACCAACACCTGTCTACACCAATTTCATCATTACTGGGTGCTGCACTCATCCAATGCCTAAATTATGGGGCATTTTATTTCTAAATTAAGCAGAAAAAGTTAATAGCATTGAATGTGCATTTTCTATTCAACTATGATTTTCACTAAAATAAACCATAAAATAAAGAATTTTACTCCAAATATCCCTTAAAGAGTACACACACATACACACACAAGTAATTAAAACAAAACCACTTCTTAAATTTCTTAAACATTGCACAAAAGGTGGTGCTGGAAATTTTGCATCACTTTTATAGCTTACTCTTGGTATAAGGCCATTTTTACTAGAGCACTTAATGGTGATCTATTTGCATAAAGTAATGTGAAAGATAAGCTTGCTAACTATATTCTTTGAATTGGTTTTAGTACTATATTTCTTCAGGATATAGACAGTCGTGACTCCCCACAGATTCCTTTTCTTTCAAAGGTCTTTTAGAGAATTGCCATGCATTGTTGGGAAAGATAGTGGAGTGGTTTCTTGTTGCTTTCTCCACACTTTGGAATTGAACATTTTCCTTCTCTTACACTGGTTGCTGTCCAAGGTTAGAGAGCCCAGTCTACTCTGATATTTAACCCTAAGCTGGAGGGAGAAGAGATGGATTCATGCCTTTTCCAAGGGCAGTATTACAAAAGTAAACATGACAGACTGACCTCAATGATTCTATTTTCTGTGTTATTCATGCTCTGTTCTTTGATAGACACTGCCAAATTAATTATTTACTTAGTCTGGCATAAATGAAGATTAAAGCCACAAGAGAACAAGAAAAGCTTGTTAACCATCATGCTAGTGACTATACTGAAGAAGGTTTAACTTTATTTACGTAGTTTTATTTAGTCTGGCACAAGGCTACAAGCGCCCTGATGTTCATAGAGAGTCACCCTTAAATACCGATCATGTTTAAATGCTGTTTAACTTTGGTAATCAGATAAACACTGGAGATTTCAGTGTAGCTTGACTAGGAAAATTTTAAGTTACTCACTTGTTTGCCAAGGTTTTATTAGATATGTGCAAAAGTTTCCAGCACTTAATTTTGACAATTAGAAATAGAATATCCAAATAAAAATAATTTTTTGTTGGAAACTTGCACACACCTCATGTGAACTTCAGATGATTCATAACGATTATACTGATGAAAAATAGAAAGTATATATAAAAAAAGTTTCTGGGTATGACGATAAACAACATCCAGCAACAAGGCTGCTGATCAGGAGATTGGAGGTTTTAAAGAGAGTGTAACCACCTCATAATTGTTGTTGTTCCCATGTTCACCCTGACCCAAGGTGGTAGCACCTGTTAGGGTCCAAGCTATGGGCAAAACCTCCAAACAAAAACAAATCACTATAAAAGCATAAAAATACATAGGTATATAAAAAATCACCAACAGTACATATATATAAAAAAATTACCAACAGTACATATTTATAGTAAAATGACCAGCAATATATTTTATAGTAGAATTATCAGCGATACATTTTATCTGTAGTTGAAGGCATACAATTGCATTCAAAATATACCTTGCTGAAGCCATAAAATTGTGTTCAAAATATTTAGATTTCAGCATAGAGGTGTTGATATGCCATGAAACAAAATCAACTAATCAAACAACCAACATGAAACAACTCTTTCATGACATTAGTTCATATAATCTCCTAAAATTTCTTAAAAAAATCAAACTGTATTCCAAAATATAACTTCAACAAAAGTACAACATAAAAGACCCATATCACCGCTTCCAATAATTCTGTCCACACAAACATGTAGATGCACAAAAGCTGAGTATCATCTACCATGTATTCAAATGTGAAAGCAGAATAACATCATATTTTTATTACTTCAAAGCTCCTAAGAAAATTAAATTTCAGCATTAAATGACCCATAAGGTATTCATATACCATTAAACAAACAAATCAAATCATGTTATATATAAAAAAAAAGATATTGGCCATTATATAAATGTTTGTAGTATAAAATATTTATTTTCAGAATGTTGATTTATTATAAAAAGCTAATAATGAAAAAGCATTTTTATGATTTGACTAATTTTATATTAAATAGTATATTTACTAAAAAAGGAAAAAAAATCTAATCTCAGTCATGATGGTTTTGTAAACCAGTGGGCACAGACCAAAACTAATTACAATAATAACAAAGATTGTTAACGCTTAATAAAACATGTCAATCAGTAAATTACTGATCTTTAAGCAGTCTATCAGTGAGACTTGAAGTTGGAAGATAAGTCTTGAATTTTTATTTGTCAACCATTAATTACAACATGTAAACATCCGATTTTAAAAAACATACTTTTTAAAGGTGATTATCTTTGCTTTCTCTTTTTCATCAAATGTAAAACAGATTTTTCTCTAGAGTTAAAAATGGAGGCAACTTTATACTCTCTGTTGGTAGTTTTTTTTGTTGATATTTCTGTTTTAACATGTGATGTGGTTTAATGCATGCACATGTTCTTAAAAACTGCCTATAGCAAAATTGATGGATTTATATGTATTCATAAGTATATGTGAGTTATAAAACATGTATATGTATATTCATACATACATGCATTTTTTATATATATATATATATATATATAGTAAGAATTCATTTAAAAAGTTTTATTAAAATCAGTTGTTAATGTTTCATTTTTAATTATACAAAAAGAAAAGAAAATCTCAACAATTTATTACAAGGAAAATTATATTTTCCAAATATCTTTGATGATCAATTTCTACAATTACTAACGAATGAAATAACAAAATGAATTTCTTGAACCAATTTAGAGCAAAACATAAAAAAAAAGTAAAAATAAAAATTCTGTTCCCAAAAATCCTTTCCTGTTAATTTTTGTAATTCTGAATAAACTTTCTTTTCTTTTTAAACTGCACAGTATATGACATCATTTGTCTGTGATACATGTATATTTAAATTAGAAATGTAATGTTCCTAATATGCTAGGATGAAGCTAATAAAAAAACTTTCTCTATGGTAATGGTAGCATTAATGTTCCTGATAATGACTAGAAATGGTTGAAATTACTTGAACAAAAACATTATGACCTTTGAACTATTTCTCCATAAATTTCATCTATTTGGAAGACATATGTGACCTGGAAAAATTAAATCAAAATTAAACAAAAGTTTTAATAAATTCAACTAACAAGACTTGCCTGTTTCATTTTTTATTGCATTTTTCCAATGTTTTCTACATCAGAATGAAAATTGTGATTAACTGTCCAAAGTTCATGTTTCTATTCTAGTACTGTTGATTATC
Source organism: Acanthosepion pharaonis (assembly GCA_903632075.3). NCBI lineage: Eukaryota > Metazoa > Mollusca > Cephalopoda > Sepiida > Sepiidae > Acanthosepion > Acanthosepion pharaonis. The sequence goes on along the minus strand of CAHIKZ030001080.1, from coordinate 185,743 downwards.
TCATTCATTATCAAGAAGTGAATGTTGTCAATGTAAAAGATAAGATTTCATTAGCTAGATACTGGTATTTTCTGGAATGATAGAATTCAAGTACATGTGTATTGTATAAGTGGTGTCATGTGTAAAATCTTGTCTAGCTTATTGACAACAAAGATTTCTTAATAATAGCTGAAATGGTCAAAATATGCACTTTGGACAGTTTATCAATAGTTTTTATCTTGATCTACATAATATTTCAAAACTGGAAAATGCAATAAAAAATTAAACAGACATTGTTTGAATTTAACAAAAATTGTTGAATTAATTTTTACTGATTTAACTATATATATATATATATATATATATATATATATATATATATAATGAAATAAAGAACAAATAAGAAATGTATATCAATGTTTCACTTTTATTAAAGCTTCATCAGAGATTGAGAGAAAACAGACAAAACTCTTTTCTCTCAATCTCTGATGAACCTTTAATAAAAGTGAAACATGTTAGATTGATATATGTTTCCTATTTGTTCTTTATTTTATCATCCTGCCAGATTACAATCCACATTTGATCTTTAACTCATATATTATATGTGTGTGTGTGTGCAGTGAAAAATAATTCAAAAATGTTTTTTGTCTAATTCTTTATTAAACTTTTTCAGTATGTCTATAAGCAGATATACATCAAGATAAAATTTCTAAAGCAAATTGTCCCAAGTACATAAAGCTTTTGTTCAACTACTTTCAACCATTTCTAGTCATTATCAAACATGTTATGACTCACAATGATCAAAAGTATTTGAACAAAAAGCAAATATGATCTGGATATACAACCGTTTATTTGCAAACTGGAAAAATGTAATAGAAAATAGGCCAACCTTGCTATTTGAATCAATAAAACATGTTTCAATTAAATTGTGTGTTTGTGTGTGTATATATATATATTATATATATATATATATATATATATATATATATATATGACAGTATTGGGGAAATCGTATGAGAAAGTGTAAAAAGTTTACTTGTGAATCATTTTGTCTTTCAGGACTTCATAGGACTAAATTTTGTTATGTTGGTAGGAATACACATGCACATGACAGAGGCCTGCTGGGAATTTTAGAATTTTTTTTTTATCTAGCCAAATTCATTTACAGATTTTTTTCTTCTTCTTTCCATCACTTTGTGAGTAGGTATTCCACACTGTGATATTATTAGAAGATCTGACAGGAATGGTGAAATGTTGTAAGAGCCAGGGCAAAAATTTACTGTACATGACCTCACAATCAAGGTACTCTCTAGACATTTTCTCCTTTGATCACGGTACCATTTTCTATGTCAAAGTTGTGATCAGCCTCATTACAGTGTGCAGCCAATGCATTTGATATATTATTTTGTACAATGTCTCTTTTATGTTCATATAATCTTTTATTTAGATTCCTTGGGTTTTTTCCTATATATTTTCTTTTGTGGCAAATATTACAGGCAATGGAGTAAACTTCTTCAGGTGTTAGCGTATTGTTTTGTTTAGTATTGACTAAGTCTTTTATTGTAATAATAACAACTTTTATGTTGAGTTTAGATAGATTCTTTTTCATTGTAGATGTGATAGAATTAGTAAGCAGGATAATATATTTTTTTGATTCGTTGAGTTTCTCGGGTGAGGCTGTTTTTTTGTTTTGGAATATTTTATGGGCCTTTTGTTTCAAAAATTAGGATACTGAAGAAGTTTGAAAGTGTTTTCAATGTATTTCTTCTCTTCATGTAAATAATCCAAGCTGCATATTCTTAGAGCTCTTAAGTAGAATCTGATGATTATGCTGGATTTTATTTTGTTGGTATGATGGGAATAGAAATTTATTCGATCGTTTTTCTTGGTTGATTTCTAGTGGACACCGAGTTTTAAACTATTGTTAATGTGGTATAGCTTGATATCTAGGTATTATGTTCTTCCATTTTGTATATAAATTCTATTGTGTATTTGACTTTGTTTAGATGATGTACTAGGTCAGGTAAATCAGTATCATGAGGATATATATAGGATGAGGATACTATTGTTTGGCCTTGAAAAATATTGTGTCATCCATGATTGAATCAGATTTTCATCACACCCAGACACTATCATCTTGACTGCCAATTAGTAGTCCTACAGACATTGTCTGTGATGAACGTTAAACCAAGGAAGTGTATGAAAATTGTAACACTGCATGAACACACTGGCAAGCCTTACCAGTGAGCAAATCAAAGTACTATAGACTGGCCCAGAAACTCTCCTGATTTAAATCCAATCGAGTATCTGTGATAAGTCTGCAAAGAGCAACTTTGTGGAATGTACATACAAAGTACTAACATATGTACTGGGGCATGTTTCATTGAAAAATACAAAAAAAAGTAAATAATTATGGAATTATTCATTTTGTTTCAATTAATTTGCACTAAGGTATGTGTGTGTGTGTGTGTGTGTGTGTGTGTATATATATATATATATATATATATATATATATATATATAATAATTGAGAAACACCTTAAAAATCCCTAGTCAGTAATAAATTTATTTCAGTGTATATCAGCATATTCATTTCATCAGACCAACTACATTATTATAATTTGCTCTGTTTTGCACATTGAGTTCTCATATGGACTGAAAAGTCCACTTTGGAATAATCCCTACCAATTATATTTTGGTATTATATATATATATATGTATATATATATATATATATATATATATATATATATATATATATATATATATCCAAATGAGAGAAAGAACAGATGGAGTAAAAATACACTGTTTGTAGCATTTACTTTTAAAAAAGTGCTCAATACAAAGTAGAGCAATATATTATTATTATTATTATATTTTTATTATAATAAAAACATTTTGAAATCGCTACACCAAAGCTTTTCCATGATTGTATTTCTTCAAAACAAACACTTATCAACCATAATTTCCCTAGCCATATTGTTGGCAAGCAAATATAATTAGCCTTAAAAAACTTTAGAAAAAATGACACAAACAACCATCATAATATAAACAAAAATAAAGACATCATTAACTAATTCTACTGTAAGTATATGATCCTTAAATTAATGAGTGCAATAAATACCTTAGATTTATTATTGTTTATGAATTCTCATGACAGTTGAGAAATTGACTCTCCAATATTAATAAAAAAAACAATGTTAAGTTCTTACATTAATCCCACAACCACCACATTCTCTCGTAGGTTAACTTGTGACTTATCAAAACTCACAATTTGTGCACACATTGATGATCACATCACTACCAACCAAAATACAAGTATTAATATAAGACAAATATTAGAAGATCAAACTAAATACTATAAAGTACTTGCTGTAAAGAACAACACAAAATACTCAAAATTATGATACAGAAGAAACAACCCACAATAAATAAAAGTAGATAGTATTTTAAAATCTATCTATAAAATTTTGTGATTTCTGTCTGTCCATCACACCCTCTAAAACAGCTATACATTGACTGATCAAAACCAAATTTTGGGGAGAAGTGCAAACAGGGAAGGAGATACAAAGTACAGTTGGTTTCAATAGGGTGCATAAAAGTTGCAAAGTAGGGTTTTTTGTCAAAGTTTTTTTCCAATAAAATCATCTTATTCAAATTTCATGGATTTCTTTGCAAAATTTCAAATGCCAGGATGTTACTAACAAAGTTTTTGTTGTGATACTGACATTATTAAGTTGTTGATAACAGAACCAAACATGAATTTCAGATTGTTTCTTCATTATTTTGATACATATGTGCAACATCTTATTTGAAAATTGGAAAAATACAATAAAAAATTAAACAGTTTTTTTTTCTGAGATCCTATGAGCTTAATATATTTTTTATATTTCATTTCTGTTTATGTTCATTATCCCACAACAATCTCTTCCTGATTTCTTCTTATGCTTCGTTGAATTAAGCTTAATAAATAGCAACACACATTCATTGTGTCTAATATTACAAACCTAGGTGCTTGTATTTGTGACAACACTAAATGAAATTAAGTAAAATCTCTTGTTCCTTATATCTGCTTTTATTTTATTCATGTTTTATTCTTTCCAGTATGTTTGTATAGATTTCCAAATATATTGTAAACACTCTTCATAGCCAATACCATCGTTGAATGATAAATTAGTAACCCTTTCATTCCTAGAGGCAATGTAATTAAATTGACAACAGACTGCTATATTCAACTCCAATCAAGTCAAAATAGCCATGTTATATTGTTTAGTGAAGCACTTGGAGCCTCAAGCAATAACTGCTTTTCAATTGCCCATTTGCTCAGTCAACTGTGTCTTTGCTTTGCTAGTTTTATATTTTCATATACAAAACTGGAACTGGTTTAATTTTCACAAAATTTTCAAAGATTTTACTGGTTTATTTTGAAAGAAAACATTACAGCCATAAAAACAGAAACTTTCTGCTGTACAAAGATAGGAAACCGGCACAAATTGTAAACAGACTTATGTAAGTCTGTTGAATTAAGTAAAACTGGATCCTCAGCTTGGATGATAAAATTTATTTCTATATGAAAATGATGTTTTCTATGGTTTTATATTTATAAACGTTAGCTAAGTTTGGCTTCATACCATAAGTACAGAGTACTTAGTGAGGATTGGACCCCTTTCAACAGCACACAAGCATTTGATTGACATTAACTGTTATTTCATGGTGACGTACACAGCATATTTATGAAGTTATAAATATGAGGCATCGAGTGAGGATCAAATTATTCTTGTCATAGTAAAACTACTTTACAGGCACACACACACACACACGCACCTATATATATATATATATATATATATATATATATATATATATAAAATCTATGACAAAGTGAGAAAAGTTTTCATGTAATGTGGTTCATCCTTTAGAAGTTCATCAGTTTTATATATATATATATATATATATATATATAACTGATACAAATAAAACTTAGCTAATTAATGTTATATTCATTACCTTAATTCCAGAGTTTTGTAGACAAGCCATTTTGTAATCATTCAGTTCAGTCGTCAGGAGGTTTCAGTAATTATATATAAATAAAGAAATATAGTTTTAAGGTGTGCTATATTTATGGGATAAAGTGCTCAATATCAGAGATAGAGCGTATGTAAATATAAAAGTGAACATTGAAGTCAACACTCAGAGGTGACAGGCTGTTTCATACTAGACACATAACGTGGTCTGACAATTGCGCCTAGCATGAAACAGCCTGTCACCTCTGAGTGTTGACTTCAGTGTTCACTTTATATATATATATATATATATATATATATATATATATATATATATATGAGGAAATGATATATAAATTTTTATATACTAGAACAATTTTGGGAAAATTAATGACAAAGTGGGGAAAAGAAACTTATGTGTTCCACCTTTAGCACTTCATAATACAAACGATCCTTTATTTAGCTGTATAGTTTGTACTATGCCAAGGCTACATACAATATAACATACCTTATGAAATATATTTTATCAATTCAGTATATGGTAGATTTTCAAAATATGTTTAGTTTTTGATCATTATCAGTAACCTGATATCAAGGAAAGGGAGGTATTGTTTGTATACAACAAATTTACTTATGAAACAGAAACAAATAATAAATTACCTCTTCTTGCTTGATATAAATATATATATATATATAAAATTAGGAGATCAGCCAATCACGCTACCTTGGGTTTGACCTTTTTGTATCCTCAGGCGTTACAGGCCAAATGATTTCCTAACACGTTATTATTTATATATAAATGCATAATGTGAAGTGTAATAGAAGGGAAGGTGTAATTTACAAAGCCAAAGTAAAAGATACAAATAGTCAGAGCAAAATATACATGGGTTGCACTGAAGGCAGCTTCAAGAAGAGATGGTATAATCACAAGTCATCATTCAAGCTAGAAAGCCTTAAGAATTCTACCAGACTAACCAGCCATGTTTGGGAATTAAAAGTAAAAAGTAACAAAGATCCAATAGTAAACTGGAAATTATTTAAAAAAAAAAAAAAAAAGCAATCGTAATGATATCTGCAAACTGTGCCAGGAGGAAAAGTTAATAATAATAATGTTTCTAGACCCCAAAAATCTACTGAATGAAAGATTGAAAATAATGACATGATGCATACATGCTAAAAAGTACTTTTGAGTCCATACAAACCAGGATGAATGTACATTTTTTTTTTTTTTAGTCACCCTCCAATACAAATTCAATACTCTTACTTTTCTCCTCCTCATTCTATTACACTTCTCATTGTACATTTATATATAAATAATAAAGTGTTAGGCAATCATTTGGACCAAATCACCTGAAGATACCAAAAGGTTGAAACCAAGGTAGAGTGATTGGCTTATCTCTTAATTTTTTTTAATTTAAAAGCTCTGTGTGTTAAATTTTTATTTTCTTTATATGTGTATTGGGCACTTTTTAATACAACTTTTTCCTGGTCTAATTCAACACTGACCAATAATTGTTATATATATATATATATATATATATATATAAAATATCTATTTTATTTTTAATCCAAGATATTTTTACTACTATTTGGGGGCTCAGTAGTCAAATGGTACACTGGAACAGATACTGGTTCCTCCTCTGAAGAGGGAAGCAGGTTTGGATCTTGCTAAAGGCCATATTTTCTTTATAAAGTTTTCTCAAATACACAGGCTGGTAGACAAAATAAACACTGTTTAAACAAATTGGACGTTCTATTCAAATGTGGATATTCACTAAAAATAACATTTGAAGTAATAAATATATAATGGCTGGCTACTCATTTCCAGCACACCCATCTGCTCGGGTGGCTAGCCAGTCCCTGTTGCAGATGCCTGCTCAGGCACAATTGTGTTTGTTCAACACCTAGAGACGGTTTATACTGCAACTATGCTGAGTAGACCTTAATTACAATTTTTAGAAGAGAGCGCATAATTATGTGTGATCACCAGTTTGAACAAGATTTGTACACTTAAACCTTTGGTCCCAATACACACACAGACACACACACACATAGAGAGGCGGTGAAAAGTTCACTTTCCAACCACAAAGTGATTCTAAAATAAATTCTGATGTTTGGTCTTTTGGTCAAATTTTAAAGGTGGAGGTTGGGCCATGAATTTTTCCGTACCCTCTTGTACTGTGACCACTCCCCTGACAGTGAAAAACAAAAGCTGCTAACAGATAGCATAACATTGAAGCCCAAGATTTATCAGGTTACATCCCCCTTCTCAAAGGAAAGTGCAGAAGAAGAGCAGAAAAAAAAAAGACATCTTTGCAATGCTATGATCCCCACTGGCTGCCAAACCCTTTCCTGTAGTCCTTATTGACCCTGCAACAGACTTTGAAAACACTCCCAGATCTTAATTCACAAGGCCAAGCCTGAATATACAAGTGGTTACTGAAAAATCTACAAACTGATTCACTTCCCAAAAATCTGTTCAAATATTCATATGTAGAAATGATTTTTGAAAGGCTTCATACCATGGTTGAACTGAGAACTTTTCAGCACTCCTATATATATATATATATATAGTTTTAAGGTGTGTTATATTTATGGGATAAAGTGCTCAATATCAGAGATAGAGCGTATATAAATATAAAAGTGAACATTGAAGTCAACACTCAGAGGCAACAGGCTGTTTCATGCTAGAAGCAATCGTCAGTTACACACACACACACACACACACACATATATATATATGATTGTAGTGAAAGTAATAATCAGGTACCCCGGAAAAAAGTTTGTGTTTTGTGTGCGATCTGACCGATGCCGCGACGAGTAGGAGGGCGCTGCGGTGAGCACGGAAGCCTAGGGCACGGGCCCGGGTGGAGCCGACTGCGGGTACAGATCTCGGTGGTAGTAGCAAATATTCGAACAAGACCTTCGAAGGCTGAAATAGCTTGTAATTGTAAGCGTTCTCAAAGCGAATTTGTTGCAGATTACTTTAACAAAGCGTGTAACCAGTCAGGAAAATTCGGGCATTTTTGGCTACGGCGTTTGCTGGGAGAGTGACTTATTTTCCTGACTGGTTACACGCTTTGTTAAAGTAATCTGCGACAAATTCCCTTTGAGAATGCTTGCAATTACAATGATAAAATATAATTTTAAGGTATGCTATATTTATGGTTTAAAGTGTTCAGTATTAGGGATAGAGTGTATGTAAATATAAAAGTGGACTTTGAAGTAAACACTGAGAGTCGACAGTCTGTTTCATGCTAAATGACATCATCAGGTCATGTGTGTTGTGTCTTTGCTCAACTATTTATATATACAAGTTAGTGATGCATTATGGGTAGTCTATTGTATTATTCTAATAGTTATTTTGGTGGATGGTAATGTTGATGTTTCAAATTATTCTAGGGGTTCTTGAACCCAAATTAAGTTTTGTGAACCCAAATTAAGTTTTGGAGCTACTTATAATGGTGTTTAGTAACTTTTAAAAATTATTATTGATTATTTTATTGCTGGTTGTTATTAATATCTTTTCTTATGTTTATCTGTTTTTACATGGTTTAGTCATGGCCTGATGACTGTGTTTAGCATAAAACAGACTGTCATCTCTAGAGACTGACTTCAATGTCCACTTACACACACGCACACACATATATAAAGGCAAGTTTTATTGAATAATTTAGACAAGTTTTGTCTGTTTATTTTCACTAGGATCTGTTTATATGCTTGATTGAGCTTCCTGGTGTCAGTATTAAAAGAAGAGAGAAAATTACTGTGTTGATACATATTGTTTTATTCCGAGTAGTTTTGACATTAACACAATGTCATCCTCAGGGTGTGTTTTTAAGACAAAAATGTAGTGTTCATTATTTCCAAAGACAAAATTGCTATGTTATCTGAAAGTTATAATTTTACCTGTGAAGTAAGGCTCACTAATTTTTGAGCCATGCGATGTATGTTTACACTCTAGAAGAGGGAATGCTAATTTTTGTGCCATTGTGCTTTTAATACTGACACCAGAAAGCTCATCAGAGCAGGTAAATGGATCCTATTGAAAATAAGCAGACAAAACTTGTCTAAATTATTCAACAAAACTTGCCTCAATGGAAACATGCTGCCAAAATACACACTATATAAATATATATATATATATATATATATATATATATATATATATATATAATATTGCACAATGAGTGCTGGTGGTAATAAAAATGCTCAATGTAAAGTAATAGAGCTAAAATTTAGTATAATTCATGCACACATACACACACACACATATATATATATGTATAAAAATATAATTAAAGGTTTCTCATTTAGCTGATTGATGTTACCTCCTTCACCCTGCTTGTCTTCAATATGTCTTGTGTGTCAAATTCTCCAAGACTTTTTCTCTCATTTTCCATGCCAGAATTTCACGGGTGGATCTGTCTGTCCACTCTTCAGGGGGTATCAGCAATTTACTGCTTATATTTTTCAATTTTTTTCTTTTTATATACTTATCATTGGTGTAAGTTTTTTCTATATTTTTGTGTTTGTGTGTGCATTTATGCACGTGCAGCCATGTGTTCATTGTCTGCAAGGATATGTGTATGTGTAGGGGGTTGGGTTAATTTTTCCTCTGCTTTGTTCTTTTTTTTTTTCTCTTTACACTCACTCTTTAGCTTTTCCTCTTTTTTGCTTTTTTTTTCTTTTCTGTCAACAATTGCAGTTTGCCACAAGTTGTTCCAATTTTCTAGACATGCCACCAATTTTAATTTTGGGGCATTTAATTTTTTCTTCTCTTTCCTTTTGTTAGGGAACTTGTATTTCGTTTTTTACATAAATAAATAATATTAATGCTTAAATGATAAATATTTTATATATATATATATATATATATATATATATATATATATATATATATATACTCATATGGTTTATGGTTTGATTGATAACTTAAGGTGTCAACTATTAGTAACCATGCTGTCTTGATTTCTATGTCTACATTGTTGGTATGTGCAAATGCTCTATCCCTGATATTGAGAACTATTTTCCTATAAATATAACAAATTTTGAACAATATAATTATTTATCACCCTATGACTTTTTCCAATGATACTATACTTTGGATTGGACAGAGAAAGTCAGAAAATTTCCCTACCCTGCAAAAAGGTCCCTCCCTTTTATTAGACACCAAACTTCTAAGAGTATTTTCTATAAATTTTTGCTTGGCATAAAAGGGAAGGTCATCAAGCATTTGGTAAGATTAGGCAGAATTTTGAAAGATGTTTGGGTGATACATATTGGCCAATTGCATTGGGAATAAATATTACATAAATAAATATTTGATGAAAATAGATTCAGTTAACTTTCAATGTTTAAAAAGCAAAAGATAATCTCAGATTATGGATTTTGAGTTGGATTTGTCAAAGGTGTTTATAGAGAAAAAAACATTCAGTGTTTAAATGACACAATGTAAAATGTTCAGGAAAAAAAGCCCCTGTAAAGATTTTTTAAGATCTACATAAATACTTTTTTATAACTGGAATCTCTGCCCTTCCTCAAAAATTTTCCACATTTATTTTATGAGCACCTATTGTTAGTCATTGCAAAAGTAAATTTCTAATTTAGCTTTTAAATATGCATCCAAGCATATATTGTAGTTTTACTTGAGGGTGTCATGTCCTAAAAAGAAATGTATTTTTATTTATCAAAAACTGCTCTAGTTCATAAAGACTAAAATGGATGGAAATGTGGGTGAAAAAGATTAAAAAAAGAAAGAAAGAATAAACTGAATACATTTAATCTTTATATTATAAGTTTTCCCCTCAGATATGTGATTTTAAAAAGCAAAATGAAAACACCACAAGTATACAAGAGACAGGAATTTTTCATTAGAAATAAAGAAATGATTACTGAATTGCCATGTAATATAAATCCTCCTAGATGACAATGAATGCAAGATAAATTTTAATTTGGATGGGGCATGTGAGCAATAAGGAAATTTTAAGGAAAATAGTATCAAAAAGAACACTTATATATAAAGGGTGTTCCATTAAGACAGCTCAAAGCCAGCAGTAAAGAAATCAGTGTTATTGGTGAAATTTTTTTTATTTCTCTATTGGATCATTTTATTTAAGTCATAGCAATTATATGTGAAAAATAATATCGCCAAATGTCTGCCAAATCTGAAAGAAAAAGAAAAAATACATTAGACGCTTAAAATTAATTCACATTTAAAATCGGTCCAAGTTATTGGAACACCCTTCAGAACCAGAAAGAGTTGAAATTTCTGGTATGCAAAATGAGGAAAGAAGTATTGGAGAATTCAACACACAAGACATATTGAAGACAATCAGGACAAAAGAGAAGCAGTAAGTAACCCACCTAATGAGGTTGGGAGAAATAGTAAGGGGACAAACATTGTTTAGAGCTACAAAGAATAGGATGGTGCACAGCGGATAAAAGAAGAAAGCCATCTCAGTCTGCTTCTTTCTTCACTTTTCATGGATGTGTTGCACTCACCACTCATATCTCTCTCCTGCTGAGCTCTTCAATCTGAACCAAGAAATACAAACCAACATTCCAAATACTATTTACAGAGGTTGGTGTCCACATCTGACTACCTCATTCTGTCTCATAGTCACACACCTAGTAAAGTGTTGTCTATCTTTGTGAAGCTGTTATTTGAACTTTGTCTTCTTTCCTGGCATTGCCAGCAACATTTTCCAATGGCTTAACAAAATCCTTCATACATTCAGAATATGTCATCATACTCGATCAATTGTCACATTAGAAGAGTGCATGCTTGTTATTCTTTACTTTTCCCATTACAATTTGTGGCATGCATCAGGTTGCTTAACCTGAATCTTCTCCTCTATTTGTACATGTTTCTCCCTTTCTTGAACATCCACTAGCACATCTCTTGGACACCTCCAATCATACCTGAATATAACCCTTTGTAACACTGATTCCATCACCAGTTTGAATGTAGATGACATGTACCAAGTCAGTGTTATAGTGACTCATTTCAGTTGTTGCCATAACTGTTTGGTTAGACAATCCCATTCCCACTTGGTCTATAGGCAACACCACCTAATATTCTATTTGTCCTGTGTTTCTTTCATCAGTTCTTTATGAAATATGGGGCTATTATCTATTAATAACTCATCCCTGTACCTAAAAATACCTTATTCACTATTTCCAGTCATAATTGCAGGGTTACTTGCTCTATATACCCACTTGTTTTGTATCACTCTCTACCAGCAAGAATTATATTGATGTGGTTACAATCATACTTTTATTCTTAGTCACACCATATCTTCTTCCTCAATATCTCCTACGTCCAGAATAACGTCCCTTGACACACATGACTCCTTTCTTTGTTTTAGGTATGTATCAGCTTTTTCTCACTATGTCCTCCCTTTTCATCTCTTTTATAATATTACTCATTACTGCAACTGTCTCTTCACCCAACTTTCCAGATTATTCTATTATCTCTCTGCTTAATATAGCTGCATATGATTGGGGAGGGGGGTCACCCTGCAATAGGGTTGTGTCCTACCAATTTTCTGCACATTAAGAACAATGCTCTTCTGCTCAGTTCGTCTTTTATTTTCATCTTGCTCATCCTATCATTCCCCAGGAGGAATTCTAATGTGGCTCCCTATTCCAAAAGATTCTAGTATTTTCACAACCCAAATTTCTTCAGGTGACCTATGACCTTCACTACTACATCTAATTCCACATCCACTATGATGTTATCTTGTTGGGGATGTGCAGAATTTATCAATTATACTTGAGAGAATCAGAAGGAATTTGTGTAGATTGCGTGATTTTCTGCATCCACAACAAATAAACAAAATTTAAAATACGATTAAGAACAAGACATATTCAATTAGAAACTAATGTAACATTTATATACAATTCAAAACATTATACAAGCAGGATAATTGGTATATATTATGTTGGCAAAATGTGTATGATGTTTTAGATTTCAGAATGTCTCTCTTTGTAATCGTTCGTTCATTTGCAGTCTGTTTTAGATTTGTGTTGATATTAAAATTGTTAATATTAAGTGTCTTTTTAGAAGGAGTTCTTAAGGAGTGATCTACCTTTGACTGTAATGTTTTTAAGGTCATTCGCACATTGATGTTACTTAATAGGTAGTGAATATAATTCACTTTAGATAAGCAATGTTTGAGAATCGATGTCCACAGAGTTGGTTGAGTTTTAATTGTGAGTGAGTCAAGCGTTGATGTACCTTTTTTGCCGTAAAATCGTGATTTCGAAAGTGACGTGGAGTATGTTGGCAATGTTCATTTACTGACTGCTTGGGGCAGTCGGCGTTTACTTTTATAAGTCCTGAAAGTCCGAAATTGGCTCACGGAGTTTTGGCACAATTTCGTTTTTTGCACGTGAACTTTCAGATTATTGTGTCATTAACCAATGAGATTGGTTGATTTGCCTAGTACGGTTTTCATTGGTTGAAATTTTTCCATACGTAGGCGTAAGATATAGACTGTTCAGTTGCTAGGGGTGATAGGTAAGAAAAAGACGAGTCTACAATCTATATATAAACAAGTGTCTTTTCTTACTCCTTCCACTCCTACCATCATCCTGAAGACTATTGCTAGCTATGATCTTTGTGACAGAGTTTCACCCAAATTCTAGTTTGGTTCGACAGTAGGTCCTGTCCTTCTAAATTCACTAATGAATTTAGAAGGACAGGACCTATTGTCAAACCAAATTAGAATTTAAATTCCATAATTTCTCATCTACACAAAGCCTTAGGTAAACTGATTTTGTCTATGGCTATAAAAACCCACAACAAAATTTCACTACATCTATCTATGCTATCTTCACTCATGTGGTGCACCAAAAGGCTATTTACTTCAAAAATATTCAATACTGGCTTCACCTTATCTTTCATTGGCTGAACCAATACCGTTAGTATTAGTATCCTGTTTCTGTATCCTCCTTCAAAGGAATAGTATACTTTTACTTTTCTACTTCCTTCTCCAACTCTTCTCTTGCACTGCCTATTATTAAAGAATACTCATTACAGTTTATCTCTTAACACTAGATACATTCCTCCTTCCAGATCTATTCATCTGCCTACATGTTGCCATCAAACTACTTGTGGGAAATCTTTATCTTTAATCTTACAACTGATATATCACTTTCAAATGCTTCTTTCATCATAACCATTGTCTCCAGTCTTGAGCTGTATACTTAACAACACATCTTACCCTTTCAAACCTCATCCCCATTGATCACATCACAACACAGCTAATTGATCACATTACCTTCTTTGACAATGTAATCAACCCCAATTACTTGAAGCATTAGTTGTATCCCATATATATATATATATAAAAGTGAACATTGAAGTCAACACTCAGAGGTGACAAGCTGTTTCATGCTAGACACAATCGTCAGGCTGCCTGATGATTAAATATAGCACACCTTAAAACTATATTTCTTCACACACATAGATATATATATATATCTGTTCGACTCAATGACACTGTTACTTCTCTATCTAACCTTTCTCTCATCAACTGTCCTTATTATTCTTGTCCACTCTACCTATGCATGAAGTTTTTCATGCATTCTATATCAATCAGGGCATATCAATGTGGATTTTGGTCCTTTATAATCCCTGACTCCATGCAGCCATCAGCACCTGAAACACTGCTCTTTGAACATTTTCACCTGCTTTTTTTCATTCTTTCAGTTCCTACAGCATGTCCTTTCCCTTCTCCCTGTCCCAAGGATGACATGGTCATAAGATCTTATACCTTATTCACTGTTAGCATCCAAAGTCTCACCACCAAATCTCCCATGCCAGTGATTTCAATATTGCAGCCCTGGCTAAAATGTGAGCCAAAAAATAATGCCAGTTAGAAAAGCTATTTGAATATGCTCTCCAACACTTCCCTGATGAACTTGGCTAACCATGTCAACCTTCTGATAGCATTCATGTAAATATCCACTGATCACATGATCTTTTGTAGTTTGCCATGTGCCATATGTGTTCTCTCTGTGAATGTGTCATTTTAAGTAAATTTTATTTACTTCATGTCTAATTGGTGGTCCTCACTCATTTCTAAGTAAAGTGCCAATGCAACACCATTGCAAATATAGTAGCATGAAGCTAGCTAGCAACTTTGGGAATTTCTTGCTAGCTGCACCTTTTTCTACACATGCAATCACATTTTATTTCTCAGTCAATGGCCTTGTCAATCTTTCTCAACACTGTATCTTTTTTTCACTAAAATAACAAAATTAAAACTTTCTCTCGCCTTCCTGAGAAAACATTAATAAGTATAGCAAATACTCACAAACAAAATGAAACAAAAAACATTTGCAGATGAGGAAACTTCTGTGCACAAACCATCAATTTGATTTGGTAGAAGCTAAGAGAGAAAAAAAAAATCACACTTTTGAAAGCATGTTCATTTTTCCCCCCTGACTTATCCCATTTTTACCTGTTTTTTTACGACTCTTCCCCATAGGTACTGCACTCACCAGTCATACGACAACAATTATTTTAACCCTATAGGTACTGCACTCACCAGTCATACAACAACAATTATTTTAATAGTATTAGTTATTCATTGCAAAAGAAATTCTATCTGTCTCAGTCACTTTATATCTATCTTATTAACAACTAAAATTAATTAATTCTTTCATAATATCAAATAATTTTTTCAAAAGTTTATAAAGAAAAACCTTGTTTATAATGGGACGTGTGAATAGTGTAGTGGTTAGTGGCACAGAAAGTGAAATCGGCAAGCCAAGTTCAAATTCTGGTTGATTCTGTTTCATGTACAACTTCACACAATGACATCTCACTGATGATTGAGTAGCTCTGCATATGTGAAGTAAGTGCCACCCTGATTGGTTATATCAAGGCTGAGGAACAGGTTCTCAAGAATGCACAGTAATCTTCCTCCTCTTACATAATTGTTTAGGTGCAATAAAGATCATCAAGCTCACCAACTAATTCTACCTCCAGTGACTTTTGGTAACTTTTGAGGTGAAATAAAACCTTATTTACCCTATTATTTATAGAGAACATAGTGTTTCACTCCATTTTGTTAGGAATGGCAAGTTGTGCTCTTTTATGATGTCCGTGTTCAGCTTTATAATAGCCTTTGACACAAATGGATGTTTTTTGAGTCTTCATGATAGAAATTAAGTTAATAGACTTTGTTGTTGGAGTCTGACTGTGGCTGTAATCTTAATACAAAAGTGTTAAAGTTTAGAATGAAAGGCATATGTTTCT
This sequence comes from Acanthosepion pharaonis, assembly GCA_903632075.3. Lineage (NCBI taxonomy): Eukaryota > Metazoa > Mollusca > Cephalopoda > Sepiida > Sepiidae > Acanthosepion > Acanthosepion pharaonis. The sequence goes on along the minus strand of CAHIKZ030001080.1, from coordinate 169,490 downwards.
CTTTCAATGTTAGAATGTTCTGGAAGAAAAAGAACAACTATAAAGTTATGCTGAATTTCAGATATGCTTTTTTTTCTTCAAATTAAATAGAATTAGATTTTGGAGGACACCCTATATTTTAGATAAATTAATTTATTCAAATTCTTGGAAATTGACCAGATGTTTTCTCTGTTATTAATAAGATGAAAGAGAAGAATGTTTTACAGAGGACATTTTATATCAACATTTTTCTAAACTTTCTGCCATTATATCAAACATATGTTTAAAAAAATTAGTGACATTTTTTTAAAGAGAAAATATGTGAAAATTAATTCATTAGCAGATGACTTTCTTTTTAATCATGAGTTATATTAGACATCCTGATCATATTCTTAATATGGAAGAAAAATCTCAACAATTGTCATTCAACAATTAGTAAAATGTTTTCCAAAAATCACTCAATATGTTCTTAATAAACTTGAAATGGCCTCGTGCTTGCACTTTTTCATTTTGTCCTAAACCAGTCTGATGTTGAAAAAATATTGCTGTTCTTAAGGATGCATTTGGATTTGATCCTGTTATGGAATGATTTCACAGTGGAGGCTTGTATTTGTACTAAGTCGGTCCTAAAACAGGTTCGACGTATAAAACGTTAGGAACTTCATATAATAGGTATAGCACAGAGAAATCTAGTTTTGGTCGCTGATGCTTTAGTATTTCACTAACGGTCATCCGGCATCGACTGACTGACCGACCCACTGAGCGGTATTCAGTCAAACAGGTTCAGGGTCGGTTTACCTCCCTGAAAGAGACTCCGCCCTTCGGCATAGCCTTGTTCGGGTTCCTCCCAGCCCTAAGGCAGAGAGTTCAGCCGGTCATCCCACTTCAGACTGAACTCAGACTGACCCACTGAGTGACTCCTCGAGAGTCTATTAACTATGGAGTAGACTGACCCACTGAGTGACTCCTGGGAGAGTCTATTAACTATGGAGTAGGTGTGTTCCACTATAACAGATCCCCAACATAGAAACAAAAATGCACAAAATGTTTTAAAGGATTAGGAATTTGCCATTAATTCTAGATTCAATTTAATTAATCCTTTACCTTCATTTGTGCAGTCATCATGCATTTCTCTAGACACAGTATCACATGCCTATCAATGCTCTATTGCTATTATATGGCAAATATTCAGATGAGCTCCATTTTTAGTTGCATTACTTCAGAACTTTACAGCTAGAATGTGCCATACTATGTATCATAGAGTTGAATCCTACTCATTTCCTTTTTATTCCAGTTGTAGCTCAGACAACTTCTTCCCAAGAATTGCCATTTTGTGGAATAGAATCCTGTGTGAATGCTATTCTGAACATTACAATCTTAACCTTTTCAAGTCAAGGGTCAGTTGCTATCTATCTTCCTTATCCTCACTTCCTTCGACCTCCTTTTACATTCATATCACACATCTCATTCAGTAACCCTCTACCATGAGTGGCTCCCGAGCCTTGTATTAGGTGATCTTTTAGTATAGAAAACTGTTTTAAAAAATGCATTAACTTTTTAATGTATTTATACATTATTTTTGGAAAGATAATTAAGTAATACAGTTTTGCTGTTGAGGACAATGATATTAGTTCAAGTTTAATGTTTTTTTATATGACAGCTTTGTAGAAACATGAAATTGAAAACATTTTGGCCGACAAAAATTTTCTTGAAAATTTCAGATCTCAGCCTCATAAGGTTGAGAATTTTGGAAGGACTTAAAAATTTGTGTCTGAATTACTGGGATGAAGAGTTATCATTATTTATATTATGTACATGTGGACTATTATCTTCATCCTTGTTGTTATTATCAAAATGTTTTGGCTGTTGTACCTTCTGGCCTTCATCAGGTGTTGAATTTGATAACCTGCAGGGAATTTAAAACTGAACCCATTATTTAATTTACAGGGGTAGATTGTCTATTGATATCTTGTTCTTATTTTAGTACAGCACAATTATTGTTTTCCCCATTTTCCACTGACTATCAAGTCCACATGTCCTAAGAATTGAACTCACAATTAATATGTCACCAAATTCACCAGCACTTTAATCTGCTAAGCTATCATTTTGTTGGACAGTTCTTGGTATAGAATTTGGAGTCTTAAACTTCAACTTCTGTTGATCAGTAATGATGCCTGCTTGAGATGCTTGATGACATATAACAAGGAAATTAGAAAACTTCATGTATCATTTCTTGGATCATTGCTACTGTTGTGAGTTTGATCCTCACTCAATGCCCAATGTTTGTGGCCTTGTGCCAAACTAACTGTAATTGAGTTAAGGATACAGACTACTATAGACTGTTCACAGACTGTTTCTGCTGTAATGAATTTGATCACCACTGAGTGCTTCATACTTTTAATCCGATGCCATATTAGGCTAAACTTTATAAATGACTGCATAGAGTGGTACAGGTGAATATGAAAAAAATTAGAATATTGTTGAAAAGTTAATTTTTGTTTGTAATTTCATTCAAAAACTGAAACTTACATGTATTCTAGAATCGTTATACATCTTGCAAAATCCACTCTCAAAACATTAGAACATTTCATGAGACCAATAAAAACGCAAATTATAATACAGAAGTGTTGAACTTCTTAAAAGTATATTCATTGATCCACTTAGTACTTGATTGGATCTCTTTTTGCATGAATTACTGCAACAATGCATCATGGCATACGGGCAATAAGCCTGTAGTGACATTGCTGGGGTATTATGGAAGTTCAGGTTGCTTTGGTTGTGGCCTTCAGCTCATCTATATTGTTGGGTTTTGTATATATCATTTTCCTTTTGAAAATACCCTGTTTTTCAATGGGATTCAGGTCATGCAATTGGAATCTGGTAAAGGGCTGTATTGACTGAACTTGATAAAACACAGGAGACTACAACAGCAGATGATATGCCACCTCAAATCTTCATTGATGGAAAAATTCACACCAGACTTCAAGCAACTTGGATTCTTTGCTTCTTTATTCTTCATCCAGAATCTGAGATTTTGATATCCAAATGAAATGCAAAATTTACTTTCATCTGAAAAGGTCAAAATAAATGCCGAAATGATAAAAACTCCTTACCAACATTAGGCACGTATTTTGTCAAAATTTCTTTTTAATAATTGAAGTAAAATTTTTTGTTTTATTGTTCATGGTTGTTTAAATAGACTGGCATATGCATTTGCATTCATACATGTGTGTGTTGAAAAGATCTTGGCTTTCACCAAATCTGACCAAATGACCAAACAAATATCAGATGATTTTAAAATGCTTTTTATCATAATTTTATACACATGTTGCAAAAAAATAAAAAAATAACAACAACAGCAGCAGCAGCAGCAGCTGTGCCACCAACAAAGCCTTTATCAACTAATGACTATAGGGTCAGGTTTCAAGGGAGGAGTGGGAGTGAAATATATTTATTATTACTGACTGACTGCCCCAACAGTACCTTATGGTGCCACATTAGCACCTTTATATATATATATATATATATATATATATATATATATATATATATAATGCAGAAATATATAATAAAATATCTAAATGTGTGGGTGTATAGACACACACACATATATATATATTAGGGTTATGACTTTTTGGCTTTTTGTAAAATAATTGTTTTTCTGTATCATGATTCAATGAACTTTTGTTAAAAATAATGAAGAATGGTTTAATTCATTTTTTTTTTTTTTAAATGTCCCCCCCCTGTACAAAATTTCTAAAATCATACATAAGCATATAGTACTAAGACTTTCTGAAGCCTTCTAGAAATTAAAAATACACAAGTACTATCCAATTATATCATTAGCAAATTGAAAAAATAAAGCTTATGAAATATTTTGATTTTTTACCCTTATTGCGTATATGGTAAAATCAAATTTTCATCTTTGGGGTGACTTTTCTCATGAACTAAAACACAGTAATGCCTTTTTCATTGCTTTTGTACTAAATTTCTTTGATTTATGACACATGAACATAGGGTTACAAAAAAGTCATAACCCTTATATATATATATATATATATATATATATATATATATATGTGTGAATGTTTGTGTGTTGCATACACATACACACATGCTATGAGAATGAACTGAATAAATATCAAAATAATGTTTACAAAGTCACAAGATTTTTTTTTACTATTGAACAACAGACACTAGATGCTATGTAAAAGTTCTGAAAATGTGAAACAGAAAATAGTTTCCTCAAATAAAATGAAAATGAAGTCTTTTTAATTTCCTAGTGGTGTAACTTCAAAAAATTATATATATTTTCTTATCATTCTAATGAACATTATTTCAGTGTGTACACATGTTTGAGTAGACATCCATGTATATTTTTAAACAGTTAAATTAACATCTGCTGGCCTAGATTATTGAAAGTCTTATAAAGAAATTGTACCTTACAGCCTAAATAGAATCTACATTATCTTTTTTTCTGGAAATTCACTAGGTTTTTTTTTAAATGTACAACATCCGATGTCCCATCGGATGTTGTACATTTCTTTTTTGGTGTCTACATCTGCAAACTTATATTTTTTTACCCTAAAAGAAATTTAAGCATTGAATGATTTTTTTTTAATCTGACATTCTTATTGCTATAAAAGTTATTTTAGTAGATAATTGCTTAAATTACGTTTTTTACATTTTGTGTTTGAAAGTATAAATTAGCAGGATAGTGAGAATACCAAAGAGAAAACGTGAGAAACAAGGCAATTTCAATGACACATAATGTGGAAAGAGGGCTTGGAGAACTTCATACCGACAGGACATATTAAAAGCAAGAGAGACCAAGGGAATTCACAAGTGACCTATATAAGAAATTTGTGCAAATAGATGACAGAGTGGGAAATAGGAAGGATGGTAAGAGGATAAAATATTGCTTAGAATTATAAAAGACACAGAAAATGTGGCAATCCATAATCAATCCCTTCTTGAAGGTACATATCACACAGAAGAAGAATGTTCAATGTATGTCATTGATGAAGGAACACTAGGTTAAATACATTGATAAAGCAGAAGAATATGTTGAAAATCAAATATTTGTTGTGTGAAACAAATTTTTTTAATGATGAGGTTGCAGATTTATTGATATTATTATTGATATGAACAAAATTTGGCTTTTTCTGGCACACAGTATGAAATCTTGATAAAGAAAATGTTTTTCCAGCAGGATTCAAACCTGTATCCCCCTTTGTAGGAGAAACCACAATTCAGATATGAAACTGAGCAAATATAGGCTTTCAAGTAAAATCTGAACAAGAATGTGCATTCCTTAAGGGGGGGAGGGAAATATAACATTGCTGGGATGTGATACTCTCTGTGGTTGTGCAGTTTAAAGCACTCTGGAACAAATGGGGGTTTCTCCTACAAAGGTGGATGTAGATTTGAACCCTGCTGGAGAGTACATTTTCTTTATTAAGATTTTTTGAGTGTGCACGCCGATAGACATAATACACACTGTTTAAAATAAAAATGAGACGTCTATTTTATTGTGAGTATCCCCTAACAATAACATTTGAATAAGAAAAATGTTCAATTAAAAATAAATCCATTAACTCTTCAAGAGTCTCTAACTGATGTCAAATTGGTCGAGTTTCAATCCCGGCTTGAAGCAATCGGATGTCTAGCCACACTGACGAGCTGTAATACAGGGAAACAGGCTGTCTGTAGATGACTATTTTCACCATTATTAATTTTTGCCTTGTATTTACTTTGGTTTTGATATTTTGTGCATTTAATTAATTTTTAAAATGAAAGTAAATGTTAAGAAAAAATAATTAAGTTACACACAATTTATAGCAAAAATAAAAAGTTTTTTTTTTTTTTTAACTCTCAGCTATAAAATATATAATTGGTAGTAAATTCCCCTCATTTATATATATATATATATATATATATATATATATATATATATATATATATATAAGGAGGCACAGTGGACTGTGGGCTCAGAGAGCTGATTTCAACTTCCAATTGAATCCATTACATTCACTGACATGCTAATACTCTTGAAAAGGTATTAATCCTCTTCTTCTCCTTCCAGCTATGGGTAATTAGCAGAATAGACTGGGTTCTATAGCCTTGGATGGCAACTGGTCTAGGAGAAGGACAACTCTGAATTCAAAATCCGCGGAGAGTTGTTTTGAGACTTTGTGACACATAGTGCAACAGGTCTCTGTATTCGGCCCTTCAAAAAGTGAGGTTGGTTCTGCCTTCACCACTATAATCAAATCATATGTGCTGGTGTCTGGTTGTCAGTTCCTAGGAACTGAGTTGCTGATACTCATGATGGGAGAGTTCACCATATATATATATATATATATATATATATATAATAAAAAATATGCTATTTCAAAACAATCTCTCTGTATGATATAAAAATCCATATTTATATCCACCCAGAAGAAAGAAAACGTTTTTATAAAGACTCACTAGTATCTTTAATGTTTTAACACACTGCAACAATTATCATAACTTCATCATCAAAAACACAAAAATGCCATCGAGAAATTATAGCCTGTAAAGTAAAAGAAATAAAGAGGTTATATACATTAAATGCAAATATGTCAGACAGGTTGTTATTGAGAGGGTGGTGAGGCTGCTTGAACCTGGGGACTGACCTAGATTTTTTAGTAGGACAGATAGAGAGAAATCTCACAAATGTTACTTGTCAATGTCCTTGTTTTTAGGTGAAATTATTTGGCAACTTGACTCATTGCTTGGTTGAGAGATTCCAGGTTTGTTGGTATTTTTCACTCTTTATTTTATGGCTGACTGATATAAAGCTGTCAGGAAAACGGTTGGCTACCTTATTTTTATTTGTCATAAATTCCATTATGTTGGGACTCAGTGTATGTATGATACACTAATGCTTGTGATCTTCAAATTTCTAGAAATCTGCAATAGAGGGGGTTTAAATGTGTATGGTTTTATGTTGGATTTTAATAGAAGTAAATTTGGAACCAGTAATTCTAATACAATTTCCATCTTCCCTGCCAAACATTTCATACAAGGTATGTTTGCACTAATTTTAGTTTTCTGTTGTGACGTTTTATAACTTAAAAAGAGGCTATCTGATTTTTGTATGTTCTTTTAATGACACATTTTCTTGTAATTTTGAAGATGTAGATAAGATAGGTTATTTAGACGTTATAAAAAAGACATTTTATTTGTTTTTATGTGATGCGTATTACTTCTACCACCACAGCCTGACATGGTTAAGCTGATAATTAGGCTTGTCATCGCTGTACCCACACTTAATGACCCCCTTTCTTTTATCTTTTTAAGTTGTGAAAGATCAAAATATCTGCTGATTTAATAGTTATTCATTATAAATAATATTCTTACACATGCTTATGAAGGGGTGCTGAAAAGTTCTAGGCTTGATCCTCTTACTCAAACTATCCCAAATGATTGATTATTTGAATTATTTTTTGAAAGGACATAAAAAAATGAAAACTTTTCAACAGTTTTTTTATATACAAAAATAAAAAATGGAAGTCTATGTACATGCACACATAGAAAAAAAAAAAAAAAATATATATATATATATATAATAATGTATGCATACACACACACACATATATATATATATATACACACACACAGAATATGAAAAATCAGAATATCCTGTATAAAGAAATTTAAGACTATAAACATTTTCTAACAGATTTATTTACTATAACTTTTATATTCAGGATTCAACATATCAAATTTTACTTAGGCTCTAAAGAACCAACTGCACAAGTCCATAATGGCTAACCATTTAATACATGTTGCCAATCTTTTTTATCCAAGTAATCCCTCCTTTTCTCCAAGATGGAAGTAACCAAAATATCAACATTGCATCTCTCCTGTAAAGCTGTTAAAGTTGAAATATAACTAAATTATTTATTTCTCAGTTTTGAGGTTTCAAGTATTTTTGACAATGGTAGTGTGGAGCCATATTCTTTGTTAAAGAATCTGCCAACTACAGTTTACCATCAACCCAATGCACTTGAACTTTCTCCTCTTACACCATCTCTCTTAATCTTGCTTTATTTGCTCGTAATCTTTTGTCACTGACAATGCTTGAGCTTTTTAAAACATTTTTTAGTAACACATAATCTGTCAGTGGTGATATGTTCAGTCCAAAAATCTCTTGTACCAAAGAAGCAATTAAAACTCCAATGTGTCTGCTGCCTCACTCAATGCTAAAATCTTTGAGACAATGAACTTTTTGTTACCGTTTCCAACCTTTTAGATTGCCAACTTATTAATGTCACTTTCTTGTTCTCACCTTGAATAAAAATAATGATACTTCACCCTGTGAAGACCCATCTCTGGACTAGCATATGTAACATCGGAATATGCAAGAACCTTCATATTTTTAGGGTTACCTAAGTTAGGAAATCTGAGAGCAGCTTTATTCCACCCCCTACAGCCAAGATGTGGGTCCTTGTGACTATCCTTAAGCTAAAACCATTATTGGTGCACTGGATGAAATTAAGGAGAACATTATGATGCAGCTCCTAAAAGATCTTGTAGATTATTTTGAAAAGTGTGTGATGTCAAAATAAGAGTACTTTGAAGAGGACTAAGGCACTGTTGCTCATTAATATTAAATGGATGGATACTTTTTGGACAGACCTTGTGTATCATAAATGATTGATGTAGTGCCACTGATAGTGTTTATTAGGGTCACTAAATTGATCATTTACTGCCATATAAGCCCCCTTACCTAACCAAAGGCAGTGCTTATTCAAACAAATTTGAGTTTCCAAGTGAGACTATTTGTTGATAATTTTCATCAATGTTTTCAAATTAAATAGAAATGGAGCAACAGAAAGAAATTTTCATATTGAGTGAAAAAGAAAATTGAAATTGAAAGCTAAGAAAGAAGAAATCTTGAAGATGGCAGGAAGAGTTCAATATAAATAATGAAAGCACAATGTGATGGTCAAAAGCTTTTCAGTAAAAAATAGCATAATTCCATGTTAGAGTAGGTTTATGATACTCGAAAGGACTGCGGGTATCATGTAAAACAATAATGAAAAAGGTGAAAATATTATACAATAACAAAAGAATCATAATTTGAGAATTACTTGAATATTAATGTTTTTGCTGGTTCTGGTTGGTTGCATAACGTCATGCAAAAGAATGGCTTGTCTTCATGCTAAAAAAGATCTATCGTCCAAAAAGATTGAAATCAACTCATTTAGTATCATTTGTTTCACAAGTCTGACATTTGTCTTTGAAATTTTGAATACAATGCAATTATGCTAATTGCATTGTATTCATATTCAATCATGACTGAAATACTGAAATGCCTGTTTGGTGTGACATGTGATAACAAATGCAACAATAAATAAGCCTGGGATTGAAACTGTTACTATTAATTGAACTAGTCATGAAAAATCTCATGTTTCTGTTTGTATTGCAGCAAAAGCAGATGGCACAAAATTACCCCTGATTGTTTTCAAAGGTGTTAAACAAGAGACCCTATGCAGTGGATAAAGAATTCCAAAATTGTGTCATTGCAATTTCTCCCAATGGATGAACGAATACCAAGATGATTCATATCAGTGAAAATAAAATTCTTGGTCTATTTTTCTTTTTATTTAATCTATACAGGCACCAGATGTAAACTAGAAGAAGCTATTCAAAGCAAAAGCTTTAGAAAATGATAACTGATGGCTTTGCTGAACAAATAATTAATAAGAAAACTACATGAAAAGAAATGTAAGCCTCTGCTGTGATGTACCATTGTAAATTGGATCTTGTAAGTGTCGAATGAATTAATTTCATACATGATCAAGAGATCTTTCAAAACGTGTGTTGAGTCTTATGACAGATCAATCAGAAGATTAACTAATTAATGAAATCAGTTGATAGAAACAGCCTAATATTCCATCATTGTAATGCTAGATTGCATGTTTATTTGATGACCAGGCAAAAATGCTTACAGCTTGGCTGCCAAATTTTCACTAACCTTGCAAATTCAGCAAATTTGGGAATCTTCAGATTACCATTTATTCTAGTCTTGAAAGAATTCTTGTAATAAAAAAATTTCCATTTCTTGGATGACTGCCAAGGGGCTTTGCAGCTGTATTTTGCTAAGGAAGATAGAATATTCTGAAAGGATGGAATTATGAAGTTGCATCAAAGATGGCAGGAGATAGTGAAGCAAAACTGGAAATATGTTGCTCAGTAAAATTAATACTGAAAAAAAAAGTTTTTTTGAAGCTTTTTCTTTTTACTCAATAAACTGAACAAATTTTTGACCCCTCCATTTGGAATGCCATGGATTAATGTTGATCAAATTGGTTTAAATATTTTTGTAGTTTTGATCAGTTTATATTCTCTGGATATATATATACACACACACACACACACACACACAACTATAAAGTAGGTTCAAATAGAGTATAATTCCAAAGCCCATAACATTTTTAAAAAGTGCTCGATACAAAGTAGAGCTTTATAATATTTATTTGAAATTATAACAAAGACATATTATATAATTGCTACACAAATGCAATCATGTTTCAGCACTATAAGTGCATCTTCAGTCAATGGTGATTTACTAGGAAAAACAATCCAGTAAATCATCATCGCCTGAAGATGCATTTAGAGTGCTGAAACATGAGTGCATCTATGTAGCAATTATTTAACATGCTTTTGTTATAATTTCAAATAAATATATATATATATATATATATATATATATATATATATTTTTTATTTTTGTGAAAGATGGATATCTTATATTTGCAAATCTTTCAAATTGAAGAACAGTGAAATTTAAAAGAAATATGTAAAGAAGTGTGTAACACATCCTTGCAACAGGGTCACATCCTTGGTCACTAGCACCAAACAATGTAACACTTTTTGCTGTCACATACACTCAATGGTGTAACCATGCTTAGTGGTCTAGTCCTCAGGGTCTTAGGATGATACTTTAATCATGGGCTAACTCTGCACTGGTCAATGCTGACGCTGGTACAAGCTGGTTTTTGGTTACTGCTGCTTTGATCAACACTGTCTCTGTCCATGTTGCATTCTTGATCTCAGTGCAGTAGATCAAAGGTCATAGTCTTGCTGCACTGGTCAAGCCATGACAGGTGCTATATTAAGGACAAAAAATATCTTCACAACAAAAAAATAAAATGAGAGATTCATGGAGTTAATCTTCAATTGCTTTATATAGCTCTTGGTACAACAAAAATTAACCCTCTGCACATCAGTCTCTCTAGTGATACCGGGCTTTGTCTAAATTTTTGGAAGGCTGGGTACAAAGTCTTGAAATCAGGAATTCTAGTTGGCAGCCAGCGTGGATTCCAGAATCACTTGATGCGTTTTGTCAGCCTAAGTCAATGATCTCCCCAAAGTCATCTGCTTATATGCACTTCGGCCAAAAACTGGCATGGAGCCAAAGTGTTCTGGGAGTTTATTGATTCTTTAATTTTCATTAATTCAAATAAAGGTTTTCTTTGATCCCTATTTCTGCTTTCTTAATCAACTTTGGAAAATTATCCACCTTCCTTGCAAGTAGTCAGAGGGGTTGCTTTTCCCCTTAACTCCAACCTGCTTTACTTCACATCTGTCAGTGCTATTCTGCACAGGTGGGCGGAGGTGCCATACTCTACCCCTTCCTCCACAATATTCAATCTCAACCCACTTCCCAGGGCATGCATAACTGCCTTTGTGACAAATCTAATTTTTAAAGTTATCTCTGTCCAGCAAAAATACAAGCCAGATAACCTATGACAGAATTTGTTTTTCATAACTCCAGCCTTAATCATACAGTACATCCAACCCCATTAAGAGAAATTCATTCGCATTTTAACCTTCCGAGCAATAGATAAAAATTATTTCCCAAATCCTTTTTTGTCAATGAAAATATATTTACCTAAATTCTTAACACAAGAGAGACTCTCTGTCTTCCATCATTGGGATGGTCACTGTCTTCAACAAAAACTCAAACCAGATCACTTTCTTGGCACAACATGATTGATTTTTTATAAGTTCAACTCTAAGAAAAAGGGTTTGTTCTCTATTTTCCTCAATGAAAAATATATGTGTTTCTCTAATTTCTTAAGAAAGAGATAAAGCCATCTCTCCAAATCTGTTTTCATCTGTATACCAGAGTCTCAATAGATAAGAAAAATAAACTTTTAGGAGAGAAGAAATCCAGATGTCTCATTCTTACTAAGGAAAATGACCTCCCCCTCTCTCTATCTTCCAGCCTATATTTCATTTTGGGTTGTCTTCTCAGTGTCACAAATGAAGAAAAGATTGAGAGATTAGAGAACATGACATGTTCTAAAGGAAAGTCAAAGATTAAATCAATCAAAATAGTGATCAAAATAACAAAAATAATGATACTAATTCAAATAATTCATGAAACAACAATGATAATGATTGATTAATTTTAGAATTTTTACTCTTAAATTATTTAAATTCTGAGATATTGTATTTTTAATTTATAACTCAGTTTTTCTTTGTTAGTGTTTGTGTGCCCACCTGTTTAAGCAGACATGAAATAGAACTTCCCCCAAAGCAGGCATGAAATAGAACTTGCCCCAAAGTTTTTTACTGGCTTTTGTATTTATTGGCTTACATTTGACTGTTAAGATAAAAAAAAAATTTTTTTTTTTTTTTGTTTTGCATTTCATGTCATCAAGGTTAAAATTCATTGGGACAAAATTATGAAATAAAGATTGATAAAGATTTAAAATGTGTAGTAAAGTTGCCTATAAATTTATTATTTTCTACTTGGTTCTATTGTTTTAAAACTTAATTTTCCTCACCCTAATCTTCGGGAGACAATTATGTTTTCATTGTCATCTCCCCAAAATATATTTCTCTTTCAGATCTTAACACTTAGAGATGAAATGGATTTGTAATAATCCAATTACTGGATTAGAGATAAAATGTGTTGAACAGCTGTTCTTGATGTTATTTTATGAGTGAAATATTCAAATGTTATTGCCAGATTCTAGGGGTTCATTCACTTATTACTTGCTTACCTTCTTTTCCATCTACAGATTTGAGTGTGTGTATGTATGTGTGTGTTAATACATGACACAGAAATTATTTTTATTTGTAATTTCACTATTTCTTTAAATAACAAGTTTTTCATGATTTTTCTTTTATTTTCTGTAAAACTGAAATGCCTTTCTATGCATTTAGAATCTTTCTCCATAAATACATAGATGTTCAATATGTGCACAAATATTTTATATATATATATATATATACTCACACATTGGTTACGGACCTCATGTATGCTGACGATTGTCATTTAGTATCTCATAATGAACAGGAAATGCAAATATTGATGGGTAGACTATCTCAAGCCTGTCAAGATTTTTGCCTTACTGTCAGCCTCGATAAAACTGTCATCATGTTCCAACCAGTACCAGGTCAGCCATATATTGAACTTTCAATATATGTGTATGGCCAGAGGCTGCAGGCTGTGGACAAGTTCAACTACCTAGGCAGTACCATCAGCAGGCAATGTACCTTGATGATGAAATAACAAGTCAGTTACAGAAGACTTTTGTGTCCATCACTGCTCTGAAAGATCAGGTATGGAACCAGTGAGATTTGAAACTGGCCACCAAGGTATCAGTTTGTAATGCACATGTTCTTACTTGCCTCTTGTACTCTTGTGAAACATGGGGTCACATACAGTAGACACCTTATTTTACTCTCAAACACTTCCACCAGTGTCTGAGATTCATCCTGGGTATACATTGGCTGTGTCTCATACACCCCTGACACAACCATTTTGGAAAGAGCATCGTCTGTCAGCATTGAGGCCCTAATTCATTGCCACCAACTTTGATGGACAGGTTATGTCATTTGTTTATAGGATTCTTGAATTCCCAACTGTGTCTCTGAGTGTTTGCTACATTACTGAGGATGGGTGGGAGAGAACTACTTGCAATAGGGGGTAACTGGAGAAGGACTGTTTATAGTGGTTGTGAACGGTTCCATAGAGATCAGTGGAATGAGCACAGGTAAAACGAGCTGTGGGAAAGAGGAAATTACTCAGTTCTGAAGTTAATCAGTAGCCATGTGATCAGTGCAGATGAGTTTGCTTATCTATAGCAGGCCTAGTTAGCCATCATAGGTGTCACTATATCGAGCACCTGTCAACTATGGGAAATTCATCCAACTTGATGACTTAAGTTGTGCTGTGTGCCATAAGGTATGCCAAAGTCAATCAGGGTTGACCCAACACATCAAAGCCACATCAACATCAGGAACAGCAACAGTAGATGCATCGGCAACAACTCCAAAACTTACAGACAGATCAAACTGCAAGTCCCTTGATTGTTTTTAAAAGCTATTGCCACTCACATAACAACTAAGAGATGATAAATCAAAATAACTCCAGAAAGGGGACATAAATAAAAGGAGAGAGAAAATATAAACTGTTCATATCTATAAACAGTTTATCTCCAATACTGTGCACTCTCCCACCATATAATAATGCCAGCAATTAATGCATTTTAATCTAACATTATTTTTATTACTGTGAAAGTTACTGTAATTGATATACATTGTCAAAGTAGACATTCTTGTTTTTGTTCAAACAATGAAATTAATTTCTATCAATCTTGATACAGAAAGTTTTATTAAAGAAAATGTAATAAGAATTTCTGTAACGAGGCTGGTAGCCATAAATTATTCGGTAAAGACAGAAATATCCATTCAAACATGTATATTCACTAAAATAAGATGTGTAATAATGCACGCACAAAGACACACAAAGGGGATTCCAGGGAATTGAGAATGTGATTCATTCTCAATTCCCTGGAATCCCCTTTTAAAGGAAAATAAAGATATTCAATAGGAAAAAAATCAGTATATTTTCAAAAAGGTTTTTAGATACATTCAACTGGGGAAAAGGGTTTTTTCAATAAAACTGTATTCTGCCTCAATGTGGCTGTATGTCTGTATTAAGCAGTTCATGTTTATGCTAGCCATTCCATCCCTGGTAATGTGTGGCCATTGGTTCATCTCTGTTGTAACCTAGAGAGGGTTACTGAATGAGGAATAATCAAAACAGAGGTTGGAAATGAAATGGTAATCTTTATAACATCAACAAAATACAATACTTGCCAGCAGCAGGAAGTAGATAAACCACTACTTGTGGTGGACTACTTAGCATATTACCCTCACTTCCAATAGTGTCCAACATATTTATGAGGATTGGGACATACCCATTAGTGTTCATAGGTACGTTATATAACAGTCTCCCTTTTTAAAAAAGCCCCAGATGTAATAGTAGTTGAGAGGATTCAAATCAAGTGAGCCACAGGGCCACATGTTATGGGAGTCACATGAATGTAAAAATTCTCAGCCAGCTACTCCTAAAATATATATAGCCACCCCATCGATCTATAATTTCATTGTGGCTGGTAGCATTTACCCTGAGGAAGGAAATTGTGCAACATGATGTGGCCTCTCTTTGCTTCAAAGGCCATAAGAAACTGCATGAAGCTGGTTTGCATCACTGTAGATGTCTGCATAGTGCCATACATTATTCTACCTGTTCTTTTTTCTGATATTGCCACATGTTATTCCACCTGTCCACCTGGTTTCTTATCTGATATTGCCACATGTCATTCTACCTGTTCACTTATCTGATAGTGCTACATGTTATTCTGCCTGTTTACTTTCTCCAAGTCATTAAGGTTGGTGACTAGTGTCTCAATCAGAGCATGCCTTTTCATTTCCTGCGTCAATTGGCACTTTGCTGGATAACATTACATTGTCTTCTATTTATGGCTCATTAAAGATATATTCTCAAATAACTGGCACACTCTCTATGTACAAGGGTTACTCAAAAAATAATCAATTCTTATTTTATTACATTAGACCCATGATGTCATTGATGTATACAGGACATTTATGAAGACTAAGCAGTGGATTTGAACAGAATTAGGCCAGGAAGTGGATAATACATTTCAGGAATGGTAACAGTATTGTGTGACAACCCATATTTCAAATATGGGATTTAATTTGTTTTTTCCTTTTATAATTTTTGAAAAACGCATAACCAATGAAATTACTCTGTGGAGAAATATTGCTTTTTTGCTAAAAGCTTTCTCTATCCAATGCTCCCTGTATCTGTTGTAGTTTCTGTGGAAATAAATATAAGAAATTGCCTTTTGAAGCATCTATTGTTTGTGTATACCAGGATTGGGCAAACTACTGCTCATGAGTTGCATGCAGCCCACTTGATTAAGATATGCAACCTCCAGGAGTACAACAAGCATTACTTTTTAAATATCCATTAAATACATTTAGGTATTTTGGGTTTACATATTGCACATAATAGTAATTTATTCAAAACACGAACAAAAAGAACAAAGATGGAAACCATAAATATTTAATAGCGAACTGCAGTAGTTGGGAAATTCACTTGTTACAAAATTGACATATTATGCACACCACAGGCACCTGGATTGCTACATCTCACACTGTGCAGATGTCAATACACAATCATGAACACAATGGAAACTGATGTAGGGATCTAAGTGCCTGTGTATTCATCAGCTGCAGATATACCCTTTGACCTCATTTCTGTATTTTGCTATAAATGTCTTACAAGACTTACTGAGAATTTCTCATTATTGTAAAATATTTATCTCAGATGTACAAATCCCGTTAATAGTAACGTATTAAGTGAATCACTCACTAATTTTTACAGTCTGTTCATAAAATATGTCTAATAAGCAAATGACGGTACAAATAAGATCTACTTTCACAATAGTTCTTTATATTGTTGTTGTGTTATTGTGATGTAACCCACTTTACACGTAGCAAACAAGGATGTGGCCCTCTATGAAAAAATATTTTGTTCATCCCTGGTGTATACATAAGAGTAATGTTTGTTAAAGTTAAGCCTTCTATTTCTCCACACAGAATAATTCGGTTTCATAGGCACTTTCAGTCAACCGCTATTTTGCCAGGTTGCCACTCAGTTGTTATGCATTACAAGGCACAAAAAAAAAAGAAAAATGAGTTATACATTACTTTCTAACAAATGAACTTAACTGTTCATTCATTTTACATTTTTTTCTAAGTAAATCAGCAATCAGGTTGTGTTTTTTTCTTTTTTCATTTTTGAAGAACAATTCTAATTCTACAAATTGTGGATGTTGAGCTTGTTGGATATCTTTTGATTATCTGTTTCTGCAATGATAATACTTAACTATTAACTTCCAAAATTCTTGAGAGAGTTCCATTATCTTTGACATTCTCGTACATCATCAGCTAGATCTTCAGTGATCATTCAGAGGACATGCTCTTGATGGAAATTGCCAATCGTCATGTATGGCAGATTCTGAATGTTTGGAAGAAATTTGCAAATTTGAAGTTTATTGAATTTATTTTTTCATTTTCTTCATTTATATTTTTGAAATGTTTCCAAAGCATTTATCTATTACTTTTTGTTGTAATTGTCAAAAAATTTACATGCAGGTAAATATTTTATTTTAGACATATTATGTATAAAATATTTATTATATACAGTTCAAGTTTTAGGTTAGTAACAATAAAATATTATACTTGTCTTAGAAAATCCTGTGTATACAATACTTTTCCATATCATTATCTCTCACTCTATCTCTCTACATACATATATATATATATATATATATATATATATATATATATATATATATATATATATATATACACACATATATATGCACATACATATATATATATATATATATATATATATAATGAGAAGCCACGTATACTTTCTTAATATGTATATATAGAAAAGGTTTCAAATTAAAAAATAATAATGTTTTATTTTATGAAAGTAAAATATATATATATAAATAAATAAATACTTTCATAAAATAAAACATTATTATTTTTTAATTTGAAACTTTTTCTATATATATATATATATATATATATATATAATTATTTATTCGAAAATTATAACATAAATATGTTGTAAAATCACTACAAAAATAGTCATTTTGTTTCAACACCTCTGGTATCTTATCAAGTGATGATACATGTCTTTATCGGTGTCTGTGTGTATGGTAACTTGGATGAACCTTTCATTGTGCATGTATTTTTTTTTTTTTTTTTTGTAAAGGGTCGTGGAGATATTTCCTGTCTCGTCACTTTTTGTGTATGTATATATCTAAATATATCTGCGTGCTTATGTATTATAACCTGATTGTGTATGTAATGGCTTTTGCGAGATGTCATCCTCCCCTGCCTATATTTAGAATTCAAATGTATCTATTTTGTCAAGAAGCTCAGAACAACAGTTGATATTAACGTTCATTCCAACTTAATTTCTATAAAAACAAAATAACATATGTATTTTTTCTTTCTTCCTCAGTAATTTTATAATTTTAAATCTTAGAGATTAAATTTAAATTTTAAAATGTGTAATTTTTAATTTCAAATTTTATCGTATAATTTAATAATTATTAGTTAGAATAAACTCTATTTTAATCTCACCCCAACATTAAGGAATTAAATAGTTATTATAACCTTAGTTTGTTGTCAAGTTTTTTGAATTCTCGTATACTTGTATTTTGATTGGTCGTTCTAGCTTATGTAACAGTGTTTCCCCTTACGAGGGGTGGTTAATTGATTTGAACCTTTTAAAACCGTTTATTCTATATTCAACATCATCACTTGATAAGACACCAGTGGTGTTGAAACAAAATGGCTATTTTTGTAGTGATTTTATAACATATTTATGTTATAATTTCTAAATAAATAATTATATTCACTCTATTCTGTATTGAGCACTCTTTTAAGAATAGTAATTGAACCAATCTGGTAGACCCGTAGCTTTCTTTGCAAGGACATTGAGTACCAGCAAATGTAAATGCTCTTCTATAGAAAACAAAGCCCAAGCTATTGTAGAGGCCTCATGTAAATGGAGGCTCTATTTAATGGGACAACACTTCACTTTACTTACTGACCAGAGATCAGTGGCATTTGATGTTTGATTTGAAATAAGCTGGGAAAATAAAAAATGATAAAATCCAAAGGTGGAAGGTCGATCTTGCCAGCTATAGTTTCGATATTAAACACTGCCTGGGGAGAGATAATGTTACTGCAGATACGTTATCTAGAGTTTATTGTTCAGCTGTAAATTTGGACACCCTAGAGAAATTACACAACTCTCTTTGTCACCCTGATGTTATGCAAATGGTGCGTTTTGTTAGGACAAGGAACCTTCCTTTGTGGAGGATGTGAAGAGACTGCTTGCCCTGTATGTGACAAAGACAAACCAAATTTGAGTTACTCTGCTCTGTGTTTTTTATTACACATATACGTTACAGTAGATTGGCGCATTTAAATATACTGTTGGTGGACAAATAAATTATACTGAATAGCTTCATTATAATTAGTGGGTATGTTCTTTACCAAACAACAATAATGTGTAGTGAAATTTACTACGTTGTCTAAATTCTTAATAACATAATCTTTTAGATATTCAGGCATTTTTCGGAACCTGCTTGGATATCATCTGTCTTGTGTTTCTGCACGAGGATTATCTCCTGTATTACTGCTTGGATTTGTTGTGTAGCTTTGCTTTCTCGTGTCCCCCTCCCCACAGGGATTTTTCGGCAGATAGTTGGGAACTATCGCACCATTTTATTCAACTGGAAGTAAAGAATCATCAGATGTAGCAGGATTTGCAAAGTTTTCAGTAAATTTTATACACCTGACTCTTTTGACATTCTTAGTTTCATGTTATATGCTAAAGAGGCAGAGCTTGATTTATTGTAGCCTATGAAAATTGCCTTTTCACATTTAGTGTCCAATTTCATTCTATCTTGTATGTACGCATAACAAATTGTGCTAAATATATGCATATTGGTGAGGTTAGGTTTGCAACCTGTGAACATTTTGAAGGCAGTTTTCTCAGTTCTTTGACTGTAGCACCGAGTTCTAATATATGTGGCAGTCATAATAACATACAACCACAAAAACTTTGGTAGATATGATTCTATTAATAGACATCTACCCATTTCAAATAAAGATCACCAACACTGCTCTGTGGTACCATTTTCATGTACAGAGTATAGGGCCTGATTTCTCATGTTTAATTTTATTATTAATCAAAATATTTTCAAAGTTTTCAGACATGAATTCTATGCCGTTATCACTTCTTAAGCATTTTATAGAGCTGTACGGTGCAATGTCAGCCAAATATTTCTTTGTGGCGAGAAACGTATCACTTTTTTGTTTCAGAAAGTAAACCATAATTTGACCAGAATAATTGTCCATGAAAGAAAGTGTAGATTTGAAGTCATTCAAAAATCTCAATTCGATCAGCCTGAATAGATTACGAAGAAGAAGATGTAATATTTTAGTTGCCCTTTTGTTAGGTAACTTGTTTTTATACTGTGCCATTTTGCCTTGGATATATATTTTACAGTTTAAATTTGATTTATCAACAATTTTCATGCCTTCCACACATTCTTGAAGCTGTATAATGTCTTTCAGATTGCAATGTCCAAAAATTTGATGCCATTGTTTTAGGCTACATGTAGCAGTCTTGGAGATTACTGCAGTATTTAAATAATGTAGGTATCCATTTCTTTTTGTCAAATTTCACACAATTAGGGTAGATAAGTTCTGAGTAATTCCGGCCAAATTTTACAGAAGCTTTTTTCAGCAATAGCTTTACCGAGAATGTACTTTCCTTGAATGTAGGGATGTATAGAGCATTCATTAAAATGCAATCTTGCATATTTCCTTCTGTGTCAGTTGTAATGATTTGAACATTGCCTCTTTTTAAACAATATTACTGGTTTGACTACCATCTGCCAGTTTAATATAATGATTTTCTGGATTAAAATTATTATCAAAAGTAAGAAACTTAGATTTATCAGTAAGCATGTGTGGTAGCACCACAATCGACGAGTAAACTGTTTTTGTTGGAAGCAGTTTCTAGTCCAATTGAAAACAGAAATGAATGTTCATTATCTGAAACATGTTGCACATTTTTTACAAATTGAGCTTTTTTTTTTTTTTCTGCTCTTGGTTCTTTTATGTCCAGGTTTATGACAAGCATTGCAGATAATATTTTTATTTGGTAGATTGGAATTATAGTGTTTTGATGGGGAATTATCTACTGGGTAATTCCAAAATTTACTTTGGCAATCAGGGCTTTTATGTCCAAGTTTACCACAAGTAAAACAGGAAGAAACACTAGTTTGTTGTTTTGGTCTTGGCATTTGGAGAGGAATTATGGTATTTTCACTGTTATTCGTCTGAATCCTCTTTTCAGTTTCTTTGAAGCTTTGCAATGTTACTTTGAATTCACTAAATGTTAGTAGCTTGTCTTTCTGATTAATAACAGTTGTAAATCGCTTGAAATTGGAAGGGAGGCCTTTTAGCACCATGGCTATTAATAAAGCATCGGTAATTATTTTCACAGAAATAAAGTGGACAATTTTTTGGTCCTAATAATATAATCAGTAATAGTTTCAGCACTGGCTTTACATAGGGATGTTAATTCTGTATACAGGGAAATTATTCTGGGCTTTCCTTTCCTCAGGGGCTACTCTCATAATAAGGGACAAACTTGGATCATCAAGAAATTGAATAGACGCCAATTTGTAGTTTGTAAACTTTTTGTCTTCTTACCTGTAAATTTTCTTCGCATATATTGTTTGTTTACTTGCTTGCTTGATCTTATTTCATTTTGGCCCTTTTTTCTTTTTATTCCAAACTTTATTAATTCTGTTTGTTGGACAGTTCTATTATTTATTTTACATTTGACCATGGCTACAAACTCATCAGGTTATCTGGTCAGGAATAGATTCTGCTCCAACAGTGACGAATTGAAATATGAAGTATGGGAAGTAAAATTTTTGAGTTATACTCAAGTCCCAAAATTACACGAAAAAAATCTTGGCACCTTTTGATTGTCTCAATGATGAAAACTACCATGAAAAGAATGCAAACACGTTTGCCAAATTAATTCAATTAAATCAACAATACATTTATGTAATTTTTTTTTACATTTATAAAATAAGCAAACAAAAAACAAACAAAAATGTTTCTGGACATATGTTACGAATCTCCAATGAAAATCTTAATGTTTTGTCAAAAAATATTAATTAAAAATGTAAAAAGTGTGTTCTTATGATTTTTCTTATTTTCACAACAAATATAAGAGCACAAATTTGCATTTTCCAAAAAACAACACTTGTAATTAATAAAGGTTGAATTAAAAGACTAAGATGTCAAAATTTTCCCTTGAATTAGGAAAATTCACAATGGCTGCTATCTGATTGACAGAAAAATCGATATTGTAAACAAATAAAAATAAAAATCTATTTAAAATAATCATAACACGAAGAAAATTTCATGAGAAATAATTACTTTAATCTTTACCTGATTTAACTATGCTAAAAAATGTTGTCAAATTTTATTTAAAAACATTAAAATACAGTATTTTTATTATATGGGTGGCTTGCATCAGTCAGTATTAATCAAAGGGCAATTTATGTGGGTGTGGTGATATTTGTATGACTAACTGATGGACAGCAACACAAATTCATGTTGACAGCTCTAAACTGAATTACGTTTCTAAGTATGGTGGCCCATAATAAAAATCAGTATTTTATCTTTTGCAAACTCATTATTTTTCTGTAATTTTAAGTTGTTGATCATCAAAATTTTTCTTTAAATAGAACAATCGTTACTCTTAAAAAGTTAATTCTGGAAAACATTCATTCACATGAAATGTTGATTAACTCAAATACGTTCAATAATTTTGCTCTCAAGTATTAAATATTAATTTTAAAGAATTAAAATTTTCACTGAAAATTTAGGAAGCAAATTACTTTATTTTCAAAATAAAACTTATAGCATATGTACAAATGAAGTATTGGAGTAATCAGAAAAAGTTTTACAAGGAAAACAATTGCAAAATATTTCAATAATTTGCATGAAGACATGAGAAATCAATGCAATATCTTCAATATTGGTTTAATCTAAAAAATAAAATCCTTATTTAAATCATCTACTCCTAGGTCATATTTTGAAATTGTGTAGAACTTAAAACCTTCATCTTCTGTAAAATAAAGCATTATTTATAATTATTATTATTAAAATTCAGCTGCACATTGAGATTACCTAAATTCCACCTACAATATTACCTTAGAATATATTGGTTAAATTTTCCTTACCTTAGAATATATTGGTTAAATTTTCTACAGATTTGCATGAAAGTAATGTAGGGGATGTACAGTTATTTGCTCTTTCAATTAGTGTGTCTTAGCTACAACATATCTGGTGCAAAAATAATGACAAGTGAAAAGCAAAAATGATTGTGAGTCTGTGCACCCATAGATAATAATAATATCCCATCAACAGCCATGTAATAATTTTCAAAATTATTTTAAGAACAGTTGAAGTCAATATTTTCCCCATTATCTATGTGTATTTATTTATTAAAGGTCATCAAACTTTTAAAAACAAAGTCCCAGTCATACACCTTTTGAAAGAATTAATAAAGACTTTTAAAAATATCAAATTATTAAAACTATACAAAAATCTTTAAAAGATATGAAAGAAAATTTTAATTTTTTTTATGACACACAATATCCCTAGAACATAAATTTAAAAAAATAAAAATAATGTTCAAGAAGGGCTATATTTTATTTTGTTTTTTAAATTTTAGACCAAGGTTTCTGTATCAACTTTTCTTCTGAGTTCTGAATTTTCATTTCCTTAAGTATTTATTTTTCAAGGAAATATCTTTTAAAAAGTGTAAACCTCAATATGATCTACCAGAATACATAATAGATAATCATCAAATTAAAAACAGTGGGTGCAATCACATGAAAAAATTACATATACTGAAGACAGTATATTGTTTTTTAAATTCTTTTACATAAATGTAAAAAATTTTATTAAAATTCAATAATTAGATGAATTTTAGAAGATTTTTAAAACTGATGTGTTTTTACAACCTAACAAAAGCAATATTCTTTGCCAACAATATTTGCCAAAGTATGCAACAATTTTTAATCTCTTATTTTGCTTAAAATACAGAAATAATATTTATAGAATGTTTTGTATTCTTTCTACTTTCAAATAGTAGAATAAAATTGCACATAAAATTAAGTTTTATGCATGTTTCATAGCTATTTTATACTAAAATGTCAAATTTCCATAATGAAAATTGGAGATCCCTAACATATGTAAAAAATATTTATAGCAACCAGTGTGTGTGTGTGTGTGTGTGTGTGTGTATGTATGTATATATAGTCAAACCTAGAGAGCCAGACAAACCTTCCAAGGTTTCACCTAAGCAGATCATCAAGGAAAGCTTGACTTTTTTAGATAGTTGATTACTCGTATCGGGGTTTTTTCTTTGGTCTTTGGACCTGTATGCCGTATGATTATTTTTGACAGACATTCATGTTCCTAGCTCTTTCTTTTTTTAAAACCTTTTTTCCTTCAAAATTGATTTGATCATTAGCAGATCAAGAAACCGAAGATTTTCCGAGACGAGTGTAGTTACCTATATATATATATATATAAAACTGAATACAACAGACAAGGAATATTTTGTTAATATTTTTATGTAATTTCTCTTGTTTTCATACTTGGGAATAAGTAGTTTCAAGACAATGCAGAAATTGTCTAGAGTTCTTATTATAAAACCATGAGTCAATCCTGAGCAATGGCAACCAATTATAGCACACACGCACCAGTTGATCCTGGGTCAACCCTACAATGGTCAGTATCATTGTTGGTCAACTAGTTGTTGGTCACTGGCTGTTTTGATCCACATGGTTTCTACACATGTGGTGTTCTTTGATCTCAGAGCAATGAAAATCAAATGTTATTGGTAATTTGGAGCACTGGTCAAGCCATGATGAAGCTGTATTATGGAGATAAAAATATTCTCGCAGATGAAATAAAAATAGAGGATTCGTCGAGTTAGTTTTAAGTAGGTTTATATAGTTCTTGATACAAAAATCAACCCTTCCCTCTTTAAATTTCTATAGTTACACTTTGCTCTTCTAAATCTTGGAATGGTGTTCAAAGTCGGGAATTCTCCTGGCAACAGGTCATGCAGGGTTTTAGTAGCAACTTGTCTTGTCTATCTCTAATTCTCTGCCTGAGTTGCCAACATGATCTGCTTATATCTTGTCCATCCCAAGACTGGTGTGGGTTTGATTGGTCTGGGAGTTTCGGTAATTGCTCAACTTTCAGATTTAGTTGCAAGTATTGTCCTCCCTTTATAACTCATACTTTCTCTTATTTATACCATTACTTCCAAATGGGCAGAGGTAAATTTTCTTTTCCAGTTTTTCTTTTCAGGCTCATGAGTATGCACGCTCATATTGGGGGTTCACATCACCCCTTAAAATTTAATCATTTGATTAAGTATACAGGGGAATTACAAAAATATCTTGCTTCTTTTCAAGTTCAGGAGCATACACATTCATATTGTGGTTCAAAACACCCCTTAAATTTAATCATTTGACTTGTTTTATTGTTTGTTTCTCTTGGTTGACTTTCCTCATTCCACAATATTTTTTTTTTGTTGTTGTTGTTTTCCCTTGACAGATGTTGATTCCCTTTCTTGTTCCTCCACTAAGTTCAACTCAGTCTCTTCCTCTTCCGAAGTTGATCTGCTTTGGTAAAGAACATTAATTGGTGTCCCTCGCTCATTTTCATGCACATTTGTCAATATCTGAAGATTAGTTGATTTTTCTCCTATGCTTCTTCAGCTTCTATATTATTGCCATCATGGCAGCAATAACTACTAAGATACCTAACATAGCATACCAGTTCATTATGGTCTCTGAATTATCTCTCCAAAATGTGTTCTTTTCTCCCATGCCACTCATTTTGTCTTTTTTGTCTTCTACTGGCTTTAATAATTTTGGCATCTCCTTTAATGTAACATCAAGGAATTTCTCTGCCACTGGTTCCCATAATTCTATCCAATTATTCAGGCACATTTTGATTAACTTTACCAATGAATCTTTTTCTTCATATTTCTCTTCAGCTTGATAATATGGGGAAAGAGAGAGAGATACCTCAAATGTTAAATATCCCAGGGGTAACTCTGTTAAAGTCAATAGGGGATTTATCTTTATTGCTTCAGTGGGTCCCCCCACCCATCAATCAATCTGAGTCTGGGTGGCCATTGCCCAAAGTCCATCAGATATACTGACAGCCTGTGGTAATACTTTATTTGTCAATATCCCCACTTGACAATTTTCCTCAATTTCCTCTTTATTTTCCTTAAACAATTCAAGCACACTCAACCTGTGATTCCTCATCACATAAATGGGATTTAATTTGGTACACATCTCTAAAGCATTGGCTCTACATTTCTCTGCTTCTCCTGTCGTTATCAACATAAATCTTGTTCTCGCTAAATTTAAGGCTATATATTCTGTCTCAATTTGATATTTTGCAACTGCCCCTGATCCTTGTTCTACTTGGGGGTAGGGGATGGGTAAGTTTATCACCTGATATATCTCAAAAATACTTTCCCTGTCTAATAATGGAAGGGACCTTAAAATCAACATTTTGTTATCTTCTAACAAAGTAACACCACCTTATGTCTTGTATTATTTTCATAATTCTTGGTTGGGGTCTGCTGTAATCTCAAATTGTGAGGTAACTCAGTTTGTATTTTTAATAGCAACTCTTTCAAGTGACCAGGGGTCACTATACTCAGAGATAAGTGTCCCAATTATGTCTGTCTGATTTCCCACATGCTCTAGCAAAATCATCAAGGACTGGATGGTCTGGCGTAACTTATTTACAATTGTTATTAATTGAAAATACTGCTGGACGCAATTACTTAACACATGTAATTCAGTTGCCATGGTTCCAGATATATTGGCTACTTCTTGTCTTAATTCTTGCATATTATTAACCAATTTATACTTGTTGTCCTTTTCGCCAACTCTAGTCTTGCCACATTCAGT
Source organism: Acanthosepion pharaonis (assembly GCA_903632075.3). Lineage (NCBI taxonomy): Eukaryota > Metazoa > Mollusca > Cephalopoda > Sepiida > Sepiidae > Acanthosepion > Acanthosepion pharaonis. The sequence continues at coordinate 142,500 of CAHIKZ030001080.1, read as the reverse complement.
ATTAATATACTTTTCTGTGCTGCTTTTGCTAAAATTTTATGATCCTTCTCCACTCCTTCCAGCCTTCTCCTTATGATCTTAATATCTGCTTCAGACACTGTCCTGAACAGAACATTTAATGCCTTCCCAGCAATGGGGACTACTGCTCTTTTCCCTCTCATCTGTAACAGTTCAAATAATTTTTCATATCCTTTCACTGGGATTCCATTATGGAAGTTTCTAGCTCCAGAGAGTACAGTAATCTGAGGTACTGTCCTTCTCTGGTATACTTTTATGCTACCTTCACTCTGGCCACACTCAGCTTAATCAGTTCACCTTCCAATTCAGCTAACAGTAATTCTTATGAGTTCAAATCTATTATGAAAGTGACTAACCATTTTGATCTTGTCATTGTCACTTCACTCATATTTCTGAAAATCATATTTTGGCTGTGCTTCCACCACTACCGTCATTAACAGTAGCATCAGTCTCATCATGTCAGCCATCCCTGCAAATGTAATAAGATTCCCTTGCTTTATTCTACTGACAATTCAGTGCTTGTATACATACTTATTTATTCAGTATATTTCCACTATTTCTTCTAATTTGTTTTTTGATTTCTATCTATTCTTGTTGCTAATCAACTTCCAGTACGTTGATTATTTTCATACAGGTGTACGGTGCTTTTTCTCAAAGGTCAGGTTTCATCAATACCACCACCAGACATACATGTGCCCTTGGGCAAACCAACTACAGCACTTATAAGTAAGTGTGTCTGCCCTCCATGAGTATGCCCTCCACACTTCTGTCTTCACCAACCAAATTTCTACTTTCATTTTTCTGGATAAGTTATTTTTAATGACCTAATGCCACCACGCACTCAGGCATGCACTTCCCTGTAATGACATGGCAACACTGAATCCACCCTTCCCATTCTTCTCATTTGCATTTCCCCTTATTGGGTTTCAGTGCATTTCGCCCCCTCAGTCTTTGCTTCACTGGTAAGTCTGGTTTAACCTCTGGCCTATTCTTCTCCCTTAAATGTTTTTGGAGTTCAGAGAGAGGTATTTCATCCTCCTTTTCCCAATCACTTGATTCTTCTTCCATAACTTCTGGATCAGGGCTACGGACATTGTTTTCCACATTGTCTCTCTGGCTTCTTGCCTGAGAGCCTCCCTCATTCTTCTTCCATAACTTCTGGATCAGGGCTACGGACATTGTTTTCCATATTTCATCTCTCTGGCTCCTCACCTGAGGGCCTCCCTGTCCCTTCCCATCTCTCAGTAGCTAACTGGCTAGTCATAATCCATCTTTTCTTCATTTTCAGATTCACTCTCTGATTCTATTTCCTCTGGTTCTAAGAGGGTTTCCTTGTTTTCCTTTGGAACCTTCTCAACCATCAATCTCTGCTAGTTTTAAATCATTAATCCATTTAATCTTCTTCCTGGCCTGTGTGAATATCTTATGTTGCTGTTCTATTATTAGCTTATGGTGTTCGTCTCTGCAAGGTTTTACTAGGTTAGCTACTGGCAAGACCACATCACATCCAAAGGTTTCATTTATAGAGAACCTCACTGCTGCCAAGGCCTTCATCAAATACAAATCCCAATTTTCAATATTATCTTTTGCTAATTTGGCCAATATGCCCCCTAGGGTTCAGTGAAACCATCACAATTTTGCATTACCCTGTGGGTGATACAGAGACGTGGCCACATGCATTGTATTTATGCTTGCCAGGTCATTATCTTATTTACATTCTCTGGTCCATTTTCTGTGTAGTCATATGTACTGGGGTTCCATAGTGAGGAAATATCTCTGTTAGTATCAAGTTGGGTACTGTTTAGGCTCTCTTGTCAGGTACCACATATGCCACAGATCAATTTGTTAGCCAATCTACAAAACTCACTATGTATAGATTTTCTCTTGTGGTGACCATATGGTCCTATATATTCATGTTTATCTTTTCAAAAAGATTATCAGGGATATTTGTATCCATCAATGGCACTATCTCATGTCTCCTGCTCTGAGCCTGGCATATCACACATTTCTGCGCATAGCTGGTAACCTCACTGTACAGCCTTGGCTAATAATAATTCCTACCTATCGTGTCATAGGTCTTGTCAATTCTCATGTAATCCATCCTCTCATGACATTTTTCCAACACTTCAGCTCTCAGCTCAGTGGACACAAGCAGTCTGAGTCTTATTTCTTCTTGCCTTCCTGAGAGTTAATATAGCATCTCTTCATGTATTACATAGTTTGAGGTGTCATCTGTCTCTGTTTTTGCTCTGAGGCCAGCTATCGCACAGTCCTCCTGACTTTCTTGTATCTCTCCAGTCAGGATCAGTCACAATGTGTGAGGTTCCCTCTGCCTCAGTTTCTAATATAAGATAATCTTTTTAATCTATGTGAATAGATCATTGGTAAGCTCTGTCATCCACCCACCAGCCCTAATCTCACAGATTCTTCTTCCAACTGCTTTGGAATTCACAACAGCAAATCCTCGCATGTATTGTCCTTTCCTGCTAAATATTCAATCTTACAATTGTACCTACTTAATTTCAGTACCAATTGCTGAATCTTTTTGTTAGTCCACTCAGATTCTAGCAAGTATTGGAGTGGCTTGTGGTCAGTCTTAATGGTAAACATAGTCCCATTCAGGTAATAGTTTGATTTCTGCAGGGCACACACAATGACATATGTCTCCTTCTTAATTACTGGCCATCTCTCGTATCACAGAGAGCCTATGGGACAAGAAGTATATTGGTACTTCTTGTGGTATACCAGGCACTGACCCCTCCCTGTCTAGGCTTGGTTGAGTAAGGACTGCACCAATACATTGATCACTAGTGTCCGTATATAGTGTCATTGGTTTGCTGAGATCGGGATATGTTAATAAAAGTATCACTGTCAGCTTCTCCTTGAAGCTGTCAAATGTTTTCTGATAATCCTCTGTCCTTTTGAATCTAGCATACTTCTTGGTCAATGCGGTAACCAATCTTGAAAATGCTGGGATGAATTTCCTGTAGTAGCCTATAGCTCCTATGAAACCCTTTACTTGTTTCACTGTCTTAGGCTCCAACATTTTGCTCTTATAACCTCCATCTTGTCCATATCAGGCTTAATCTCGTCTCCAATTAGGACAACACCCAAGTATTTTGCCTCCTCCCTTAGAAACTGACATTTTGGCAGTTTCAACTTTAACCTATGCTTCCTTAATTGATCTAGCACCAGTTGTAGGTGACAAAAATGCTCCTCGGATGTTTCGGAGAACACCAAGATGTTGTCCAAATAAGCCATGGTAAGGCACGACATTTCACTCAGTACTATTGACATTAGCTGCTGAAAAATACCTGGGACATTGGCCAGGTCAGAGGGCATGACCCTGAACTGAAATAATCCCATATGGCATGCAAATGTGGCTTTTTCCTGCTCTGTTTCATTGAGGGTCACCTGCCAATAGTCTGATCTCAAATCTATCATTGAAAAATACTTAACTTTTCCTAGAAAGGTCAAGATGTCATCTATGAATGGAAAGGGTACCACAAGTGGTTTGAGATAGTGCTCAACTTTATAAAGTCAACACAAAATCTGTTTTCCCCATCTTTTTTATCCACCACCATGATTGGGAAACTCCAGGGAGACTTGGACCTCTTGACTATCTTCAATTCTAACATGTCTCTAATTGCTTTCTCCACCAGTGGGGCCTCTTATGAATGGGTCTTCTGTATGGTCTTAATTTCATTGGTGTATGGTTGCCGATATTGATTTTCATCCTTAATGTGTGTGTCTGCCCTAACTCCTTATCTGAGTTAGCCACCAAATCTCTGTTGGCTCTTAGCAATCACTCTATTCTTAAATTTCTCTCACTTCTCCCAGTTGACTCTGCCCTTTCTTTTTCTACTCATCAAATTTTACTCACTTAATGGACCTTACTGCTAGGGCCTTCCCTACCTCTTCCTCATTTGATATTTTTACGGTCTTGTTAGCCTGATTAGTCAACATAATAGGCAAATTTTCTGCTCCTTCCACCACTGTCTGACTGTGACGGACGCAGATAGCCCAAACACGCATACACACATATATTAAGGTTAATTTCCGCCTGACAACAGAAGAGGTCACGTGGAAGTCTTGAGACATTTTGGGAAAGCAAGTCAAGAGGTTGACTGACCCAATTACCCGTAGCAACAGATGTCTAGACAGAAGCCAGACAAGGGACTGATGTAAGCTGGAATTTGCACCAAAACGCAGGACACGTGAGAGTTAGAAAATTACTTGGGAGTTAGTTGCTGTCTTGTCTTTGAAGGAGCAAGACTCGAAATCGAAGCGCTGATAACTTATGAGTGGAAAGATGAGACTCGTTTGATAATGATGGAACTTGTTCGATTCATCCCAGGCAACTCCGGACAAGAAATATAAGAACATGTATTTTTGTTCGATAACCCCAAATTGAAGACGATAACCTGTGTTAAATAACACAGAAGACGCAAAGGAATTTGTACGCTGAGAATACAAACTGCATTTGAAGAAAAGAGGAAATCAGAGAGGAAGAAAGTATATATCTCTGTTATAAGCTGAATTGTGTAAAGAAGAAAGAAAGAAGAAAACCAGAGAGTGAAAGAAAGTGTATATCCCTGTTGCAGTTGAATCATGTTTGAAAGTGAACTGTATACAGAAGAAGAAAGAAGGAAAGAAAAAAGAAAACCCAAGAGAGGAAGAATGTGTATATCTCTGTTACAGCCGGACAGTGTGTGAAATCGTAGTTGTGTCAAAGAAGAAGAAAAAAAAAAGGGAAAGAAAAGAGGAAACGTGAAAGAGAAAAGAAAGGACAATGATAAAAAGGAGAGAACTGAATATAAAGATAAGTAATCATATATTTTGGACCCGTGTTAGAAAGATACACATGTATCCATAAATATTATGTTCTTACAAACATCTTTCCACATGTCAAAATAATAATATGTAACTCCCTCTCCCATCTCTTTTGGTTATGTGTTGATTTCTGTATTCGTAGTTATTCATACTTATATTTTTTATCCATTCAGGTTCAGTCGAATCCATTTGGAGTTGGGCATATTTTGATATCCCAACATAAGTCTTGAGATCTGGTCGTCAGATGTTTTACTCATGCTTATATTTTCTTTTATTTTAATATTTTGTATATCTGTACATATTAAAGTCCTTATACCAAAATTCTTTACGCCTTATCGTTCGTCCTTGAATTGTGGATCAGTATTCATGTTGAAACCGAAGCGAACCTGGGAAAAGATTATTGTTCGATTATCCTAATCGAACAGTATTCTTTATAATATTTTTTTGTTTACTAATTGTCCATTGTCATGATCTGAGAGAGATAGCCTGTATCTCTCCACAGGTGTGATGATGTATATATCTTCTGGTCGGCGTATGATCGCCTTATAAACCCATTCGTCGATTAGGGCATATGACACTGACACAAAACTACTTCCTCCTCTTCAGGGCTGTATTTCTCCACAGGGGTTATCTGAAAGACTTTACCTTCTGACTTTTTCTTCATTACCAGCCTGCTGTATCTGACAACTGTAGTGATGGACAAATCATATTATACAAGAAAGCTGGAAGACCTCATTAGAAGTGGTAGCTACAGCAAAGTAAAAAAGGATCCTACAATGAAAACGGAATGCAAACTGTCACAGATCCTAATCAAGAACAAAGATCACTTCACACCAAAGATGTATAGGCAGTTATCGCAGTGTTACACCAAGTTACCTCACATATACAGTCTCCCTGAGATTCACAGATGGTATTCCACTCAGGCTGATTGTTAGTTGCCAAATCTCTGTGTACCACCCTCTGAGTCGTTTCCTTGTAGATATAATTGACCCATTGATCAGAAAGTCACCTTCATATGTCCGAAACTTCACCCACTTTGTGGAAATAATCAAAGATGCCTCCATCCTATCCAACCAGATGGTGAGCTTGGATGTGGTGAGTTTGTTCACCAAGTTGTCCATGGAGGAGGCACTCTCAGTAGTCAGAAACAGATTGTCCTCTGACTCATCCCTAGGAGAATGGACCAGTATTCAAATAGATAATCTGATAGAGATGTTGACTTTCTATAGACAAACAACACACTTCGAAATGGAATACTTTGAGGAAATGGCATTAAAATCTATATCTCTAAGGCTAACTCTATGGTTAAGATACATAGATGACACCTTCATATTCTGGCCACACCAGGAAGATATCAAGATTCTACTGGACAATGTGAACTCAATAAGGTTTTTGGAGAAAATAAAAAGGAGCTGCAGTTCATATAACATCAGGACAACCTTCCAAAGCTGGATGACACTTCGCGGATACCTCTCCTGAGTAAGACCCCCCCCATAGAGGAGAACACGACTAAAGACTGTGTGTACTCTATTCAACATTCTAACCACCTGAAAAAGGCCGGATCGTACGAAATGTGATAAATAAAGATGAAGATGATAGTCCAAACAATGTAAATAGGGTACCAGCCTGCTGTTTTAGGAGGTATTTTTATATCAGTGTCAACCGCTACTGAAACTGGTTCACTGGGGATACTTCCCAATGGTATCTCTACACCCTCGATCAGCAATACTACAGGGTTGAATTTTAATTGGGTCCTATGTTGGCCAATCAATCCTTGATCTCCACAAAGTTCTGCGACCACATATAACTTGTGGACACTATTTGTTCCTCCTATCTTTCCACACCATTCCCGTTATCGTTATCTTCTTCCTGTCTACTTCGCTGATTGTAATATCAAGCTTTTTTAACTGCTCCTGCAACCCCAAACTCTTATACTGGTCCTCTCTGATCAAGGACACAGACACCGCCATGTCTATCAGAGCCCTCATCACTTTTCCTTTCACAACTGCTTCACACGTGAGCTTCTACTCCTGGGTTAACAAGAAAAATACTCTAGCTTTCTTTCTCCTGGGTTAGTGCCTACCTGACCTTCTCAACATGGGTGCTGGCAACAAAAATCTCTTATCATCTACATAGACCAGGGTCCCTGACCATCCATATTTTCTTTGTAGCATCTTTGAACAACCCTTTTGAGGTCTGTTCTTTCTGTTCCTAACAGGGCAATTCCTTCTCAGGTGGCCTGGTTCCCAACAAAACCAGCAATCTCTCCCAGGACAGCCAGCAGAAAGGTGATCTACCTGTCTACATGTCCAACATTGATCATTTCTTCTTTGTCTTGTCATTACATAGACCACCCTTGCTCTTATTTCTTGTGCTGAGGCAAACTCTGGGTGTTTTCTTGGGGTGGATTTGTTGATGGGGGGGCCCTGGCGGTATCTTTTTCAGGACTTTACATCACTTGGCCACATTTACCACAATTTGGTCCCACACTTGGAGGCAACCCCCACATTGTCGGACAATCCCTCACTCTATTACCTAAATAGTTGCAGATCCAACAGACCATCCTGTATCTACTAGGTGTGGGTGCAAAGAATGAATGCTTCAGGGACTGCTCTCTTCTATTGGGGTCAGCTTCTTCCTCCCAATTTTCTGGTTGCTCTTTCATCCTTTCTAGCTCCTTATTCCACACCATGGATTTTTTTCCCCTATCCTTCTTGATGCTTAATCCTTCCTGAGCTTGAACCTGTGTTCCACAGTTTCTTGTCTTTTTCTACTGTCTTTTGCCAGATCTATGACCACTGACAATCTAATCGAGGCCTCTTTAATCACATCATGCCTGTTGTTTTCATTCTCTAGCGCATCAATGAACAAATTTGCCAAATGGACCTGAATGGCGGCATTTTGTTTTACTTCTTCAGGGAAGGCCATCGCCGACAATCTCATTGCTTTGGCTCCTAACTCCCCTGGAGTCTCATCCCCTGCCTGGGTGAGCTTCATCAGGCTCCTCATGGCCTCTATTGCTATCTCATCATCTGCATATTCTTTTATCAGTAGATTCTCTAAGTCAGTCCATGCTAATCCAGGGTCCCTTTTAGGTGGTCCCCCCATGAACTCGGAGACAAGCCCCTCAGCTTGATCATATGCCGGCATCACTGTCTCTACCTAAGACATCTCGTAGATAAGCTGTTTCTTTCCTATCACTATCAACCAGTTCTTTAATTCTCCTGGCTCCCCTGTATATGCCAGTATGCTGAAGCAGCAGGTTTTTGTAATTACTTGACACCTGAGGTCTATTTGCCTTATTTATGTCTATAGGCCAATCAGTCCCCTCATCCTACCCATGGTTGCTCATCTTTACTTATCTAACTAACCATCAACAAGGAAAAAGAAAGACAATCCAACAAAATCTAGTAAAAAAAAATTTTTTTCTATTGGCAAGGTGCAAAATCACCATGAGAGAAATACAGAGAAACAAATGTGTACTACCTATCATTTGTTTTGTGCTTGCTGCAAATTGGTAAAAACATTTGTGGAGTTTTGAGAATCTTATAATCAAAATGACTAAAGTCTGTTGGTTCTACACTTTCAAAGAATTGACCTTTTATTTTATTCTTTTCCTTTTCGGCTTTGTCACATTGTTCTGTGTCCTTGGGTCAATATTCTAAATTTTTGCTGGTTTACCTGGCCCAGTCCTGGTCACGGTACCAATTATAACACCACAAGTTGATCCTAGTCAATGACAACCAATTATAACACACACTCTGGTTGATCTAGGGTCAGCCCTATGTTGTCAGTACCATCATCAATCAACTGGCCAATTTCAATCCACATTGTCTCTGTCCACGTTATGTTCATTGATCTCAGACCAGTGAAGATCGAATGTTGTTGGCAAGTCAGAGTGCTGTATTATGAAAGAAATATAAATGTTCTTGCAGATGAAATAAAAACAAGATTCATCAGGTTAGTTTTAAATTGGTTTATATAGTTCTTGGTACAAAAATGAACCCTTCCCTCTTTAAATTTCTATAGTTACACTTTGCTCTTCTAAATCTTGGAATGGTGTTCAAAGTCGGGAATTCTCCTAGCAACAGGTCATGCAGGATTTTGGTAGCAGCTCGTCTCATCTCTAACTCTCTGCCTGAGTTGCCAATGCGATTTGTTTATATCGAGTCTGGCCCAAGACTGGCATGGGTTCTACTGGTCTGGAGTTTCGGTAATTCCCCAACTTTCAGATTTAATTGCAGGTGTTGCCCTGCCTTTAAAACTCATACTTTCTCTTATTTATACCTTGCACCATCACTTCCAAATGGGTGGAAGGATGTTTTGACTGTCTTGTTGACAATTCTAATTTTAAACCAAGTGGGCAAAGGGGTGGTCTTATTTTAATCATTGATTTTCCATAACAAATATTATTTCCCACCCTTTGGTCTGGTTTGTTCTCGTGCACCCCCAACCAGTCATCACATTCACACAACACTTTGATTATCATACAGAAAACCCTTACATTTTGTTTCTCATTTCAATTTTCTTTTAAGTCTCATCTCTCAAGTTGTTTATATTACTACAATTATATTTCAGGTGGCCCTTTAGCCTGGCCTCCTGCCAATTGTAACTCCCATTTTTGTTGATGGCCATAAAACAAATATTATTTCCCAATTCTGTTTTTAATTCTCACGGTTAGCAAATAACCCAGAATATACCATAGCTCACATTTTTACTTTAACCCCTCTAATTCCACCAATGTCACACTTTTCATCTGTTCCAGCACATTTGACCATTTCCTAGTCATCCTCAGGAACAAGCAAATTCTGGTAGTCAGATGGTAAAAAAAAAGAAAGAATAGTTAACGTTATATTTCAGTGCCAACTTAATTTGAACCCAGTGTCTGTAAACAATGTTTCTGATTTTCTCTTTGCTTCCTCTGAATTTATTTTCATTCCATCACTTTCAAATTTAGTTGTATCTATTTTCTCTATTAACAAACTATACATTACTCTTTTGTGTGCCTGGATGTATGACACTCACAATGTTTCAGCTTAACTGAAAAATCAGGTTTCATGATAGGTTTATTTACAGAAAATTACTTTGTGTACATTAAAGATAGAGAATACAGATGGGCGCTGAAAAGTTCTTGACCCAAACAAGTTTTCCAAAAGAAAAAAAAAATGGTAAATCTAATCTTTAATCTGATTTTGAAAAGTGGATTAGGATGAGAATTTTTCAACACTCTCCTCTTATATCTGTGTTTACCCATTTTTGTCTCTCTCTCTCAAATATATATATACATAATATATATCGCTGTCTCTACGTCAGGCAGCGCGTAGATAAGCTGTTTCTTTCCTATCACTATCAACCAGTTCTTTAATTCTCCTGGCTCCCCTGTATATGTTTATATAATGTATATATGTATGTGTATACATGTTTAGATATCATGTATATAAGTGTATGCAAATATAATGTATATGTGTGTCTGTGACTAAACACACACACATACACACATCTAGTGTGTTTGATCATGAATATATACACATGGATAATTTTCTCTAATCCAGTTTGGAAAATTGTGGCAGGTGTGAATAAAAGTAATTTTTTACTGAGATGCATTTGATAAGTTTACAAGTTTTTGATTAATTTGTCTTTTGATCTTGTGTATTGATTATTTAGATCTTGTGACACATGCTTGGACTTGAAAAGTTTTAAACACGTTGAATATAATTAGATAAAAAAAATGAACCTGTGTGAGGATTTGTAACAGCTTGCCATACAGAATGTCTTTTTTTTTCTTTTTGTCATTATCATGATCATTATTGTGGCTATCATCTGTGAAGAGACATACCATATACATGTGTTCCCATTTATTTATTGATGTAAGTTGCTTGACATTTGTGGGTGTGCATCAAATTATCCACACACAAGTTGGTAAATTTGCATCTTGTAAAGTGTTCTGGATTTTTAGTAAATATCCCAAGGTTCTCTCATCTTCCCACCCCAACCACGACCAAATTTCTCTCTCTCTCTCTCAGAAGTACCTTTCCTCAGTCAAGTATGTGGATGATAAAGACGGTAAAAGAGGAAAGTGGAACTATACTTTTAAAATTTGAGTGTCATTTTTTTGTTTTATATCTTTTCTCTTTTTTGTTGATCACATTGTTAATGACAAAAGCAAAATAGCAAAGAGGAGAATGTAAAGTTCGTTGATTATATTTCAACATATTCACAGCCTTCTTGAATAAGACAACAAATTCTTGTACAAATTCTTTTGTGTTTATAGATCTGACAATTTGTATAAATGTGTCTATATAGATACATTAATTTTTAAATAGATTTTATATTCTAACATTATTTTTAATGTGAACATGTGTTTGAATTGCTCTCCTTGTTTTTTTATTTTATATTTCATTATTTAAGAAAATAAAAAAGACAGGTAGCAAGTCAAACATGCGTAACCTCTAAAAATAATGTTTATAGTGGTAGGTATATTAGTAAGTTTTATTAAAAACTAGCTTAAAAGCTGCCTTATTGTGTGGCATTTAAGCCAGCTCCTGCGGAGGGCTCTTAACTGAGCCTTCTTCACAATAGGTAGCAAGGTGTAAATGCGATAGGCAACAATAAACTACAGAAGAACCCAAACTTGATCACTGCATTTAAGTATTGCATTAATATCTAAGTTTACCTTTTAAAAATTCAATGATAATTCTTCTACCATTACTTAGTTTTAAAAAAAAGTTGATGTATGTAGGTCCTTACTTTCCATACAAACAATTATTTTTATTTCATGGATGACTTTCGCTGGATTTTATAATTAATTTCAATTATTCTGATATTTATTTCCAAGTTATAAAAATTTCTATCACGCAAAAAAATTTGTCGCATAATATCATGTAAATAAAAAAAAAAATAAAAAAGTGAAGAAAAAAAATCCCCCAAAACAATTACAGTAATAAAAACTTGGGAATCCCAAATTTCAGGATTCTGGGTCCAGATCCAGCCTGGAATGTTTTTAATTTGCTCACTGATTTGGCCTGATTTTAAATGGTATAATATATTGGGCTATGACCTCTAAGAGTAAAGTTGCAAAAGTGTGACACATTCGCATTTATTATATAGATTATAAAAATGAACCTGATAAGTGTTTCATTATTTTTGTCCTGTACAGTATCAGATTTTATTCAGTCAATGATTATTATTATTTTTTTTTTAATCATTTCACCCCAAGCAAGGTAGAAAAGCCACTAAGATGCAAGGGGTTACTGAGTGTGAAAGAAAATGAGAAAAAGAAAAACATTTTTATGGAGAGAGAGAACAGTAAAAGAACCAGAATTAAGAAGACAGAAAATAATGATCAAAGTTGACTGGAAATTAAGAAGTCAGAAGAGAGTACTATAAGTGAGAAGTGCAAGAAAAGATACTGTTAGCATAGAACATACAGTTACATCTAGATATTTCAACTGTAAAATGATGAGACCTAGCTGCCAATCTAGTAATGCACTTAAATTCATAAAGTCTGGTACCACAAAGGAATTAGAATAATTTACATGAAATTTCAGATTCTTCTTTGTCTTTGATGAAGAATCCCTAAATATATAGCATGAACAATGGACTATATGTGGCAGCAATATTCAAAACATAGACAAATGGTAGACTTATTAATATGTAAGATAGATTCTGGAGAGAAAAATTATCTAGCATGACACAGGGAAAGAATTTTCTTAGTAACAGACCTAGCAATAATCTTTCCACTTTATGTCAGCCAAGAATGTTAGCCTGAGAAGGGGAAATGAGTTACTCTCCTGCCACACTCAAATGATTAAAAGAGAGCAGTTTTGTTTTGGAGGCGTTAAAATTAGCAAGCCATTCCTTGCTCCAGTTCACAACAGACTGTCGGTCATTTTTTAGATCAGCTGCCAATTTGACCTTATCAAACTGATCAGACTTACTATTGAGACAGGAGTAAATAGTTGTGTAGATACCAAGTTGAGAACTAATGCCATCAGGAAGGTCATTGATGAAAATTAAGAACAAAGTAGGCCACAAGGATAGATCACTGGGGGACACTTGCATTAATACAAAAAGATCTAGAAGAGTGGCCATTTAGGATAACTAACATTTCACAATTTGATAAGAAAGACTGAATCCACTCAAGAATTTGTCCAGAAATTCCATAACATTTCAACTTGTGAAGAAGTCCAGCATGCCAAACCCTGTCAAACACTTTCAAGATATCCAAAGCAATACTCCAAGATTGACCATTCTTATCTAAAGTCCACATATTTTGTGAGGATCCAGATTAGAGATAATAGCAGAAACCATAGAAGTTATTTGCATATCACTCAGTAGAGATTCAATTCTAAGTGGAAAGTTAGGCAAGAATACATCAGATTTATCAGGAGTAGAGTTTAAAAAGAAATTAGAGGTAAAAAATTTTGCTTTATTAGCAGAAGTTAACACCTCAAATTTAGTGAAGAGAGGAGGAAGAGAAGGCTTACTGTTATTTAACATGCTATTACAGAGCCGCCAGTAATCATAAGAGCCAAATTTATTAGACGCTATACAGTGTCTCATTCTATCAGCAAATAAAGACTTAATCCCTTTGAAGAGACATTTACATTTATTACATGCAATCACAATTAGACATCGGCTGTGATTGAAACTGTAATGCTGGTATAACCAGAAAAAGTGATTCCTGTGGGCTATGGCGGCTGAACAGTTGCATTGATTTTGTTAAGATGAAAATGTATTATCCAAGAACATGTAATAATTCTCTACATTTATATATTATCAACACTGAAGTAATTATAATTTTACTTCTTAAAACACTAGACCAAAATATTACCTCACCTTCTTCCCTTTGATTTGGTTTGGTTTGTTTGTTTAATGGCACATCAACTCGTTATGGGTCATTTAATATTGAAATTTTATTTTCTTGTGAGCTTTGATAATTTAATTTCTTCAAGAATGTATTGCTGGTAAACTTTTTATTTTTTTCCAGTAATGTATTGTTGGTAATTTTTTTATTTACTATGAAAATGTATTGTTAGCAATTTTTTCTAATGTGTTTTTATATTTTCATGTTTTGACTCCAGTTTTGTGGGGGGGGGTCACTATTTTCCCATAGTTGGGACCCTAACAAGTGCTACCATCCCAGGTCAGGGTGGATTTGGCAACAACAGCAATTAATAGGTGATTCCATCCTCCTCAAAACTGATCAGATGCCTTGCTGCCGGATGAAGTTTATCATCATACTCAATACGGTTTTCCTTTTGTGTTGTAATTTTGATCTCATCCTCATTGCCAAAATGTTGTAACCTAGGGAAGGTTACTGAAAAGAATAATCACACGTAGGTTGGTAAGGAACGCTAATACTTAGAACAAGAACAACACATAAGATTTACCAGCAGCATGTAGAAGTAGTCAACTGTTAGAAGTGAGTCAAGCAAATTCCATAATGAATTTCTAACTGCAGACCAACATACAGTAGTAAATACTGTATGTTGGTCTGCAGTTGGAAATGGAGGGCACACCCATTATTATCTGTAGGTATGCTACAACACTTTGTCAATTGATTATTTCCACGAATGACCCAACTTCTTGCCCATTCATCAGCTCCATTCAAAGTAGCTCTACATTTATTATCAAAAAATTTCTCTTTGAGAAATCATTTTTTAATGAGATTTTTGCCCAGGTTACATATTTTTCTTTTTAATCTTTGTTTGAAGTGGTTCTTTGATTGTTTTCCTTTTTTAGCCAGTCTTCTTAAATATTAGCAATCTTTTCTTTTTGTATTCATTTTTGGTCAATCAACTTTTCTTGTTTATTACCTTTTTAATTTTTCTGAAATCTCTTTTTGTGACATTCTTAGAGACAAATTTTTTTCTCTTCTATTTGGCAATGTCCTCAGTTTTCTTTTTGATGGTTCTAGAATTTCTTTTCCAAAGTTGAGATTCTATCATTCAGTAACATCACAATTTGTTTTTCTTTTGAATTTCTTTCTTCTGTTCCATGGCAATTTTTGTGTGTCTGAAATCAAAAAATAAATATTAATAATAATAATAATATTATAAATATTTCTTGAGCAACCCATAAAATCTTATACTATCCAATATGTTATTCTAAATATATAGAGAAATTTTAGAAATTCAAATTTATTAGGCTAATTGGTAAATGTTAGTTGTATTGTGAAAACATTGACTTGCATCATAAAATTTGACTTATATATATATATATATATATATATATAGTGATGTACATAGATCCATGCATAAACACAAGGCCAAGTAATTGAGAATAAATTGTACTATAACAAAAAACAAAGATATTTAAAAGAAAAAAGAATCAATTGTTGTCCATATCTGGTGATTCTCATTCATATTGACCATCACTTTTACAGTGAACCCTCAAGTAATTTAGTAATTCCAACTTCACTCAAGCCCCATCAGCTGTGCATTTTGGGAGCTGATGGATATTGTCATCAGATTTTGAGGCAGGAGCTGCTCAAAGTAAATCAAAGTTGGAATCTACAAATAATGGTTTTCAGTTCAAAGTTGTCCTTTTCTTGATTATTTGTCAACTGATTTAAGAGAGCCCATTTTGCCTAGGGAGAAGGTGACGGTTTCATGCCTTTCCAAAGGGAAAGGTATGAAATCATGTGTTAAAGGGAACACAAACTGTTTCAACTGGAATCTGAATTCTTCTTCCTGATTCTATTTTCTATTAACCACCTGAACTTCCAGTTTTTACATCCACACACCACATTTATTTTCTTTCTTTTTTTTTTCTTGTGGGTTGGTAATAAGTGGATTCCTTGTTTTTTGTGGTAGATCAGCTGGACACTTGACCCTATCTCTTTTAGTTTAAGTGCTGTCGGGGTAGGGATCCTTGGTTTCCAAGTGCTGGAATTTTTCCAAACTTGAAGGTGGCAGGAAGTTTTATCAGTCAGTCTGTCTACATGTATGTATTGGCAGATGCACACACACACACCCACAGAGATGTTGAAAACTTTTTGTCCCATTCCACATCCAAAAATGAGTATTGCCATTAACACCCCCACTCCCCAACATGCACCATTTAGAAGAAGGAATTTTGATTTTGGTCCCAGATAAAGTGAAGTCAATCTTTTTGTAGTTACTTTTGTACTTGTAAAATCTGCCTTTATCAAAAGACTATAAATATCATTGTACAGATCTTGAATTTCTTAAGTAGTATGATGCCAGAATTATTGTTCATAAAGAAATTTATTGTTTTTCTTAAACAATTTATTTTCATAAAATGATATTTGCTTCCTATCTGGAAAATATATTTCCATATTTAATTAATGGTCTAGTTTTAAAATTCATGATGCTTACATTGCTTAAATGTAGAGAACTGATTACAAAAAACAAAAACATTTTTATGGTTCATTTGTGCAAGTCTTTTTTTTTTTAAGCATTTCACTCCAAGCAAGGCAGTAGTGCCACTAACACACAACAGGTTACAAAGTTTGGGAGCAAGAATAAAGAGGCATGATAGATGAAAGGATGAAGAGAAGGACGGGGAATAGATCAAGGCATCTGGAGATGTTGATTGACATTACATTTAAATAATTGAAGATTATAGCTATCAGGGAAGCAAGTAAGAGGAAGGGAGTTCCACAGACAGGAAGTGCGAGACATGAAGCTATTGGAGTAGAAGAGATGGCTACATTTAACAGTTTTGACAGTGAAAGGGTGGGACTGAGATGCCAAATTAGTAGCACACTTAAATTCATGCAGTTTGGGAACCAGCAAAAGTAGCTCATCAGAGCAGTTAACATGAAAGAATTGTAGAAAAAACAGAATTGATGACACATCTGTGAAAAAGTGACTATAGACAAGATACCAGATCAGGACCAATTACATTGCATCTCCATCTCTGGATTTTGTCGAAGACCTTGAAACAAACAGTGGGGGCTCCAGACCATATATGGCTGCAGTATTCCATGCAAGAGCGAATGGTTGATTTATACATTTGACGGATGGACTCGGGTGAGAAAAACTTTCTGGCACGACACATAGAACCAACTTTCCTTGTGGTAGATGGAGCTATTGATTCAATGTATTTATTCCATCTCAGGTCATAGAGTTGAGCATCAGACATTCTAATGGGTGGTAGTGAGGGTTCTCTGTGGTGGGTAAAAGAGAGCAGTTTTGTTTTTGAGGCATTAAAGTTTACCAGCCATTTCTTGCTCCAGTCAACCACAGATTGGAGGCCCTTTTCGAGATCAATGGACAGATTAGTTTTGTCAGCAATAGCAGATTTGCTATTGAGGCAGGAGTAAATAGTGGTCTTGTCTGCATAATACCTACTTGGCAGCTGATGACATTGGGAAGATCATTAATGAACATCAGAAACAATGTAGGACCCAGGATAGAGTTTTAGGGAACACCTATGTTTGTGAGAAAGGAACTGGAGGAGAATCTGTTTAGGACAACCTTCATTATACGTTTTGACAGGGATGATTGTATTAAGTCAAATAATCATCCTGAAATTCCGTATCCCTGAAGCTTATGAAGAAGGCCGTCATGCCAAACCTTGTCAAACACTTTAGCATTGATTAAAGCTTCAAAGACTTTGCCGAAGAGTGGTAGGAGACTGATAGGACAGTAGTTAGATGGGACAGAAGGGTCTCCAGAGTTCTTAAAGACAGGTACAACAGATGAGGACTTCCAACAGCCTAGAAAGCAAGAGTTGTTGAGGCAGTAGTTATATAATTTGGAGAGGACAAGAGCCAGTTCAGGAGCATATTTCTTCAGGACAACGGCAGGTATCCTGTCCCCACTGCTAGCCTTATGGGAGTCTAATTTAGAGACAATGCCCAATACCATTGATGGGGTTATGTGCAACTTGCTCAGTAGAGCCTCAGTTGTTGTTCAGTACACTCTTGCAGAGATGCCAATAATCTTTGGAACCGAATTTGCGAGATGCAATACGTTGTTTCATTTTTTCAGCAAATAGTGACTTTGCTTTATTGAGGACATGCTTGCACTCATTATGGGCTGATACAAAGAGACGTCTGTTGCAATCAGACATGTTGCTCCAGTACAGACAGAAGAAGTGACTCCTATGGGCTATAGCAGCTGAGAACCAAGGGGATGAGTGCGATTTAACTTTCTATTTTCTTGTGTGGATGAAAGCCTCAATTTCAGCTTTTACCCAGGAGGAGACCTCAGAAGTGCATTTTTGAATGGGGAGATTAAAGACCACATTCCAGGGGACATAGCTAAGGAAATCTTGGAACAAGTCCCAGTCTGCTTGTTGATAACAGAAAAGATGTTCTGTTGGTAGGAGGTTCTTTGCTGGGGGAGGAGTAAAAGGAGATGTTAATACACACTACAGCATGATCAAAGTTGCCAAGAGCTGCCTGGCACAACAAGACTCGGGGATGGAAGTGAAACAGATCGAGAAAGGAAGCATTACCATCTTGAATTGGGAAAATGTGTAGGAAAGTCAATCATTTGTGTGAAGGATTGAGTAATTGAATGGTTATGGTCAGTTATAGAGTTTTTAATGTGACAAAACTACTATTCACTCTATGAGATGAGGCTGAAAAGTTCTCAGTCCAGTTCAATTTCCAAAATTTGATCAAATGACCAAACAGTTTTTTTTTTTTGAAGGGCTTCTTAGTCAAAAAGAAAAAAAAAATAAGAGGGAAGGTGGTTTCAAATGTCTTGTACTCTCTTTAAAATTAGTTTTAGAGGTTCTAACAAAAAAAGACAAGATTCTTACTCAAAGTGAAATTTGTAAAGAAACAAACATTTATCCAAAATATTTTTACAGTATACAAATAATACAAAATACAATATACAATTTCCCTTGTGCACCTGAAATTATCAAGGCAGATTAACATTTCTCTGAAATACAAATCTGTTTTCTCGTATAAAACAACAGTTTATGAAAAACAAATATTTTTTCCTTAACAACAAAAGAATTTTAATTACTTTCTTTTATAACAATTCATGTAAATCAATTTTTTAGCAACAAATAAAATTTTCAAATATTCATATCTTTCAAACAGGTGTTCTTAAATATGAGAAAAACTCTCACAAGTTTAGAAAGGACATTCAAATGAGATAAATATCTTTGTTTTAGGAAAAGATGTTCTTCATAAAGAGAATTCACATAGGTTTTCAAGGGTTCTTCTTTCTTTCTTCTTCTTCAGCATCAACGGTAGTCGTAGGAGCAGCAGCAGTCTTTATCATCCAAGCTCACAGCTTTCTCGCCTGAGTAGTCTATTTCCTTTTGCTTCTACAGCAACAGTCTTCCTTCTGCTTCATAGATCACAGATAGCATCTTCTACATGTCCAAGACAGCCAATCTTGTAGCAGTCAAAATTTCTCCTCTTATATAGAAAACAGGTAGCTCCAACTGGATAAAAAACAACTCCTTAGGGGACTATATGTTTTATTTTTATACCCATTGCTTAAAAACTCAAAAATCACTATCCAATCAAACTGTGCCCATTTGCAACTTAAATTTGGCAGGTTTTTGACAACATCAAAGTTGATTTTCATTTTGTAAAATTTTGCCAGAGAATGTTTAAAACCCTTGAGTTTCATTTTGGCATTTTTTAAAAAAAGCATCTGTATTCATTTTGGTGGTTCTATTTTTTTTTTTTTTTAAATGTGTTATTAATATTCTACTTTTCTTAATTACTGTTTAATATTATCTTTTTTACTAAAAATAATTTTTATATGGTCCAGCCAAGAACTTTTCAGCACACCCTTGGAATATAGCAAATTCTGGCCATAGAAAATGTGATGCAAATAATCATGATTTTAATGGCAACTACATTTAAACCCGGTTTTTAAAAAAAGGATAAGATTTTTGGTTTTTCTTACTTTTGCCCACTGACTCTACTTTTACTCCACCTCTCAGCTTGAGTGATTTTCTTACTAAATCAAATATTTCAGACGGGAGAGAAATATTCAATGATTAACAACACACTTTGACAATTAAAATAACAAGTTTCAGAACTCAAACTGGTGAATTGAAATATGAAGTAAAAAATTGTATTGTCAGGAATTGTAAAGCATTACTAACAGAATAGGGCTATTGCACTGATAATTATTTAAAAACAAAAAAAGAACGTACTGAAAATGGGGTAAGAGATTGTTAGTTACTGACACAATAAGGATTATTAGACCTTTTTTTTTTTTTTTATTATTTTAACGAAAGAAGAAAATTTTGGTGTTGAACAAGTTTTTCATCCCAGCAGTCCTGACAAATACCAAGAAACTTTTTTCTTTTATTTGGAAATTTTTTTCATTCTATTCCCAAGCAGACGAACTGAAACACTTCAACAGCATTAAACCACTTTGTTTTAGTGATCAGTCTACACAATCTGTAATAATGAATAAGAATCCAAAAGTTGCTAGGATGCGATGAGGAGACAGATGGTGATTATGACCTGGTCATTCGAGCAACGCCCCCTCCCCCCACCTCACATTAAGGAGAAAATTAATGTCTATTTAGGTCAGTTAGCCCGGGGCACTGGGGAGAAATTTGTACTATGACAAACTAGCTGCGTTGCTTAAGGACTGAACAGTGAAAACAAAAAAAGAAAAGGCGATGAATAAGTAGGGTAACTATATTTATTTATTTATTTACCTGATGGAGAGGAAAAGTAATTTAAAGTGTCGGGAACCACCTCCGGCTCATGGTAGTTATTCCAAACTACTTCCCGACCTGACCCACTGTGTAAGAAGACAGACATGCGTTCACACCTTTTTTTTTCCTTTCCTTCCACGAATATCTTTCTACGTCTGAAAAAGAAAAGTGGTGGGAGAAGTAGAAAAGAAAAAAGTAAACGTTACCACCAGTTTAAACATAGATGCTAAAATTTTGGAAGGGGGGAGAGAATGGTAGATTAGTATGAACTTTTGTATGTAACCTAAGATTTAAAACGAGTAACTGCTTCAACAAGTCAGTACGTTTTTTTTGTTTTTTTTTTATTCTCTCCCTTGTACATTGCTACAATGACGGGCACCACCACGACCACAAATAATGCCCTATCTTTTTTGGTGGTAGATAAGATAGATAGATAGATAGGTAGGTATTTAATTTATTTATTTTAGTTTTGTTTTAAAAAAAAAGTACCGGGTCACATCTTTATTCGTGATGGAGAAGAAAAGAAAAAGTTTATTATCTTTTTTCCATCTACATTACCAGGGACAGCTTCTTTTTTTTTACACAATCACACGCTAAAAATTAAAAGTAAAATTTATGAAATATTTTTTTCGATATGGTTCAAGACGTTTTTATTTGCTACATTCTTTTGCAGAAGTTTTTTTTTATTAATTTATTTACTGATCTAAAATTCCATTTTTTTTATTAATTTATTTACATCTTCGAACGTGGCTCCAAAACTTTTGATTCCTCGAAATACGTTGTTTTCTGGGCCGGATTTATGACCGTATAACGCGGACCGTAGCCTGAAAAATTCCTTTTTTCCTCGCTACTGTTTGTATTAATGATTTAGTTACAGTTTTTACACTTTTTGTGTGTGTGTGTTTGTTTCGTTTTTGTTGTTTAAACTTATTCCTCATTCAACATTGCCTTTCTTTCTTTTTCCACTACTTAACTGGATGATAGCAAGTTATATTATACCTGCCTACGTCTAAATATAGACCCACACCAGCCTACATACCTACATTAAGTAGCTTTTTTTTTTCCTCTTTCCACCTTTCACTTTTTTTTTTTTTTTTTTTTTACTTGGGTCTAACCAGGACATTAATACACACATAATATTGTTGACTGTTGTGGACTTTTTACTTATCTTCCTAATTATGATGAAGCAAAACGGAGTTTTTTGTAAGTTTATGTTTACTCACATTTTTTAATCTTTATTTTTAGTGAATCTGATAGAAAAAGAAGTGGTTGTTTTTTTTATGTCTTTTTGTTTATTTTTATGTGCCAGATCACAAACGTACATTTCAACAGTAAAGATTTTTTTTTTTTTTTTGTCTTGTTTCATGAGTTCAAAACATTTTTAACAGGATCATACTAACGATTGACTTGGATTATTATTATATTTGAAAATGATTTAGCAAAAAAAAAAAACAATTTCAGAAGATCTCAATTTTGATTCTTCAAAAGACTTTCTTATTTTTCCTGGTAGACTTGCAATAATACGATTCTTGTTTTTAGTTTCTAGAAAATGAAAAACTACAGTGAATCTTTTAATTTTCTTTTTATTGATTTATTTTTTTATTTTGACGATGTCGAAAAGACCACAATTTTTACGATTTAACAAAAACTTCGTTTATTTTTAGTTTAAAGAAAGATTAATATTCGTTTTGCCAACTTCGTATCTTTTGTTTGATAATGATTTTGATTTTTTTTTTTTTTTTTTGAAACCTTCAATCTTTTGAAAGCAATCTAAGGGGGGTAAAACTTTGTAAACATGTCACTTTTCTGTTTTTAGTTGGTAAAATTAAAATAGCTACGGAGCCTAAGTCGAATGGTTTCTTTCTTGTTTGATTGGTGTTCCGAAGTTTGTCAAACTTTCAATGTTTTTCAGGACGTAAAAAAAAGATACATGAAGAAAGCATCCACAAAATACACACATTTTTAATGTAAAAAAATAAATAAAAAGGTTTACGAGAGAAATTCTTATTTTATTTACGATTTTGTTGGCAGATAAGTCACGTGAAATATGTCCTTTTTTTTCTCTCTCTTTTTAGTCTTTTGCTACCACGAGTGAGGCATTCTGTCGGGCTGAAATAAACCATTATCATTGTATACTACAAACAGTTAAAAAAAATACTCAAATTACACAAGAAGACTGTAATTATATTATCATTCATCTAATATTTGTGTCGATCTTTGTAACAAAAATCCAATTTTCTTTAAATAGAGAACTCAAACTGTCATCTCTGAGATCAAAGTGATTTAATAACCAATCGACCAAATATTTCATATGAATTTTTATCTGTTTATTATTTTTAATAGATTTATGAACGAAGCCTATTATTCGTCATAAAAGTATTTCGTATTTCTTCCCATGAAGTTATCTTCTGAAAACGCATTTGGGGAAAATATTGTTGACAATGGGGTGACCTTGTCGGTTGTATTCGTTTTTTTTTTTTACACTTGCTTACTTACACTTTAATAAATTTCACATAATCAAGACGCAAAATCCTGATTGAAAGAGTTAATTTTATTTGTTGGTGGTAATAAGCAATGACAATCATAAAAATCTGAACCTCAGAAATCTGTTAACGACCGTAGTTACAAAAATCTATGAAGCACGCACCGGGATCGAACCCACTATGAATGATATACAAGCTCAGTTTGCTGACGGGTTGCACAACAAAGAAACACCTTGTTTCTCCTAAACTTACTTGTGGCGTTATACCATCTCAATTGTAGTCCCCTGTGAGGATCGAACGATCTACAAGTCCATTTACACCAAAATAAAGCACATTATTAATTTTCTCTAAAGTTATGTGACTTAGGAGGGTAAAAAAGCGGAAAACACAAGATTGTTTTTTAATTTTTTATTTAATTTTTTCCCTTTTAAATTTGAGTTATTTTTTATACGTGTTTGAGTGGAGAGTTTTCGGGAAATTCATTAAAAAAGACAAACACGAGGTTGGTTTTTTAAAATTCCTTATTGAGAAAAGGAGAGTCCACTCCCGAGTTTATTATCAGAAGAAATGCTTTGCTTTCATAATCATTTGAAAAATATTTGACAACTTGAGTCATAAACAAATCGTGTCTGAGGCGAAAATAAATTGATTATTACCTCTTTTCTTTTTTATAATTTAATCTATTGAAAGCAAAGTATTTCTTTGTGTGCGGTAATAAAATTGGTATTTGTTTAGTTTTACTTTTAAAAATAATTTAAAAGTTGGAAAACTTTTCGCAGGATGCATTTTTAAAAACACTTGTTAAATGAATGGGGTAAAATTTAAAATAAAAATCCAAATTCGCATAGGAAATTAACTTAGTGGAAGTAAGTCTGCTCAGGTTTTTTTTTTTTATTAAATTTTAATGAATGGGATCTAAGTTTCAGATCCCATGGCATTAAAAATAAATTTGACAAAAAATGTTATCTAGTAATTAATTCATTGCGGGTTTTTTTTTTTGTTTTGTCACTCCACTTAAAAAAAACAAACAAACAAAAAACCCAATTAAAAAAAAACTAAAAAGCAAATTATTTTGAAAAGTTAATTATTTTTCAATAGAAAAATAAAATACCTTGCGTCTGGTGATGAATAACGGTTTTAAAAAAAAAATAAATAAATAAAAATTAAAATAGGATGTTTGCTGCATGGGTAAAAAAAAATAACCTCAAAACTGGAATAAAAAAAAAAACCCTACTGCGTCAGACAAGTATTTATTTTGGAATTGGTATTTCGAGCTTAAATATGTCTCTGAAAAGAATCTTGTCTTAGTTACATTTTCGCTTAATCACAGCAAAAACATTAACTTAAGGGATTCTGAAGGAGCAAAAACTTTTTTTTACATTTGTTGACGCATCGCTAAGATTTTTTTTTTTTTTTTTAAAGGTTCCTCTTTTTTATTCAGTATAAAGTGTTTCTTTTTTAATTTTGATTAACCTCGAATATCGCGCGAAAAATCTTTTAATCGAGCGGTTAACAGGTCGATTCATAAAACCAGCTTTGAGAAACTTTTTCGCCGCCACTTTGTGGTCTAAGAAGATTTAACAAAATAAAAAAAAACCATAACCACGGTGAGTTCGGAATTAATTTGACGTAAAAAAAGCTGATTAAGATTTTTGCAACTCACTAAGTACTACACGAATTTAAAGTGCAAAAAAATAATTTTTAAAGCCGCTCCTTCCAGTTATGTTAAAAATAAAATGAAACAAAGTTTTAAAACGATCTGTAAAAGTAAAACCTATTTTGTTAGTTTGAAAAAGTATTATAGTTAAGAATTTATTCCTTTGCAAAAGTGTCAGTGGTAGGACTGTCTGAAAAATAATTCCCCCGTCTTTCACATACGCGGCAGGTCGTCTTATTCATAACCTTGTCTCGTCTACCAATTTACAAAGCACTGGCGCATACCTATTTACTCAGCTCTACCCACATGTACACACACACACAAGATAAGAAGAAAGTAGTTCTTTTGTGGTGTGTCAGTCCGTTCGTCTGTTTCACTAGAGTTTTGACGAGCACACTAGAATTTCATTAAGAACATTTTTAATAAGTATTGGTTCTTCAACTGGCGCAATTTTCCTGGCAGCATTAAGAGAAAAATGGAGCAAATTCGAAATTTAAAAAAAAAAAAAAAGCTGTTATTACTAAAAATGTGAACTTACTTTCACTTATAAATTATTGGTTTGAGTTCAAACAAAGCTTTATTTTTGTGACAAGGTTTTTTATTTTAAATGTGAAAGTTTCTCCTCATTTTGGGGATTGGGGGTATGGCTAGTCACGTGTCTTAAAAAAAAAAATAACCCGAAAAAAAAAAAAAAAAAGTTTGGAAATTATCTTGGAAAAATAAATCTGACCAATTTTCGTGGTCAGGTAAAAAACCGTAAACGTCTGCAGTTTCTTAACAAAATTTCACTTTCTCCCACATTTTTTTTTTTTTAATACTTCCTATTATAATAAATAGTGGTATTGACATATTTGTGTTGAGAATTGTTTTCCACTTCGTTTTGAAGGGGGGGAGAAAGAGTCGTAATGTTGTTAATGAAAAAATGCGCTTTGAGGTTGGAGATATAAACCTTCTAAATGGCGTATCACCATTTATTGAAATGAACATTTTCTTTTTCATTTAGTCTGCTTCTTAATCTTCTTGTGCATTTAATTTTTTGTTTGTATTTTTCAAAAAAATGATTACATATTCATGGCAACAAGTATTGTTTTTTTCATTTGTGGATGAACTTTGGCCTCACTTAATTGACTTTAACATTATAAACTGGGTTTTTAAAAATATTTAAAAAAACACACAAGCTTGAGTTTGTTTCTCTTCAAAAATCTTCGCGCGTGAAATAATGTTAGTTTTTAATATTTTCTAATTGTGTAATGACTATGGAAATGTATGAATTTTATTTAAAGTTGTATTTTTAAGGCACAGTGAAAAACGAACTCGCTACCCCAGTCTGTGTGTATATAACCGAGGTTTGTCGGTCTGACCCACTTCCAAAAATCGGTATTTAAAAATGCCCAAATAAACAGCTTATGTACTAAAAATTCCCCTTAAAAAGAAATCTTATTTTTAGTGTTGTAGTTTTTTTTTTTTTTACAAAAAATCCTTTACGCTTTTTGTTTATAAAATCTTGCCTATTGACAAATATAGCGAATTTAAAATCTTGTCTAAAGATCAGTTTTTTTACAACTTGAGGTCTAGTATTTTCTTTTAAGTTGTAAAAAAAAAACAAAAAAAAAAACTAGTGTCTCTCTTTGAGATTGCATTTTTTTAGGTACCGCTAAAAATTGAGCTAAAAACCTTGAAATTACGGATTTCAAATAATTTTTTATTTGAAAGAATCTCTATAATGAAAACTAAAGAAATAATTTCACATATTTCAATTTGAAAACCTTTGCACCGTCAATTTATCATCGATCTGCCATAATTGAAGAAAAGTGATATTAGAAAATTTAAGAGTAAGACACCTTTAAAAATGTCATAAAAATCAAATATATGTCATAGAGATTTGTTTTAAAGAAAATAAATAAAAGTAAAGATTAATGAATATAATTTTTGAAAAAAAATTACTTGCTTTCCGCTTAAAATAACGAAAAAACCCCATTTAAACATAGCGTAATGCCGTAGTAATTCCACCTGTCAACTCAACAAGTTCATCATAGGCTAAAAAAACTAAAAAGTAGCAGTTACTCCCGCGTTATTCACTTAAATAAACAAAACTCTTAAATTAAATTTAATAATTAATTGAAAGAATAAAACTACAGTAATAAAGAAACTGGTTTCGTTTATGTTTTAAAAAAAATCGTTTTTATGTTTTAACCAGTAAGTTCAGATATTTTTATTTTTTTTTTAGCAATAAAGGTATTTCCACATTGTTGAATTATAATTCCGATTTGATTTTTCGTAAAAAATAATCTGGCAGTTGTAAAAATAAAATAAAAAAAAACCTGATGCGAAAATGGCATTAATTTGATTTTTCGATTGTTCAAAAAACGCATAAAAATCTTTATTTAATAAAAAATCTCTCTTGTCATCAGCATCCAGAAGAATTTTAAAATCACTGAAAAATTATACATTTTTTTTTCGAAAATATATTTAAAAAAGGTTTTCCTTCCTGTCAAATCTGAAAGAATGTTTTAAAATACATTATTCAAGCACCAAAAAGCACACCTATTTTTTTTTTTTGTCGTGTCTCTCTAATTTTTATCAACAAGAGTTGAAGAAAAAAGATGTGACTAAAAATAATAAATTAAGTAAGACATGTCATTTACCACCAGGGATTAAAAACAACAACAAAAAAAAAAACGAAACTTTAAAAATAGTCTTTTAAATAATTTTAAAAAAAACCTCTTCGAAGTTAAATTTTGGTTTTATTTATTTGAACGAAAAACTGATCTGTAAAAATAAAAATAATTTTTTTACGTTATAAAATATTTTTATTTAAACATTCCATGTCACTGTCACGGGTTACTCATTAAACCTCAATTATTGTCAAAAAAAAAAAAAAAACAAATTAGAAAAATCTCTTAAAAATTCAATATTGATTTTTTTTTTTTAGAGATTTGTTTCGAAGTAAATTAGTCAATTTAAGGATTAATGAAGTGGATTTTGTAAAAATAGTTACTTTTTGCTTAAACAGCGAAATTAATGTTTATGTACGGTAGCCCTTGCTCTGTTATCGATATCGTAGGTTAAAACAACAGTAGTTTTCTACTGTTAACTCCCACTTTAAAAAAAAAAGTCGCAAAAACTGAACTACAGAGGATAAAACAAGTCGAATCTAGAGTAGACATTCATTAGTATTACGGTTAAAAATACATTCTTTAGCCGTATGTAACCAATAGTTTATATTTTTTTATTCTATAGTCTTATAAAATTTACTAAATTGAATGATGTAATTTTTTTATAGACGTATTAAAAAAAATTGTTAAATGATATTTTTGATTTTTGCTCATTGTTTATTTTTTTTTTTTTTTTTTAATTTTCTTACCTATTTAAATTAAATAGGTAAGAAAATTAAAAAAAATACCCAGTGAAGTCTCTCTTACTTAACTATTTTAATTTTAAAATTTATTAAACTAAAAGTGCTAAAAAATGATGTGTGTGCGGGGTGGGGGGATTGATAGACATATTGAATTGATACTTTTAATTGATTGCAGTCACAAAATTATTTCCTCTTTGAACTTCTGTACAAAAAATAATTTAATAATTGCAAAAATTAAAAAAAAAAAATTGTTCACACTCAAAATAAAACTTTGTCACTTTCAACTCAACCTATATTGTAGAAAAATTGCTACCAAAATAAGGTCATTGGCAAAGTGATCAAAGTGTAAGAACAATAAGAAACAGTTTGAATATAACAAATATTGAATTTTCAAGAACATTAGTCATTATTATGAATAGTGATTAAATCTCTTGATAAAATGAATTCATTGTTGAAAGAATTCAGATATTACTGAATTGATGTCTACTTTTAAAAGCTTCACCATGAAGAAAGTGTTCCAATACCCTAATTATTATCCCAACTTCACAATTGGATTTTCTTCAATTGATATTGTTGGTTTGCATTGACTTTCTAAAGACATACTTTTCTTTGATTCAAAAAATTATTTTCTGTGTAAAATTTCACTTTTTAATGGTCAATTGCCTTATTCTAAGATCCAATAACAGATGAAATTTTTGTTCCTTCCAACTGCTCGCCAAGATCTCACAAGGAGTGAAACTTTGTTTTTTTTTTTTTTTTTTTCTTCTTTTTCTTTAAGAATCTCAATTCCTTTCAAAATGAATAACAAAATTGAATTTTATATTTGACTTTTATTATTGCTATTAATGATTGTTGTTGACAAATTTGACACCTTTGAATGGATCCTATTTCCTTTCCAAATATATATCACTTTTTAAACAACCACATTAAAAGATTCTTTTTATTTTATTTTATTTTTTTTTTTTTTTGAAAAGTGTTTTCCTACCAGCTGTGAAATTAATAATTGTATACTTTCTAAAGATTTTGTTGTATATTTGAGAAACACAATGTGAAAAAAAATAAACTATAACAGACAGCACAATAACACTGTTGGATAGAGCAAATTTTCAGTGATAACACTTTTTCCATATAGTCACTAACATTGGCTATGCATTTTTAAGATTCTGCATGCTGTATTCATAAAATTTTGCATCAGAGGAATTGACCTACTTTTTTACACATATATCTGTTATTCCTACTGAAAGACAATCACCTAACTGTGATTGTATCCTTTGTTTGGTCACTGTAAACATTAAGCAAGCATCAAATGTTGGCAGACACAACTTCTACATGAAAGAATTGAATGATACACCTATGCACCTTCATGCCAGATGACATTTTGCTACTTGGCTGTAACAGAGCATAAAAAATGGCTACAGGTTACTAGTAAGAAGGTGTAACTTCTTGTCATACAACAAATATCTACTGCTGATGTTATGGGCCAAGATAATAGGAGGCATTACTTTTAGAGCTGTGTGTGTGTGTGTGTATGTATGTATGTATATATATATATATATATATATATATATATAAAGTATATTAGCCCCAAAAATTGAAAGGTTATCTATGCATAAATGTCTGTTTTTTGGGGGGGTTTTTTGAGTAATGTTAAAAAATCATTTTCCTTCTTTTAAATGATGGAAAATGGTCTGGTCGTCAGTGTTTTCATTTATCTCTTAATTTCTAAGATGAAACCTTATCAATTATTACTCATTTATCCTTTGATGATCATTCTTTGGCCATTTGGGTACTATGTGCATTGGAAATAAAGAACTTTGATTTGTCAAGACTCGAATTCACATACCTTTACTTTCACAATTCCAAGAATATCATTCTGAGCATCATTGTCTTACGAGTGTTAAACTTTGGAAAATAATTGCAAAGAAATGTCTGCAAGAAGCTTTAAGTGATGATACTTTTGTGTAGAACAGCTAAGGTCAAATGGCATTGACCTTTTAAAGAAGGTCAGTTTTACACTGAGATAATGACCAACCAGTTCTGCCAATAAGGTACTTTTTATCTGCTTGTATACAGGAGTTTGTCCTTATCTACAGCAGATACATTTCAAGATCCCCAGTAGATACCTGAAGCTTCCGATAGTATATGACAAGTCATATCCTCTGTTTCTTTTTTTTTTCTTCTACACACATACCTGTGATAAAATTTTCTTTGTATATATTAGGTATTATAGCTAATAATAAAGTAGACCATATTGTAATCAGTTACATGATGAAGTTTCATTCTTATCTAAGATCTTAGCAACCTCATCAGTTTTATTCTTTCCTATTAAGTTGAGATCTTTGACCTTTTCACTTAAAGGAAGCATTTTATGGCTTCTCTTTGGGATATTCAAATTGCAGCATCACTATTCTTGCACTTTGTGGCTGTTATTAAGTAAAACTTGTTTATTTTTGGAGTTGACAACAGGAAACTTAAATGATGTAAAGTGAAACTGAAGATAGAAAGGGACTATTGTAGATAAACTTTTTTTTGTTATAATTATTATATATAAAAATATTTAATACGTACTATTAAACTGAACAGATATTTTCTTATCAAACACAAGGTTTTATCTGTTTGAAAGATTCTTTGTCACAAACATCTTGTTGACAAATTAGAATTTTCAAAGGCATTTCCTTGCACAGCATCAATATTTTCAGCTAAGATGGAAACTGGTGGGTGACCTGGTTGATGATTATCTCTGTGTAAAACTGACCTTTTTTAAAAGGTCAGTGATATCTGACCAGAGCTGTTCTGCCAAGTTTTCTCTTTAAATGCTTCTTGTATCAGTGTATGCTTTTCTCAAAAGTTTTTCCAAGATTTAACAGAAGAAATAATTAACTGACACAAGCTATTCTCTAGCATCTTGCATTAACAATGAAATGAACCGTGTTTGAAATTTCAAGAACATAACTGATACCTGAAGAAGATGAAGGGTACACTGGTTGAAAACTCTGACTTGAGGTACCAATGTTAATCATTATATATTTATCAAATGCTTTTTATTAAATCTTATTGTTTTTAAAGGAGTGAATTATTCAGAATAATATTATTGAAAGAAAGTTAATAAACAAAGTACTTGGTGGGGAGATGATTAATAAGTTGCAAGTAAGTTTCTCTTATTGAATACTCTTCATTTGACACCTTGAACCAGCCCAAGTTTAGTAAATACTTGTTTTCTCTAAATCCACGAAGCTAAGTAAAAATGAGTAAAAGAAATGTTAAAACAAACAAGTTTTTAGAGTTATAGAAATTCAGTAAAATGATGGATAAGAAAATATTTTGCCAATTTTCCAATGGTTGGGAGCTATCTTGAAATCAGAATTCAATATTCTAGCTTTTTACATGGACTTCAGACAACTATCTCAGCCACCAGACAGGCTCAAAGTTTTTAGTGATAAACATGTTCATATTCTATTTCCATAAGGATGGTTTTAAGAGCTGTTAAAATGCTTTTTTGCCTTTTCTCTCTGGCTGATAATTGTTAGCTGAGTTTATAGTTGCTCTTTAGTAAAGAAATTGGTAGGTTTTCTTTATGGTTATTTAGGAATAAAAACATTGTAGTGTGAGGAAGGCAATTAATTTGAAAACCTGAAGATATTATCATTTCTACTTGCATCACTTTTGCAAATCTCTCCTCACCTTCTGATGAACTCATTAAGAAAATATCACATTTCCTTTTCTAATTAACAAATTCTTAATTCAGTAATAATGATTACTTTTAAAAAAAGTTTTACATTGGGTATTTTCATAATTTTATTTTGTTTGATTCTATCTTGTGATTGTTCCAATGCCCGCAATTGAAAGCATCTTGACTCATGGGATCAAAGAGTACGAAATCAAAAATAAAAAGTAACTTTTAATGAGACTTGGCTAATAAAGCTTCCATAATACGATGGACAAAATTGTTTTCTTAAAATTGCAAATACAATAAGTTTGAAAGTTTTAATGATGTTCATCTTTTGTCTGTCCAAAGTACTGGGCATCATGTAAGGATTTGGCTCTTTGGTCACCACCCCCCCATAATTTATTGATGTTAAGTTTAGCTGAACCAGGTGTACAGGCCACAAATCCTCAGGTGTGGTACTTAGTGAAAATCAAAATCATTAGACTGCTAGACAAGGTTGTTAACCACTGCTTTACAATGAGGCTTGCATTTAAGTTTTGAGCTGATTCATCTGTTGCTGTAGATTTTACCAAATTGATCTGAAGAAAAATCATGAAAAGAGGATTTTTTTTTTTTTTTTTTTTTTTACTCAAACCCAAGAGGAGTGATATTAGTTTGGTGATAGCCCCACATTAGCATATTAAACACTGACA
The DNA here is from genome assembly GCA_903632075.3 of Acanthosepion pharaonis. Lineage (NCBI taxonomy): Eukaryota > Metazoa > Mollusca > Cephalopoda > Sepiida > Sepiidae > Acanthosepion > Acanthosepion pharaonis. The sequence goes on along the minus strand of CAHIKZ030001080.1, from coordinate 110,171 downwards.
ACTGTTGTTGGTTTACTCTTTATTATGGCTTGAGATTTCATGTAAAAGTTTATCTATTTATTCTAAAATAAGAAAGCTATATGCTGAGAAAAAAAGGTGACTTTGCTGTTGAGGTTAAGATTCTCAAGAAGGTCTGAGACAGCTGTTGATTCCATCAATTCATAATGCCAAAGAGTTTTAACTAAAGTATATAAAAAAAATGCTGATTTTCAAAGCTTTCATGTCAAAAATTGGTGCCACATAATTTTCTTTATCTTCAGGTTTGTACTTGATAAATTCTACCTAAGTTAATACCTATAGATGATAAATTTAAAGTGGATGAGGAAAAAAAAAATTTAAACTCTTTGCATGTTGAAAACTTTGTCACAATGCAACTGTTTTTCCTTTCATAATTCACAATAATGAGTTGAGTGAGTTTAATTTCTACTTGATTAAATTTAAAAAAGAATGAATGAATTAAGAATTTTTTTCCTACTTGAAAAATTGTATTTTTTAATTCTTAATTTTCATTTTATATGAATGCTGTAACAGTGATATCCAATTTTCTGCTGAGAAATTGAAATTGGATTTTTGAGAAGTTTCTACCTTTTGGTAAATTTTGGTTCAAAGAATTTAATGTTGAAAAATGTTATTAAACAGATATTCCTTTGGATATGATTGACCATGTTATAAAACTATAACAAAAAAAAAAGAAAAGAAAGGAAAACTACATGTTCACAGTTCTGATATTTAAGTGACCCTTCCTCACCTCACTTGACGACAGTCTGTAGTGTTTCCTCTTCTTCTCTTTGTTGTATTAGATATCTCTGAATGAAATGGCATAATGTTGAATTGCATCATTTTTCTGCCATTAAATTGTTCTGGGCCTCGTTTTTTTTTTTTTTTTTTTCCTCTTCATTTCCTCTGCATTGACATTGATGTTCTTCTGAAGAAATGGCTTATACAAGTGATAGGCAAATTCAGGTTAAATGTCAAATTCTATGGAATCATACCAATTACAATAAAATTGGTTCGATACAGTCTTCCTCAAAAATGGTATCAGGCTAAATGTATAGGTGTGTGTGTGTATTCAGAAAATAATTTAGAACAAATTATCCTATATAGAAAAACAAAGATAATTAATAGGGGGGGTGGGGAAATCGGGACCCCCCCCTACATATTCAACTTGGGGAAAACAGAAACATTGGAAAGATTCAATTCATTGCAAATGACTGTAAAAGTAAAAGGGCCATGCTTTGATAAAACTTTGATACTAGGTTGGGTGGTTCTCATTAATATTGGCCATGGTGGCTTTTATCGGTCCTTCTCTTAACAATGGCCTCCATGTGGTAGTTTAAGACATTAAAATCAAGAGGGTTAAGAGGCCACATGTTGCAGATGACATGATTATGAAACTTCTCAACCAACCCCTCCTGGGTCATGTGGGAGAGAGCAGAGGTTCTGCTGGAACATGTATTGTCAACCCTTCAATCCAGAGTTTGATTACAGAGTCTAGCACCTCAATGTAGGCAGTGATATTTGACCTGAGGTCCTGCAGGAGGAAATGGAGTGACATGACATCATCCTTATTCTCAAAACTTTTTACCTTTGTGAAATTCCCTGAAATAATTTTTGTATCTTGGGGAACCTCTGCATAAAATTTATTATATACCATTATGAATATATCCCTTTTATATTTTTATAATAGTTCACATGATAAACATAACATATTGACACCGTGCATATGTCCTGTACTTGAGTGAGTCACTTAATGATACACAGTTCTTCCACGTCCTGTCCACTATTCATTGAAGGCAGTTTCATACTGACACCAGACAGACCTCACTGAATACATTTCCTATGATTATGATAATTTTAAATAGTATAAGAGGTTGAAACCTTTATGATAATAAGCAAGGATTTTCAAACAATATGCATGTATGGTACAAGTAAGAATATAAAATTTTACAAACATTACTCAAAAATGCATTAGACTACTTGTTACTGTTCCTCATGGAACCCCTAGTGCCCTTTTGCAGAACTAGAGGCTCCTAGCTCATTCCTCACATTGGACATAAAAGACTTTGCAGTTTTCAAGAAGCTGTGTTTCATGAGTAAAGCAATGAGTACAGTAATACCTTTTTCATTTCTTGTGTCAGATTTGAAGTTAGCATATTCTGAATTTATTGGAGAAAGAAATGAAAGTTAACATTTAGTGAATACACAGACTTAAATTTAAATTAGACTGAACCCATTAAAATTGAGTTCTCAAAAACTTGGCACATCATGCACATGTTTTGAATAAAATGGACAACATATTTTTTTTTTAAGTTGTATGCATACAAAATGTTTTCTTTTCTAGACATAATGAATGTAAAAATTGTTAAAGTTTGATTCTGAGTGCCTTTAGCTAAGCTATGGAAACTGAAGAAGCCTAACACAGCACAAAAATTGCAATAAGACTTCTGAGTAACCCAAAACCAGAAGGAAAAATATATGGACAGTGTGAAAAGATACGAGGGATGGAAATGGAAACTCAAAAATGGGACTCACTAAGAGAAGCTTTACTGACATCAGTAAATGATATCATCCTAAAGGAGAATGGACAAAGATGAATAAAATGAATGGATTACTGATTAGATTAGAGGTATGGTTATGCAGAAGGATGCTAAGGATAACATGTACCAAACATGTAAGCAACGATGAGGTTTTGGAGAGGATACAAAGAGGAGACTTATACCTAACATCAGAAAGAGGAGCTGGAATTTCTGGGATTCATAATGGAAAAGGAGGGATTGGTAAATCTGATGCTCACAGGGTAAACAGAGGGAAAGTGGGACAAGGGAAAGCAAAGCATGACATATTTAATGGGTTTAAGCAAGTGGATGGCAGAACAGGGAAAAATAAAACTTATTAAGAGCTACAAGGGACAGGAAGAAATGGAGAGCCATGATCACCTACATCCTGAAGGGACATGACATATAAAAGAAGATTAGATAAGGATTTTTTTTATACTACCATAATAAATGGTATATAAGTGCTATCAGTATATTGGTTGTATTTTGAAATTAATGTCTAGTTTCAGCAAATTTTTATACCATATACATTTTATACCATACATACCATTTTATATATATGTCACTGTATGAATTGGCTGATAAGATTTAGATATGAATTCACATTTTATGTTTCTATTCACTAGCTATCATTTCCCTACCTGCTACAAAATCAGGCAGTTCCAGTTCAAAGCATTGAAATTGATTGTATGATTCATTACAAGAGATTGATTTTTGTTTAAGTCATTGGCTTCATTCATTGGGAGATGGTGTGCATGTGTATGTGTAAATATATTGGTGTATTAATGTGATTAAAATTCACCACTGAATTAAGTGCACTGTCAAAGGAGATAGTTGAACAATTAAATATTTTAAATACTCATTTCATCATAATTCTCTCTCTCTCTCTCTCTCTCTATATATATATATATATATATATATATATATATATATAAATCAAAATAAAAGAAAAGTATTATTATTAATAAATATATATAATACCCACACTAACAGTACGACTTGGAGTGCTTGAAACTCCAAGATACTGTTCGCATTGGGGTATTATGTATATTTATTGATATATACTTAATAGCTCTGTTATTTTGAATTGAGCACTGTTTTATTTACATCAAAGGAGATATATATATATATATATATATATATATATATATATATATATATATATATATATATATATAAAATGAATTACTGTTATAGTAAGTTTTATTGTTGCTCAGTATCCTTGATAAGTGCTGAAATATGAAGTTGGGAAAGATCAATTCTGCATATAAACAATTCTGACTGGCTGAACAACTGATCTAAACTCCTCCTCCCAATTCTGTCCTGAGAAGAGAGAAAATAACTAATCCTAGGATTGATTGCCAGCTTCAAATGATGTGTTTGGAAGAAGTGCTAGTATTTGCCGAACTATTTTGGCTGAACCTGGTTGGTGACCATCTTGCACAAGGAGTTCTACTTTTCTTGAACAGATGGAACACTGAAATTATTTTTTTTAATATGGTGTGACAAAAAAAACCCAATAAGTTTAAGAATAGTAATGCAAAAGGATCCTTAAGTAACAACAAAGATCAGGATCTTAGTCCAAATGTATTGTTTTGGTGGTTGCCCCCCCCCCAAAAAAAAAATTGAAATATCAAAATGTTCGTCATAAGGTTTACATATGTAGTGACACGCCAAATTCTATCAATTGGTGTTGGGATTGAAACAATTACCATGTTTTTAATACTGACCACAAGGTTTTTATTTTTACTATTGCTGGCCATTTACTTTATCACTATTCCCCTGCCAAGTTATTTTCTGGGTTAACATATTTTTGACTGAAAGAGAAATTGATGGGTTTGAATTTTTTTTTTTTAGTAAAGTTTGAGAAAGTTTTGCTAAAGGTTTTTAATTCGTACTTCTGACACATAGATCACATGAAAATATTAAACTTTGGGACCATTATAAAAGGGATCTGGATTTTTGAAAGACCCTCATCATTTTTACAAGAAATAAATTGGGAAAAAGATTTATCAATTTTTATATAACAGAACAATTTTAGGAAAATCTATGACAAAGTGGAACCAATTTTTTGTAGGATACTTGATGGCAGGAGTGGTTAAAAAAAAAAAAAAAAAAACTACATGAAATTAGCTATGTTATATATCCAAATATATTTAAAAATAAAATCTAAAATTTCAGTATCTCCTCTCTTTTGTACACATATGGAGTCACCTAAACATCACTTTAGCCTTACTTCTATGAAGTCCTAAAGGACAAAACATGTCACATGAAAAGTTTTTTCTACTTTGTGATTGATTTTCCTTAAAAAAAAACCAAAAAACATAAATCTTTGCCATTGGATACTTTTGAAAAAAAAAGACTTGGCAGATTTGAATGAACAAAATAGATTTTATATTTTCTTCCATTTTTACAATTTTCAGCATTAATTTTATAAATTGGCTGAATAAATAAATAAATAAAAAACTGGAGAAACAAAACAGTTGATTAAAACTTCATTATAGATGATAACTTTTTTTCTTTTTCTATTTGTAGAGCATACATAAAATAATTACTCAAGTTAAATGTTTTTTGAATTTCTTTTCTCATTACAGTTAATTACCTGTTTGGATATTTGAATATTTTCCATTTGGATGTATCACTTTATGGACTAGGATACTAAATATAATCCAGTAACGGACTACCATACTGAGTGGTGTTGCCTTCCTCACTTGTGGAACAAGAAAAACAAAAGGTAAATCACATGTCAATAATTTTGTTAATTTGTAACTGGCTATCAACACAAATGATGTTAAATTGTGGTTATGCAACTCAGCTTTTAGTAATTGTATTCTAGGCTGAGACTGGTGAAGGCCTATTTTCTCTTTTTCTTTTTTTTAAATTGATTTGTTAGCCGTCTTTCTACTTTTGCTGCATTTTTTTTTTTTATTCTTCACTTCATCTTTGTTTTTCCTCTTTTTTTTTGTCTTTCTCTCAATTATCATCATCATGAATTTCAATTGACATCTCATCTTGTCTCTAATTGTTTTGTTTTTTATTTCAAAATTAGTTAATTTTCATTTTCTTCCTCCTTTCTGTATTTTTTTCTGTATTTGTCTCTTTATAAAGTTTTTCTATCATCTTAGATTATTCTATTTGTATATCAACATCTCTCCCCTCCTTTTTTGCATTAATTTTAACCCCTCCAGAAAAAAAAATGCCTGTGTATAGTGCAGTCACCAAAAATGTATGTTTTTTAACCTCTTCAAAAAAAAAAAAAAGAAAGAATTACTTGTGGATAGTGGGGGACACCCTATTTTTTTGTGTAAAAAGCTAATAAGAAAAACTTGCCCTATACTCAAGTATATACAATAATTAATCCAGACTAATAACAATCAAAAGAGGTCAAATGCATGAAAATAAATACCAACATTAATAATTATAATAATCCAGTTGATCTTAACAAAAGTGCTCCTCCATTGAATCTTTCTCTTCTGATCACCAAAGAATCTCGTCTGACAAGGTTTTTATCTACTTGTATTCATTTATTTTCTTTTGATGTTACGTAAATTTTTTTTGTCTCTATTTGTTGATATCATGTCCCAAGCCACCAACCAAGGATTCCTTTAGTCCAGAGAGCTTGGGAACTCTCTCAACCCTGATCCAGTTTTACCCCTAAGATCTCTATTCTGTTTCCCATAATTTTATACCTCACCTACTTCTTTAATATAGAACAGGTGAGAATTTTCTCATTCCCTCTCCTGAAAGACTTGAGGCACAATCATTTCGATACTGTACTTTTGTAGTTTGGGTTGAACAGAACAATGAAAAAGGAAAAGTTTCATTTTTTTAGATTAGTTTGCTTTATAGCAAAGTGCCTAAATGTTAATTTAGTCAGGCACAAGGCCATACTAGTTGAGTACCTAGTGGGGTTAAAATTCACAGTGATAATTGGTCTATAGGATGACCTTGCAAGTCATCATGGTACAGTGAATATGTTTTGTTACTGTCACATCTTGTCTGGTGCTCCTGCTGTATATCTTGAAATTCTTGACAAAATCCAAAGATAAGTCTGTAATGTAATGGATTCTGACTTGGTATCTCAACTTTCATACCACCATGATGTGACTTGTCTACAAGTATTTCCATGTCAATTGTTTTAATGATCTCTCCTCCTTGTTACCTCGACCACATAAATTTGAGCGTACTACTTGATTAGCAATTAGGTCTCATCATTATACTGTTGAATTAGCTAGATGTAATTGTAAGTTTTATTCTAATAGTTTCTTTACTCATACTTCTTGCCTGTGGAACTCTCTTTTGAGTTCTTGATTCCCTGCCACCTACCATATTCAAAAATTTAAATGCAACATCAATCACAATTTTCTGTTTTCTTGAATCCTGTTCTTTTATTGTCCTTTCTCCTCATTACACTCTTCTCATTCTCTCCTTTTATCTTAATATCATTCTCATCTTGCTTGGGAAAATGATTAAAAAAAAAATTGATATGCTATTATCTGCATTTGTATCTCTTTTTACATGTTTTTATGCAGACAGACCTCTTATTTAGCTTCATATAACTCATTTTTTCAAAGATTTAGGAAAATTGTGAAAATTTTTCAGATTCTGATGTGTCTCAAGCAAAAAAAAAAAAATAGCAAAACAAAACGTGGCTCATATCATTGTATACGTTGATAATAGTCACCATCTGTGTTTTGAATTGAAAATTTACTTTGCATCTTTTGACATTCTGTTGATATCATCACTTCACACATTAAAAGGAAATTTCAAAGGAAGTTGTTAGTTTATTGTAATTTTAAACTGCTAGAGACATGCTTAGAGAAGTGGTGAAATAATATCAGATGTGCTAAATTTGACTTTTATCTGTTTTTGCTTTTGTCTTATTAATCAAAATCAACTTGAAAGAGATCAACACGAAGTTATGGTGAAACAACTTCAAGCTTTTCCCCAACATTGTTTTTTTTTTTTTGTAAAGGCTGAAATGAATGAAGCTGATTGTTAAAGTTGATTGATGTTCAGAAAGTCTAGTTATGCACATTTTGTATAAATCTTACATGAATCTATATGATTTATATAGCATGCATATAATCAGACTGGAATTATTTGAATCTCTCTTTCAAGCTTTGGTAGAGGTTAAAATCATTTGTGGTCTTGTGACTTATTCACACTCTGCAGCCTCTTTACCACAGAGGCAACATCACAAGCCTATTGATACTCTATTGTTACTTCCATAATAAATGTTCAAAAGAATGCCATAGGACATGCCATGCTACTTCCACGGAGTTGAATCACTCTCCTTTCTTCCTCCTCCTCCTCCCTATTCTAAATGTAAGAGGGAAGTTCTTCTCAAACATCTTTTCCCCTGAGAACTATTACTTTGTGGGACAGGCTCAAACATGGGTACTTCCCTGAACACTTCACTCTTCACCTCTTCAAGTCAAGAATTGTTATCCTTGTAATCTTTCCTGAGTAGCTTTCAAGTCATGTATCAGGTGGTGCATTTGTATATTATCTGTAACTGTTTTACTGTAATAAATCTAATAACATGATAAGTGAATCCTGCTTTGATTCAAATTTGGAGTTGGCAAGTGGCACTCTTCTGTTTGTGTGGCATGGTAAAATTAACTTGTAAATAGTCAGAATGCACAGATACTACACTGATCTCAGTTTAAGATTTGCTCTAAGCTGGTTGCATCTACTTAAAACAACACCCTAAATATGTAAACTTTGCCAAGAGGAATATAATAAACTCTATATATAGAGCTTACAAAAGGATTATTGACATTTAAACTGAAGTTCAATTGAGATGTGAAACTGACAGGTACCATGAGTGTTGATTACTATGCACACACACACACACATGTTACTGAAAATTCTTCAGCCTGAAAAAGATGTCCTTCAAAAAACGTATTTTCATGTTTAATCATTTGATCAAATTCTGGTAAGTGGATTGAACTGATAAATTTACAGCACCCTCTTATATGTAGTATATCTTTGAAAATCTGTTAAGCTATTTTTTCCTTCCTTTGAGATATCAGTATATAGCTCAAGTTTGCATGTTGGGCAATTCACAAATTCTTCCTTTGGTTTCTTATCTGATCTACCAGTGTAGATGTTCTGCCTTTTGGGATGGATTCTCCAGTATCAGACTTTAGTCAAATGTTCTCTTCCAGCTTCAGTAGCCAACTTTGATACTAAAATATATTAAATTTATCAGACAGACAGTCTCCCAAGATATGAGATGTGAGTTCAGATTGCATTTGAATCTGAATTCCTGAAAACTAAATTTGTTAGAAACCTGCTTGTAAAGAATAAGAAAAAAATATGAAACTCATCAATTAATAATAAAAATACATCTCACAACCTCTAAACAACATTGGAGTAGTATTGCTATTTAAACAATGATTGGGTTGTCAACAATGAAGCATGGAATAAAGTCAAAAGAAAGAAATAGTGACAGAAAGACCAAAATGAAGAAGTCTGCCTCATCAATGAAGCTTCAAAATAGACTAAATGACTAAGGCATTGGCCATCGATTCTCCTGAGGTTTGGGATAGCTGAGTTCAAATCTCATAAAAATGGCTGTTCTTTTATTCTGAATTGTCACAGAATTCTTATGACAACAGTTATTTGGGCAACAAATATTGCAGTAAAAAGCAGGAAAATAAAGAAATTAGTCCAAACTAATTATGTATCATGATGCAAATATTTTCTTTTGGAATCTCAAAAGAATTTAACAGAATGACCAATAATTTAACAACTGAAGAATAGATAAGCTATAAATATGATGAGAAGCAAAAACAATGGAGAAATTAGTCAAAAACTGGTCACAATGAAAATAGTTTGTTTTAGAATCTCGGAAAAATTTAACTCACTTTGTACATTCCAGGTTGCTTTGTGGTTCATGGAAAAGAAGAAACACTTAGGCAAGACAGGAAAGCAAAAATTTCACAGAAAAGATGCCTTTTGAAATGTTAAAGAATAAAGAAACTCTGCTTTCCTCGTTTATAAAAGATAGCTTGAGAACCAAATGTCTCACAACAAACAAAACATGGCAAATAGATATTATTGAAGCTTGTTTATTTGATTGTGTGACTTGATGAATTTTTCTTTTTTTGTCTGACTTTGAAAATGCAATGTTTACCTATTTTTTTTTTCCACTTTGTTACTTTTATGTGCTGTTTACAGAAAACAGCTCAGTTTTTATATATATATAAAATAATGTGTGTTTTTTTGTTTAATGTTTGTGGTTATGCATCAGTAATTCTTTTCAGTGACTGTTGATAGGCTGTACGCATCATTCTCAGTGCAGTGTTTACTGGTTTATAAGAAACCATATTAAATTTAAATGGCAAATGGAAAACTTGTATAAATATCAAAGAAAATTTTACTTTGTTCGGTATGGCCAGTATGTCTCATGTTTTCAAGCCTAATCTTTTTGAGCGGGGTGGTTATGGGGGATATGAATGTCAGTGAGAGCTTTTTGATGGAGAAATTTAAGGTAGAAAAATTGCTGGAGCCTTAAACATTTTGTTAAAAATGATTGCAGAATAAACTAAATATCAATATTATCAACAGTAGTTCAGTATTGTCAAGGTGTCATATTCACATTAATA
>CAHIKZ030001080.1:0-92500 GCA_903632075.3 Acanthosepion pharaonis | reverse complement strand
CTGGAGATATATATATATATATATATATATATATATATATATATATATATATATATAATGCATTTGGTATATGTGGATATATTATAAATAAATAAAATAATGGGGAAAATTTGTTACCATGACAATAACACTACTGGGGATTTCTATCATGAAGTGAAAATCTTTCATGTGTCCATGAAATTTTGAGAAATTTTTAACAAATTATCTTAAACTATTGCAGATTCATAACTGAAGTGGTTGTTGTTCTTTAAGAGCTGCTGATATCACTTGCCATTTATCTTAGTTTTATTTTGTTTTTTGAGTTTGATTTACAAGAAAGAAAAACTACCTAAATTAAAAAAAAAAACTCATTTGCTTGTGATTGTTTCTTGTGTGTGTGTGTGTGTGTGTGTGTACACACTTGTGGGTAAGAAATGCACATTGTTATTTGTTTAGCATATGCTGGTTTCATGAGTTTGAAAAAGGACTTTGTTTTGAGAAAGTTCAAATAAGTTATCAGAGAAGAAGAGAAAAACAAATTGCTGATTTAGCAGAATATTAATGTGGTCCACCAGAGTAAACTTTCTGAAATATTTGTGACATATTCTCTTGATAGGCCAAGGTCAATTGTACTCTGACACAGAAATTTGTGTGTGTGTATATATATATATTCCAAATAAATGTCGGTGCAACTGCTAGTTTTGCACTTATGCAATCTTCAGGCACAGAGTAAAAGGGTTGAATTTTTTATTATATGGAAGAGCCCATGATCACTTAACTGTGGGGTGGGTGTAGCAGGGCAGGACTTGTTTTCATGCTTAAACTTGGAAAGTAATTCTAACTTTTTATTCAATAGCATGTCCTGTTGAAGGAATTGAACATTTTTCCTAAGTATAAGCTACATCTCTAAGGTCCAGATTTGTGTTAAGAAAACTAATTGCATGTAATATATATATATATATATATATATATATATACCACCAAAGATTCACAAAAAATTTAGAATACGTAGATTTTTTTATCCTTTTTAGAACATTGAAAATTTCAGTTAAAAATCTTATTTTACTTATATCAGCAGGACACTATAAAGTAGTTTAGAAATTTTAGTTTCTTTTTGTAGTGAAGAAACATATTAATCTGGAAATTCTTGCAAAAATCAAATAATAGTAAGATTTTAATGAAATGTTTAGGACTTAGTTACAAATGAATGAAATTATTTTAGAACTTTCTTTTTAGAAAATCATGATAAAAACTTTTCTTTTTTTTTTCTTTTTTTTTTTTTTTGACACATCTGTTATTCCCCACTTATTTTATAAAATTTTGAGAAATTCATTTTTGCATGGCTTAATGTTACAATCAGAACTCTTGGAGAATTTAAATCATCAATTTTTTTTTTTTTTTAAACAAGACAACCCCCCACCACCACCACCTCCCACTAGTTACAGAAAATCTGCTCTGAATCATAAAATAAAAACTGCATTAAAACTAAGACATTATTTGAATTAAAAAAGCCTTTAATTGTTTTTATGAATAAAATATATGTATACTATTGTCTTAAGAAAAACATTTTTTTTCCACTGAATAATGAACTTTTACAAGAATGCTTTTCATTTTTTATTAAATTTTAATTATAATAATTTATAAAGTTTTAAATCTTTCAAAATTCTGTATTAATTTGTATAGATTAGGTGATATTATTAAGTAAAAACTATTTTTACTAATCATAAATGGAAAAGCTTACTACAATTCAATGACCCCCCACCTCCCCCAGTATTTTAAAAAGTGTATAAATGTGCCAATTTTTGCAAACATGGACATCCATACACAACCTTACCAGAAAAGAAGAGCAATGACTATAGTAAAATTAAAGCCAACATACCTTAAATTTCAATAAAACATTAGATTACAGAAAATATTTAAATTTTTAAAATGACTGGTTAGTTAAATATTATATAAAAAAGATGCTCACATCATATTCCTCAAGTAATTTTTAAAGGAGCCGAGTTCAAATTCCAGTTGAATCCATTATATTCACTTATGTGCTAATGTCCTTGGGAAAGGTATGAATCCTCTTCTTTTCCCAGCTATGGTTAAATAGCAGGACAGACCGGGTTCGATAGCCTTGGATGCCAACTGGTCTACCGCAGAAAGAAATGCCAACCTACTGTAGCAAAAAATCAGCCTTGTCAATCATGTATCGAAAAAGACATGATTGCCTAAGCGTGTATCACACATGGCACATAACTGAACTGAACCTCCAGAAAAAAAATTAGTTAAATTTCTGGTTGTCAATAAAGCTGTCAGGCTGTCAAAGTTTTGAGCACCTACCTCCATGTTAAAAAAAAATTAATATCTGCAATATTTTAAACTAAAGTAAATAATATTTGTTCGAAATGAGATTAATTAAACTTTAAATCAGCTAATATAACTCAAATAAAATTTCAGAAAAGTATTTTTTATCATAGAGAATGATATTCTGCTGTCAGATGTTTAAAATGGCTAAAATCAGTGATTTAAAAAAATAAATAAATACATAAAAATAAAATAATTGCTTCCAACCGATTTAAATTAGTTTTGAAATACGGCAACATATTTTGCTTATTGTAAATATTAAATTTAATCTATTAACTTAAAATTAAAATAAAAGGTTCAAGAAAGATTTTTTATTTTTGAAAATTCATTTTAAACCTTAGGTCTCACAATTCTGTGGAGGTACCTACACACACACACACACATATATATATATATAAGTGAACATAGAAGTCAACACTTAAGAGGCCTCTCAGTGTTGACTTCTATGTTCACTTTTATATTCACACGCTCTATCTCTGATATTGAGCACTTTATTCCATAAATATAGCACACCTTAAGACTATATTTCTTTATATATATTTATGGTGGACTCTACTATCATTAACAATATATGAAGATCAGCATTGCATGGTGCCTTTCGTTTTACACTTATACATGCTAGCAGTGGCTATTATGAAAAAAATCAGGTAAGGAAAAGACATATTCCATTTGTGCTTTCTTAAGTGCGATACTAGGCCAGTCTTGCTGCAGGCGACAAAGCCGCACTGACCTGAAATTTGTTAAAGCAGGATTTTGATGGTGTCTCTGCTTCAGAGCTTGACAAAGCTGATCACGGTGCTTCAGTCTACTGTCTTCAACATACTTTAGCTTAATGAAACATGTCTTACGCCACTCCTTTCGGTTTGATGATTGGGCTTCCCAGGTTTTCAGATCAAAGTTGAGACATTTCAATTTATCTTTGTAGTGTAATAGTGAACATCCAACTGAACACTTGGAGTTTGGTAGTTGTACATACAATACCTTTTTTGGAAGCCTATACTCATCCAATCTCACAACATGACCAGCCCACCTAAGCTCTATCTTTGCTAGAATGGTTTCAATGCCTGTGATGTTGTTACATTTCTTTAGTATTGCACTATTCCTGAACCTGTCATCCCATATATATATATATATATATATATATTCTCTCTCTTGCATACTATGAAAGGGTGTTGAAAAGTTATTGGCTCAATCTATTTCACAAAAATCTATCTGAATGATGAAACATTATTTTTTTATAATTTTTATACCTTGGTCTGGCTGTCAAATTTTCACCCACTTAAATATATATATATATATATATATATATATAATGAGAAAGAGCTTATACTTTATGACCATGTTGAGTAGAGAAGTTAAGAGCAATCATATGGGTATTTATATTTATGTGTGTATGTATTATTTTCACAATCACACATACATATCCTCATAAATAATCTATTGGTAATTAATTGGCTTATCCAGGATATTTTAGGTTTAATTAATTCTCTTGCCACTTTTCTTCATCCACCTCTTTTGACCCAGTTATCCTTCTGGATTCCTGTTAATATGAATTGAAACCAAGTGATTAAGCTTCTAAAAATAAAACTCAGTGGGAAAGGATTAGACAAGGGAAGACTACAAAGTCTTTCCCTCCTTTTATTTTACTTACCTGATAATAGCTTATTTATCAGGTGACTTAAAGGTGGACTTAGAGCTGATAAATAGATCAGTATAGCTTATCTATGATCAGTAAGTTTTTACTGGTGTAGTGAGAGATTAAATTAGATTTTTTTTTTTTTTTTTTTAGGATAAGAAAAATGTAATTATATGATAAATTATTCAAATGAATATCCTCACTTTTGTTGTTTCTTCAATCATATATTTCAGCTGGTAAATTTTCCAACCTTCCTTATCAAACTAATTATTTATTTATTTCAACTCTATCTCAGTTGTTTTTGGCTGTAAATTTCCGACCCAAGATGAATTTTTGTTTGGTTTGCTGTGAAGCTGGAGATTAGAGTAATGAAGATTACTAAATACATCTGAGGATGGCTGGAGAGTTTATTAACTAAAATTGTGATTGAAGCAAGAATAATAAAGATAATAGTCTGAATAATGACTCAAATAATTACAATTCTACATTTGAGATTCAAACAGTAGAAAAGTGTGATTGTGAATTTTGGTGTTTGACTTTATTGTTAAGTGAGAATAGAAAAACTGTAAATATTATCAAATAGAAAGTAGACTTTATTAATTAAACGTTTTTTCCCACTAACCAATTCACATCCATTTATTTGCCACCTAACTTCACTAAGGAAATATTTTCAGATTTTCACTGGCCAACTCACCACCAGTTTCATATAATGATGTTCAATTTTACAGTAAGTTAAACCTGTACAGTGCTGCAATCTTTGAAGAAACATATTTGAAATTCATGTTGCCTTAAGGCAGGTTTCCAGGATACTTTGAATACCTACAATGTACTCTCCCTGTTTGTGATTGTGGTTTTCCACAGCTTCCCACTTGTGGTGGCTTTTAGCAATATGTTCTTCTTTGACCCCTCTTTGTGTTATTTTGTTCCTACATCTATTTACTCAAACTTGTTAAAAAAAAAATTTTTTTTTAAATTCTAATCCCAATATGTATTTACCATAGAGGAAAGTTCATCAGAACAATTGTCATGAAAGTATTTATAAAAAAAAAAAGCACAGAAAAGCTAAATTATGGTGGTGGGAAAGTGACTGAAGCTGAGATGCCAGGTTATGACCCGTAACATTGCAGATTCTTCTTTGAATTTTATCAAGAATCTCTAAATATATAACAGAAGTGCGAGATCAGATGTGGCAATAATATCCAAAACCAGGACGAGTGGTAGACTTATAGATATGTAAGATAGATTTTGTCAAGGAAAATTGTCTGACCATGACACAGTGACCCAATTTTCCTAACAGCAGACATAGCAATTGATTCAATATAATCTTTCCACTTCATGTCAGTATATATAATATAGAATAAACTCTGAAATGCAGAGTATATCAACCATTGTGGGTAAGATCTGGGTGGGTAATGCCTGCCTGGAAAATCAGCATTTGAAATATTGCACTTAGATCCCAACCATTGGCTCTGATGATAAATATATAAACTTAGACTTGGTATTTAATTAGTTTAGTTTGGCATTAAGCCACAGTTATAGAGCACTCAGAGAATTTTAACTTACTTCAGTAGTAACAAGCTGCAAGATTAGCTTGCTTCATATTGAGGTGCTCAGTTGAGCTTAGTCTAGCAGAAAATCACAAATAGAATATCCCCAGTGAGGATCAAACTCACTGCAGTAATAACGGTTTGTAGGACACATATGCTAACCACTATGCTTTAGCAAAATGCCTATCATGGTACTTTGTCTGTTATATTAATTTTTTTCCTGCACTGTTGCGAACGCAATCAAATATCTTCTCAAAGCATGCAAGCTAATCTTTATTTATTTTAGTAAAAATAATATTGAAATTTGCGTTGGGACTGGAAATGTCCCATTGGTAAGAAACTTTAGAGGTAAAAATTAATAACCTTGGAACCTAGGCAAAAAAAAAAAAAAAATTTATGTAAAAGAAAGAGGAAAAAAATAAACCACATGACACTGAGCTAATAATGTCTTTCCTTCCCACCCAGTATGTGTTCTTTCCTTTTTCTCCTCCTCTTTATTTGTTAGTATTTCCTCTTTAATTTCTCTCCTCTTCCTCCTATTTGGCTTTATATTTGATTACCAGTTCTAAAACACATACCAAACCATTTTTTTTTTTTTTTGCTTCTTTTTAACTCTTCAGTTTCTATACAGTGGATAAGATTTCTTTGCATAATTAGAAACAGACGCAACTTCCAAAATTAATGAGACTCCAATCTATACCAAAGTGAAATATTATTGTTCTCTTTGTACAAGAAGAATGTGCAGCCTCAAATATTCACAAAAAACAAAATATTCAAACAATCCATTTTGAAAAATGAACTGCTAGCTTTTCATATAAAAAATTCATATTTGGGGTGGGGGGGGTTATTGTCAAATGCAAAAAAAATAAAAATAAAATAAAAAATATAAAAATGAAATTGTTTCTATTCTTAACCATTTTGGTTTTTCCAGCTATGGATGTCTGAAGGCTTAGCTATTGTTATTGATTGTTTTTGTTGATTAAACACAAAACAGATTTGTTCCCAATTATTAAACAGATTCAACTTTAGTGGGAAAGAAAATATAACTTTTTTTATTCAGTCGCAGAATTTTTTTTTTTTTTCTATGGATCACTGGAAAAGCATTTGACTTGCCAAGATTTTCAACCTCTACCCATCAACTTGAACTTTTGAAAAATAGCAATTAAAACATCTGAAAAAGCTGACTGCTTATTACTTTCATTTCTAAAGTCCAAGGAAAGACATGAACCTAAAAATTATTGATGGGGTGATTAATCAGAAATGGCATCAGAATTGGAGAATTTTTAACCTAATTTCCGATTCCAAAAATGATTCTTTGGATTTTTTTTTTTTTTTTGGTTAAAACTTAATTTTCCATTCCTGGTACTAATGATAAAAAGATAAATATTTATTGATTTTAAACTATCAGTAAAATTAAAATCTATAGATTGTAATAAGACCTAAGCATAATGTAAATTTATTTTTACATGTGTTTTTTTTTTTTTTTTTTTTTTTAAAGTGCAAGTTTCTACTCAGTTCTCAAACTTTCCATAAAGTTTGTTAGTTTAAAGTCAGCTTCAGTTCAAAATAAAATTTTTATTTTTTAATTTCTTTTTAAACATTTTTAATTCACCTATTTAATATAAATTATTCATTTAATAATTTTAATCAAAATTATGTTATATAAACACAAAATGAATTCAGTTTGTTGTTCTGCCAGGCTCTCTTTTAAGACAATTTTTATTAGTTTTTATTTTTTTATAAAAAAGAAAAAGAATGAATCTATAGAATTCCTGCTAAATGTCACATTTGATTTCTTCACATAAAAAATTAACCTTTTGTCACACATTGTCCTTGTGATGCGGCAGCTAAATTACAGCAATTTGTTTTTATAATAGTTTTAATCCATAATATCATTTTTTAGTCTCAGTTATTGAAAAGATTTATTTTGGTTTCTGTAATATACTGCATAAACATTAGTAAATCTTCTTTTAAATAACTGAGACAAAAAAGTAAACATTCTTTTTATGAAACTTAAATTTGTTTCTACAAAATTCATGTATTTCTTAAAATTTTATAGCATTTGAAATGAATTTTCTTTTTTTATTTACTTAAAAAAATAAACAAACCTTTATTTGAAGTTTCCTGTAAAAAAAAAGTTTTTCATACACAAAAAAAATTTATTTCCATCAACAATTGTATTCAATTCTTTTTTACTTTTTATCCTTGTACTTTGTCAAAATATATGCATGAGTTAAACCACAATATATATGATAATGCCTTTCTGCTTAGAGTATTATTGTTGTTGAGAGATATTAGGGTGTCTCTTATTTTTTAAGTGCATGTTGAAATTGAATTGTCACCTCTAAATTTGTTTCATTCAGCACATAAAATTTTAAGGAAATTGCATAGTATTTACAAGATGCCTTTATTTATTAAAACTTAAAGATGGACAAAAAAATAGACCACCCTTTTTTATTTTACAATTAGTAGGAAAACATTATCAATTGAATCTTTACAAATTATACACATTAGAAAACTAGAACCATTTTTTATCTAACAGTGAAAAATTTAAATTTTAACCGATGTTTCTTATTTTCAGAACTTAATTATAGCAAGTGTATTCAATGCCAAGCAGAAAAGTATAGTTTGGAAGTTTTTTAGGATTTCTGATGATAACCAAAGTAAAGCAATATATCAACTGTAGCGAGGTACTTAACTAAATGCATAGATTTTTTTTTATATATATATAGATATATCTAAAGTGATGGAATATTTTTTTATTTTCCAAACATGGTCAGCACATTATGGTCATGTATGTAGTTAAGTATTGGCTTTTTCTTTTTTTATTATTAATGCTTCCATTATTTTTAGCCTTTTTTTTTTACATGTGGATAACGCTATTATAGTTGTATTTTATCTGAGTATATTGTGGATGGAGTTTGGTAGGTTTCAATGTCTGTTTAAATGGGTCCTAATTGAGCTATGGTCAGAGAGATGTAATGTGAGTCTTCTTGATAGGCATGTAGTGGTATGTCCAATATAATTATTCAGGGATTTGGTTTGTGTCTCTCTATATAGCTGTTTAGCTGCATATACATATAGACACATGTTTATCTTTGTGAGTTTATGCATATATTTCTGTCTGTATCTGATTACAAATTGGTTTCTGTAAATATTTCTATATTTGGTGTGTGTGTGTGTGTGTGTGTATATATATATATATATATATATATATATATATATATATATATATATAGTTTTAAGGTGTGCTAAATTTATGGGATAAAGTGCTCAATATCAGAGATAGAGTATATGTAAATATAAAAGTGAACATTGAAGCCAACACTAAGAGGCAACAGGCTGTTTTCATGCTAGACGCAATTTTATATATATATATATATATATATATATATATATATATATATATATAAAATTTTTGTATCAATTGTTCTTCCAAACAACTTTTATTAGAAATAGTAGATATCCTATGTTTATTTCATTGTCTTTCCTAAATTGCAAATCACTTTTCACAAATTTGGTTGTTGTAGATGTAAAAATGTTACAAAATTACTGCTATGTCCAAGCTTTCAACTTACAGGAGTCATCTTCAGGAGTGTGAAAAATTAAAGAGAAAGAAAGAAAATCAAATATATTTTAAGTATGGACCTATTTCTAAAAATCTAAGCAAATGACCAAGCATCAGAATTTTCTGGGAAGGGTTTTTTGAGCTTCATGAACAGTACCATTTGTTGTTGCCATT
The DNA here is from genome assembly GCA_903632075.3 of Acanthosepion pharaonis. Classification (NCBI taxonomy): domain Eukaryota; kingdom Metazoa; phylum Mollusca; class Cephalopoda; order Sepiida; family Sepiidae; genus Acanthosepion; species Acanthosepion pharaonis. The sequence continues at coordinate 83,244 of CAHIKZ030001080.1, read as the reverse complement.
ATAATTTAGGCAATTCAAAGAAGGTCTTAGAATTGATCAGCAGGACATTGTGTTAATATCAACAGTACAAAGTAGGTGTTCAGTTGTCCAAACAAAACTTGGAATGTTAATGACTCTTTTTAAATTTATAGATGAGATACATTTCTCTGTATATCTAGCAATATGTGTGTACAGATAGAAACACTATACCAATAATATTGAAATTTTAGGGTGTGGCATTTAACGATATATGGGCTCTAGACAAGAAGTTAATTTTTTACCCAGAACATATGGAGATTCTTGAGGATAGGCAGCATAGTATTTAGGGGAGTAATTCCTTAAAAGGCAGTGGGGTTTTAAGATTTTGTATCTTGGAGACATCTGTTCTAGTGAAAGACAAGCTTTGACTAAAGGAATGCAGAAAGAAGGAAAAATGACTGAACCAAGTTGGCGTCAATATTTGTTTTTGGTCTGCGGTTGGTGCCATGCATTTTAGTTTTGTAAATTTTCTTTTTTGCTATGCAGTCCTCTGTGCATTTTCTTGGCTGAATATTTCTTGAGTATCTCGCTTGCAGATCCTGCTTGTCCTGATGCTGGGTGCAGAGTTTTCATTTGCTAATGGCTTATGCAGATAATTACTTCTCTCGCAACTAACTAATGACTTGCTCCTGCAATTCTGTTTTTAAACTGAGCTCTATGCGAGTTGAAATTCTCGGCACGTTTTATTTTCAGCTCTTTTAGTTCAATGAGATTTAAAAAAAAAAAAAGATCCTTTTACAATATCAATAATGTTTCAGTGATGAAAATTTGCAAAGGTAAAGCAAGCTTATTATATTCTGACATGAAACAATATTTGAAGTACAACAGATTCACTGCTGGTGTGATAACTCTCATCATTAACCAGAAACTGTCTTAACAGTATATACAGGAGATCACTCTGCTAATATTTGGACAGCTACTGCATAATATGTAATGTGAAGTTACAAAAATAATCATTTGTGATTTAGTCAAGACATTATTGCCCACTAATTGTTTTATCAGAGTTATATATACAAGCCACAAGTTATATTAATATCTATTTTATACAGAGAAACCCGGATATAAGATTTTCTCTGGTCCCAAATTAGAGCCTGTGTTACCTAAACAAAATAGACCAAACCTGGATATAAGAGAAACTCGGATATAAGAGACTTCTTCTCTGGTCCCGACAACTCTCTTATATCCGGGTTACACTGTAGTTCAATATTAAAGATCCAGAAGAACTCAGTGAAGATCCTGTCTTGTGTTTTCAACTTAAATTCAGTCAGATATATTGTTAAAGAGTAGCTCTCCTTTGAGCATTTGAAGAATTGCACTCATCCAAGACTCTCAACTGTCCATTTTAATATTGCATAGATAACACTGATTATATGTAATAGTTACTATTTTTATACATTTATTTTTATATTTTAAAAAAAAAAATTAGTGCAAATTACTTTCACTGTTTACATGTGGACTATTGTTCTCATCTTTGCTGTGTATCACATTTCGGTCATTGTTCCCTCTGGCCTTCATCAGTAGTATGTCAATCCAGGTAACATACAGGCCGAACCCTTTATTTAATCTGTTGATGTAGATTTTAGAGCATTTTGGATGAGTGAATTAACCTGTTTAATATGACTAAAAAAAAAAAAAAAAACTCTTTCAATTTTTTTTATTTGTGTGGTGGTTATAAAATTAAGCTTTTTAAAATAACTTCTTTTTTTTTTAATTGTTTTATTGAAGATGTGTTGCTAAGTCTACAAATATCTTTCAAAACATTTTATAATGATTTTTGTCGTAATCACAATGTCTTTAAGGCAACTATGACTTTGTGCCCTCTGCAGTTGTCTGTTATATATGGTAACTTTCAGGATATATATAGTAACCTTTTTTATTTTTCATTTCATTAGAAGTAGAAGCTTTATTTTATTCATCCCATGTTCTTCTGATTTTAGGATTGTCATCCTTTTTTTTAGGTTGTCACTCAACTTTCTTTACTCACTCCCCTACCAAACACTCTTGCACTGGTTGACACAAGGATTGAACTCAAAACATCTATTGCTTTTATCTTTGATGAAACATTGACTAGATCCTTGGGTTACACAATAAAGGAGTGTTCAAGTTTAGTAAAGAAAGCAGTGTGACAACACAAGGAAAAATGGGCAATCCCAAAGGTGGCAGAGAAAGTAAAATTATAAACAAAATGGGAAATATTCCATCATTGGATGAAGTTTTTTTCTGAACATTTCCTGGAAGATGAGTGGATATAACAGACATCTCCTGAGAAAGGCCAGTGGGTTAAGTGGCCAAAGTTTTGTAATGAAACTTACCAAGATGATTCAAGTTTAAAGGAATAATTGTTTAAGAACATCTTTTCTTATCTAAAAATCCTCCAATGAGGAGAGAATTTGTTCTTTGACTAAAAATCTTGTCTTCAGTTAATGGTTTCCATCATCACAGATGTCACATGTTTGTGGTATTTGTTTGATAGTTGATACACAGCTGGAAACTGTAAGGTTCTGTGTGTGTCTCTGGGGAGTGAATGTACTAAACTATCAAAAAGTGTTCTTCCTATTTTTATACATCATAGTGAAAAGGAAGAAAAATGTCTTGGTGTCTTTCAAAGGCTTTCCACTTTGATTATATTTTTAGTTTTGTTTGTCCATCTCAAATGCTATTAAAAAATAAAATAAAAACATAGTAGAGGTTTGGGATGTTTAATTTGGTAATTTTCAAATAAGTCTCTCCTTAACTCTCTTAATTGCTATTTCTAAACTCTGTTTTTCTGATGAATTAAAAATAAGTAAAACAATGGGGCTTGTTTTCTCTCTTAGTTTTAACCACTATGTGTTTATATCTGTATATGCACAACTGACAGGCTTGTCTGTCTTGTAAGAAAAGGCTTGCAAACATAGTCTTTCACAGTATCAATGCCTACACACTTTCTCATAAAAATTGTTACTTGGTTATATAACTCTGTCATAGATATAGCCAGTTACCATCATACTATATAGTTTGTTGTACATACAAATTCCCAAACAAGTCATTTCAGTGGTAAACATCAGAGATTTATATCAACTGGTTAAAATGGTGTTGATGTTTGTCTCTTAAAACTTGTGAATGTATAATAAATCTTTCTTGCTGCCAAGGAAAACTTCTAAATTTTTTTCCCCTAAACAAACCTGTAATGAAAACTAGACGATAGATAACCAATATTTTATAATACTGTAGGCACTTCTCCAGATAATCTATGTTTTGTATTTGGGAATAGAAATTTTGGAAAACATTTTTTTTCTCTCATTCATATTTTAATAAATTTAATTGTAATGGTTGGTTGTGTGAGTGCCTTAACTGTTACTAGAGTGGCGAACAGAATTAGTAAATATAGTTCAAATTTTGGGCATTTTATTTTGCACTCTTGCCCTTGAGAAAGGCATGAATCCATCTTTTATTCCTTTCAGTTAGGAGGGAAAAAAAAATAATAATATTGGAATGGGCTCTCTAGCCTTGGTTGTCAACCAGTCTAAGATAATTCTAAATTTGAAATGAGACATTACACAATGTTAAAGTGCCTGAGCCTACTTACTAAGTATGATTGGTACACAAACTGAAAGATTGATTGGATCCAATAACAAGTCTGCAAAATTAACATGCTAATTGTGGCTCCATGTGGTACCTTGACTTAGTTTAGTGAGTACTAAACTCATTATAGTAGTGATGGTGTGCAAAATGAACTTGCCACCTATTGCTTCCTGATGAGACACACACGTAATATATTAGAATGAAGTTTGAAGTCCCTAGTGAAGATTACTGTACTGTACTGATGCGGCATTCACCCTGGGCGGATTGAGCCGGCTTCTTCCTGTTATGAGAAGAAGATTCTTGGGATAAATTACAGAAGTAGGGTACCCAGGCCTACTCGAGTAGGGTACCCAGGCCTACTCGAGTAGTGAAGATTGGACCCATTTCAATAGTTATGGCTTATGATATGAGCTTGCTCACCAATTCTTAACTATAAAGTTCCCTCAAGTATTTATTATAACATAATGCTACATTTGCCTAATGAGGGTTTAATTGCCAATAATAGTTTCATCTACAAAATGACTTTGATAACCACTGCTCTATGACAAAGTGCCAGATATTTGCAAAGTTTAGGTTAGAACAGCACAAGGTCTAAATGGTTGGGCACCAACTGTTGATTCAACTTGTAAGACTAGCTTAATGGTTATTGCTCTGTGACAGTTAATCTTTTCTTCTTCACTGACTGTCCATTTGATTTCAGTTTACAGTGAAACTCTGTTTTGCAATGACAGCAAGGGTCAGGGTCAATCTATGAATAACCATGTTTCCTTCAGTCAGTTTTATTTAATGGCTTATTCAAGAGTTGAATCTCTAAGCAATCCTGATCAGTCTTAGCCCACAAAAAAGGATATTCTTGATCAAGAAGATTGAAGAACATAAAAATTTGTCAGATACTCTTGTTTTTTTTTCATATAATACCTAACTCAAGGTAAAATGAAAGCACTTTGAAAAATGTCTAAATACTTAGCCCCAAAGCTAAAAATTTTAATAATAGAATTGTTTTCTATTGGCAAAAAAAATATACAACCTTTTTTTCTACATTAAATCTGTCAGTGTGGGTGTGCTTTTGTGTTTATAATAATGTTGGTTTGGCATAACAGTTATCCAGCACAGAAAATGGAATCTGCAAATTGAGTTGAGGTTCTTTTTGGGGAAAGCATACTCTCTCTCTTAATAGGCCAGGTCAGAAATTATTCTTGCTGTCTAGGACCCCCCTCCCCTGCACCCAAGATTTGGACAAATAACAGGGCAGTTGAATACCTTTGAATTCTTACAGAGTTCATCAAAGAGAGAGGTCTACTCTGACAAAATTGTGAAGCTTATTAGATAACTTGGTCTTGGCTTGCTGTACCATTGAGGAAGGACATGAGACCTAAAGAATGAACCCAGGTGTGTGAGCTGAGCTCTAATTTCAAACAGTAGGGAGGAGAAAAAGTTTAAAGTAAATGGATAGGTCATTCTCTTCTGATTCTCACAAGCAAGGGATAATCTCTCTCTCTCTCTCTCTCTCTCTATATATATATATATATATATATATATATATATAATAAAATGTGTGTGTGTAAAAAGACAATATCAATAAAGACAAAAAAAAACCTATTCATTACTAATAAAAAACATTCTTTAGCTATCGAAACTTGTTAAAATGTAAATTTGCAGCCTTGATTTTTTTTTTTTTATTCCTTTTGAACATACATGATTATAATTTTTTTAAAAATTAAAACAACAGTTAAATCAAAATCCACTATTATTTAAAATAAATACAAATAATTTATCAAAATAAAATAATATAATTACATTAATAAATAAACAAATAAATATATCTAAAGAAATAAGAGAAAAAAATTCAACTCATTTTCTCCCTTACATTAAACATATGTGAATTAGTTCTATATATGAAAAACAGAATGCACAAATATATTTCCCTTGCACCCTTTTTCTCTTTCTCTGTTCATAGAGAAATTTAATCTATTGTAATTTTTTTTATACCTTTTCACTTCTACCTACTTTTCCATCATTGTCGTGGTCTCTTGGTATTCATCCAGCCAACAGCTTTATCCCTTCACTCTAAAATTTGGTTTTAACAAGATACTTTACTCAGCAGATTTTTGTACATTGCTAACCATGAAGACAGGAATTGTCAATGATAATGAAATAATGCAAGTATTAGATTACAGAGATGTTCTCTTCAAATGGGTCATTGAAATGTGTTGCTGAGTTGCAGAATTTTGGTTAAGATAGGCTTGTCCAGAGTAAGCCTTCTGATATGTTGCTTGTAATCTGTATAATTAGTGCCTTTCTAAAAAAAAAAAAAAAAAAAAAATTTTTCTATCAGAATAAGTATTTTCTTTGAGGAGTGTAAATATAGAATGTATGCATTGGCAATGAATTTCAATGAAAGTTATAAATTCTCTACTTTGTGACATTTCCTGCGTGTCACTTGAATTAGTTGATATCCTCTTCATTTTAAAAGGAGTGTTAAATCATCTTGAGTTTTATTTAGACACTATGAGTGGTGCTGAAAAATTCTCACCCCAGCCAAGAATCCCTTACAAAATAAAAAAAACAATGTTTGTTCATTTATATTTAGTCATCTGATATGATTTTGGCAAGCCTGCTCTACTTTTTAGCCTATTGATATTTTGGGGTGGGCATCAAGGGCATCTGTTCAAATTGATATTGGGGGGAAAAGAAATGTATTTATCAAGGGCATCAGTTCAAATTGAACACAGAATTTGAAATTGGTTTGTTGATTTCATTTTCATTTCACTGTTTATTATTAATCCAACTTTTTCAAATATTTAATTTAATTTTAAAATAATTATGGGAATAGAAACATGTCAAGTCCTAAAATTATCAAGTGAATCCTGCCTTGATTTGAACACTCAACCTGTAGGTAATTAAGGAATTAACATAGCCAGGACAATACAATTGTATATATTAGGCAGAGTGCACCGATGTTACACTGATCTTAGAGTGTTGGGGAGATCCTAGACAAAGTTCTGATTATGTAAATAATCATTTTTATTGGCATTGGACTTTATTTGCAGTTTTTTAAGATTTTTTGAAACTGCTGCTGCTTACTGCAGATTGTCTTGAATTCTAAGCTGTACGAATTGAGCTTTTGGTGTTCAATTCATAATACAAGCACATTGAGTTTGGTGTAATAATTAGTTCATCACTTCCTCCAAGAAGAGGATGTAGGTAATAAGCTGACAAATATAAGGTGTATAGGTGTTGCTCATATTCACCTTCCACTAATGGTCTTTGGAAAGGCATGAATCTACTTCTTCCTACTCTAGCACATTTCCAGATATTTTGATAAAGTATCTTGTTGCTTGCAAGTGATTGACAGAAGAGTGAGTGAGTACTTGGCCAAACTACTCCTCTATAACTGTATAGTCAGTTTTGTGCCATGTGTGATGCATGCTTAGGCAATCATGTATCTGTCGATACATGACTGATGAGGCAGATTTTGTTCCCGCAGTAGGTTGCCATTTCTTTCTGCAGTAGACCAGTTGCCATTCAAGGCTATAGAACCTGGTCTGTCCTGCTATTTACCCATAGCTGGTGGGGAGAAGAGGCGGATTCATACCTTTTGCAAGGGTATTAGCACATAAGTGAACGCAATGGATTCGACTGGAATTTGAACTCTGCTCTTCGATTCCTCAATTTGAGCTGCTATTCATTACTCCACTGTGCATCCATATAACATCTGTATAACCCTAACCCAAAAGGTGAATAGCAAAGATCTTGATCCCATCGTCATCCTTGATGTGTGTGTGTATATTGAGGGTGCTAAAAAGTTTTCAAACAAACTAAGAAACATTTCCAAAAAAAATTATTTGATTTTGAGAATTGGATCAGGTCAACAACTTTTCAGCACCCCCTCAAAGATATAAGGAGATATTCTATAAGTAATGCCTCATATTTGTTCCTCTAGAAACTATAACAGATATAAGCTCTGTAATAACACTATTGGATAAAGCAAGTTCTAAGTTGCACAGCACTATTTTCACACACAAGGCAATAAAGCCACTAAGATGCAGGAGGCTACTAAGTGTGAAAGAATATAAGAAAAAGAAACACATTAAGGAGTGAGAACAATAAAAGGATAGAAATTAAGAAGACTGAAGATAATGATTGACATTGCAATTAAATTTTTTGAAGATCAAAGTTGACTGGGTGTCAAGAAGCTGGAAGTGAGTTCCTCAAGTGAGAAAAAAGACCATCACCTCCATTGGTTTTGCATTCACGTCTGCTGTTTGGTCTTCATGAATGTTTAGTAGTCATTGATTGACTGTCAGTATGTGCAGTTTATCACATTTAGAGATACATGCTTGTTTCATCTGCACTTCAATGTTAGATGTTATTTGTAAATAAGACAAAAAAAAATGATGTTATTGGTAGAAAGTTTAACCTCTACTGTCATATCACTAACATAATAAGAGACTTTACTTCTGGAGATACCTTCAATTGTCTATATGTGAGAGATTGTTTTTAAAATGCATTTGACAAGAATATATTAATTAGAAATGATAAACATTTTCTTTTTATTCTTAAGTATTCTTAGTGTTGAATTGATCTCTTCCCAATTTTTAAATGTTATGAAGAAAACTTTCCATTAATCAGATTAAGTAGAAGTGTGAAAATTCTAAGCCACTTAGATGACAACTGCAGCAAGATAATGATTTGATCATCTTAGTTTATTTTACTAATTGTGAGCATGCAGGATATCAACATTTCACATAATAAATTTAAAGTCGGACAACTTTAAAATCAGTTATATTTTCTGCTGTCAAAAAAAAAAAAATTTCTTATATTTTCTTTTTGATTTAATTAAAAAAAAATGCTGCTTTAAAATTTTCTTGTAGTTTGAACTGATGAATATTTCTTGAAATTACAAGTTTTATTGTTAAACAAGAATATTTTCTGTTAAGAAGACCTAAGACAAAGAAATCTCTTTTTGTGAGATATTTTGTCAGTCACTCCAGGCCAATTGCTTTCACTGCCTTTGTCAGCATCTATGAATCATTATTTCATTCATATCCAGAACAAGAAGACCAAAGACAAATGAAATTTCTTGGTCCATTTTGTTAGCTGCTCCAAGATTGCCTTATTGTCTATAACTTTGCAAAGTCATTTATCCAATATAAATAATGAAATCTCTGGTTATTTGTTGTTATGATAGCAAAAGATTGGGATAACAGTAAATATACAAAGATGAGATTTGTGCGTTCAAATAATATTGGACATTGCTTTTACTGCCATCTTCATCATCATTTAAGAATTGCTTTAAATCATTATCCAAATTGCAGCCAAAGTAAGAAGACTCAGTACAAAGAAATTTCATATTAATAAGCAAAGAAAGAATATTAAAAATATTCATAAAATGTATTTGACAATTTTTCTGTTGATATAGATTTCTCAAATATTCGGGCCAGCAGATGAAAATAAATAAATATAATGCTTAATAAATAAATGGAACATCTTAGTCTGTTAGATATCAATGTGCACTGGGAAAAAAATGTTACCAAGCTAAATATGGTATTTTTAGAAAGATTAAGGTTTCCTCTTTTAAAAATTGGAAAGTCCTCATTTGGACCACCTGAGGAACTTTATTTATGGGGATAATTTGAAAACCAGATCTGTATTTCCTCATTATCAGCTGGCATATGTCAGTAGTCATGGATATAGCAGTGAAACAGTAGATAACATAAAAATAACACATAACAAAGACCTACCAGCTTTTTATGCCTCTTAGTGAATGTAATACTAACCAAACACCAAAGTTTACACAACCAATAATTGGTCTGTCAAATTGAATTTAACAAATAAAAAATAGTCTGCAGGGAAAGATAGAAAGAGGTGACAGTCAGACAAATATTTTAGAATATTTCTGATCGACCCATATGTTGCTCTCAGGCCTTGCTCTCTCTGTGCAGAGCTTTCAAGATGGTCACATGATATCTGTATATTTTGTAGACCAGACAACAAAGTAAGGATGTTTTATATCTCAGAAATTATTGATGCTGAAAACATGAAATTTTGCCTGGTTATAAGTGTTGTTAATAGAGACAAATTGCCAGCATAATTTTATCTTCACTTTGACATCTTCCTTTTCGGTAGTCTGGTCAGTAAAACAGGACCTATTCACAGCAGACTTGATGGTCTTGTGTGCTACAAGCAAGGTATGACTAGAGAATGAAGGAAATGAATATATAGAAATAATTCATTACATCAAGCAAACCACTAAGCAACTCAAGGCCTGAAAGTCCTGTTTTGCAATGGAGGGGCCTATTAAAAAAAAAAAAAGGGTGTATATCTTTTCCCATCTTTTTAATGTCTGCCAAAAATGTGATCCTTGGTACAAAATTATTTAATTTGAAATCTTTAATTTAAATATTATTGCAAAAATACTAAGCCCAGAAAATAGCATTCCATTCAAAAAGGTTATAAGATAAAATGAATATTGAAATGCTTCCAACTCCACCACCAAAAATAGCAAACAATGATGTAAATGGCCTGATATAACTCAAAATAAACGTTCAAATAAATTAGCATCATTTTCCCATTTGTCCTCTTCTTGTAGAGCCAGACTAATGTTGTTGCAATTGGTGCCCCTACAATTACTGCATGCTGTTACACATGTGAGACCATGTTTCTGGTAAGAGCAGATGTATGTGTTACAAGGACTCTTGGATGAAATCTTGCACTGACATCACACAAATTTCAGCAGTTCCTCAGGAGCAGGATCTAGATTGGTAAGAACTGGGGCTAAAGTACCATTTCTCATTTCCCAATTCCAGTTACAAGGATCAAGTTGACAATGACCTAAAGTCTTCCAACTCATAGCTTGAAAATGGATGTGGAGACTGTGGAACAAAGCTGACTGTTCAGTTGGAGGCAGTCTTTTATCTGTAACTTATTTGTCAATGTATCTGAGTGAGTCCAATGTATTGCCTGGTTTTTCTCCATACATCTTGACAAAAATCTGCGATTTGGGCAGGAGAAGCAGTTGCATCAGCTAAGGTAGTGCAACAAAACTGGATCTCCTTTGATTTATGAATAATCCTGATTATCTCATATTTCCCATGCCCAAATACAGCTGACATTGAGTCACATTCACTCCCAGGCATGGATGACTAGCAAGTTTTGCAGAACATAGGAGTTTATCTTCTTTGCAATTTCATGGATGCTGAGCAGCATCTTTATCTTTCCCTGAGACATCTTTCTTTTGGAATGTATATAGATGTCAACCACGTCAGGGGAAAAATTAAAAGTAAAAGAACAAGGATGTCTGTGCCATCAGCTATTACAGACTCCAACTTTCCTTCAGTGACTAGTTTGAATCATTTCAGAAACAATGTCCATGTCTCCATCTCCCTCACTTAGGACCACCTGATAACCATCTGCTTCCAAGGAAGACATCTTGATAAACTGATATTTGTTCTTTTCGTTTGAGAGGAAGAGCTCTTGATGAACAACTCAAAATCCATCTTTGATTTTTATGTTAGCAGAAGTCTGAGCTGCTCTTCACTAATGTTCATGGTCTTTTATGGATGAGACTGCATTGTAACAACAATAAGTGATGTTTGATGGTCTGTACTTGGCCTTCACATCACTGCATGTCACCCTAGGCAACCACTTCACTCTGTGGAGGAGAGCACCTCCATCTCAAACAAACATTGTGTCAGTTTGTGGCTTAGATTCAGGTACGTCAGTAGTCAGATGATATTTCAGCGTAGCTTTGTCTTTCTCATTGGAAATTCTTGAAAATTGAAGTTGGACGTAGTGTGAGTTCGAATATGAAGAATGGAGTCACATCTTCGCATCTTTCCAGCAGAACAACCAGCCTTAAAAACAGAGCATTAGGGTCAACATAGACATTTCGACCATCAATCTTTACACATTTTTCCAGCTCAACAAGCGTATACACTTGAGAACTTCTTTTCCTTGAGTTCTGTAAAACGTTTACATTGTCAAGCTTCTGAATAGCTACCAATCTCCTTGGCGATATCACAATTGATTCCAGCACCATCAGATGCTGTCAAACCAGATGATATTGATTGTAGTTCTGGCTGGCTTTCGTCAAAGGGGTTGTGCTGAGAGATCCAATTGAAGATATTGGGTTATATCAATAAGATCTCTCTTCTGATGTGCACTAGTCATCTGTATGTGCTGCTCACTGGTTCTGTGGGCAAGATCAGTCAATGTTGTCAAGGATTCATGTACTTGGGCACAAGTGTGCATACTATACACCCACATTAATCTGACTGATTCTGTAGACCCATGTCCCCTTGTTAGCCCCCTCTGCTCTTTATGGATCTCATCATCACTTGTTCAATAATGTGGTCAGTTGACAAGCCTGCCCAGTGACGGTCACTGCATCACACAGAATAAAATCTGTGCTATGAGAACTATAAATGCAGCCAAGAATGTTTTTCAGACATTCTAGCATCCATTGCAGGTACAATCATGCACTCTTTGCATAGCTGAAATGCCCAGTTGCTGCAAATAAATTTAGCATTTGCCTCACCTCAACAAGATGCAAATTCCAATCCCCTTTTCTCTCAGCAGAAATAAACAGCTTAAGCGTGTCAATGTACGCAATGTAGGCTAGCAATAACTTTGGTCTTGATTTACTCCTACATTATTCATCAGAGTATGGAGCACTCTTTTCAGCCTCACAAGGACTGAAGATTTGCCAATGTTGTCAGTACTGATCTCATGGGCTTGGAGTTGATTATACAAATCACTTTACTTTGTCCACATCAGATTGCTCTAGTTTCTCAGACAAATAGCCTCACACCACATCATGGAAATAATCTTGAAACACATCAAACGTACTGTTTTCAAGAGTTCCTTCAATTTTTAGAAGTTTGGCTTCATTCTCCACAGAGGCAAACTCCTCTTCCATACCAAAAGTAATCTCTGCCTCTGCTGCACCAGTTGAGTCTGATAGCTGAGAAGTTAACTGGTGCAGCATCTCCTAAAAGTATAACAATGATAAGTTTGCTCATCAAGGCTGCATGTACAAAGAAATGTGCTTGTAAATCTCTTGAGACAGCCTTTCTGGAAAGAATGTGTGGCACTGAGCATTCTGTATAAATGGTAGCCAGTAAGACAACCCAGCACTATTCATAAGACTACCGATACTTCCCAAGAAGATCATGATCATGTGAATGCCTCCCAAATTAAACTACTCAAGTGGCTAAGAACCATGTTTCACCTTATAGTACCTGTTTTTTTGCAAAGAAAGTGGTGCTCAGAAAAATGACCATAAAGAAAATTGCAGGATATAAAATTCTGCTTCCAATGATACAAAACATGTCTTGGTAACATTTTTTTTTTTCTGGGTACACCTTATATTCACTCAAAATCAACCAGACTATCTACTCAAATATGGGTATCCACTAAAAACAATGTTTAAGTAATAAAATATCAATGATGATAATAAACCTTTATATGTCGATAAAATATATTAACAAAATGAATTTTGATAAATATTAATAAAACAAACATTTTGAGTCTATAAAATATATCAAGTTAAAACGGAACAGAAAGGTTTGATTCTATTTAAAAAATACGAGAGAATATTGAAAAGTTCTTAGCCTTACATAATGACTAAACATCAAAAATTATTTTGGAAGAGCTTTTTGGTCAGACCCAAAACCTTTCAGCACCATCTTGTGTATTAATATTAGATTAATAAGCCTCAATAAAATATCAATAAATCTATATTCTATTTGTGAAATATAATATTAACATTCATATTAATATTAATAAAATATAGGTTTTACATCTGTAAAATATTGGAACAAAATATTGATCTTAATAAAGCCTTTAAATCTGTTAAATATAATCAAATATTTATAATTAAAATGAATATTAACATTTCAGAAATTATTCAATAATAAATAAAATATTTTTTATAGAAATATTTTTAGGTCTGTCATTGAATTTATAATTCATATGTACATTCATAATTTGAAGAAAATTGAAATTGGCATTTGTCTCTGGAGGGCTAATTTCCCCTTTTTGTCTAGCAACAACTCCTGGGTAACAGGAAAATAAATTTTTATGACTCCTGTATTTTAACTGAATAAATTTTCTAATAAATGTATTTTAAATGCACAAGATTTAAAATTTGATCATCTTGCCAAACTAGTAAAAATATATTGATTCTTAACAGATAAAACTTAAAAGAAAAGTACTAAATAATCTTTTATGATTATTTAATTAAAAGTTTCTGATTTTTATAAAACAACTTTTAGACATAAATTTATATAATAGTTTAATTATTGATATCCAAACTCCAAAATAGTAAAATTATTTTGGGGTATTTTATTCCAAATTTATTTTAATTTATTACTAAAGAAAAAATTAAGCTATTTTAAAAAAAAAAAATTTTATTCAATAGAACTGAATTTTATTATTTTTAAATTCTTTATTTTTTTATCAAGTTAGACTTTATGAACTTTGGTCTTTAACTGAAACACATATTTTCAAATGTTGCTATCTTGTATATCATAGGTAATGAGCCTGTCTTATTTGCTTTCATTTTTCTTTCAAATCTTGTTAGCAAAAAAAGGCAAATTGGTTTTGAATACTGGAGCATTGTTGATGAAAACTAACTCACTCTTAATGAAAGTGAACTTGTTTGTATCTTGCCTTTCCTTCTCTTTGTTTGTGTATATCTGTTGAACCTAAATGATATCATTTATTTCTAGTAGTCTGATCATCTTGTACTCTTATTGTAGAAGGCAAAGTGCAGCAGTTTCATCGAGAAATAAGTGATAAAATGTAGGACAGTATTATCTTTGTATATTTATGGCCCTAAATGTAGTTATTCTTTTGCTTTGATAGGTCTTTACTGTTGTTGTTTTTGTTATCATTGTGCGGCCTAAATGAATTAAAGATAATGTTGACCTTCTGATTCCAAAATACCACAGATAGGAGACCTTGAGGATATGTTTTATTTTGTTTTAATGAGAAATTCAAAGATGAATTATTATCATTGTTACTTTACAGACATCCCCACCAATCTGATGAGGGGTGGGTGGAGGAATCTTTCAAGACTTCTACATTCCTGGATACCTGAAACCATGGATTATACTAAATCCTATGTCATGATTTTCTTCTGTGATAACTGAATTTATAAATTAGACACAACGGGATTAACAACAATAAGTAAATTTTTAACACTATACTTAGAAGTAGGTATCACCACTTTTTTACCAAAAAGGAGCATACCCTGTTGAAAAAAGCCCTAAACTTGATGAAAACAAAAGTTAAGAGGAAAGACCAAAGTGGTTTTTCATTATTTTATTAAATTTTTTCATCCTTTTTAGAACATTCAAAATTTTGATTAAAAATCTTATTTTCCTTGCATCAGCTGGGTTACCAAAGATTAGTACAGGATATTTTTGGCATATTTTTTGTATTGACACACATTAATTTGGAAATTCTTGCAAAAATCAAGTAATTGTCAGATTTTAATGAAATGTTCAGAACATATTCACAAATGAATGAAATTATTTTAGAAATGTTTTTTTAGAAAGTCTTGGTAAGAAAGTTACATCACCATACTTAATTTTAGGAAAACTCTAGAAATTCAGTGTTCTAAATTTTATTGATTATATTAGTTAAAAGCAGAAGTCTTTGAAGAATATAAATCTTTTTTTTTTTTTTTTTTTTTTTTTTTCGAATTACCCAGTTACCAGAAATCAGCTGTAAATTGTAACATACAAAACCCAATAAAACTAAGACATTATTGAATTAGAAAAGCTTTTAATGGCTTTTATGAATAATATATGTTAAGGATAATATTGTTTGAAGCAACAAAAAAAAATTTCCAATGAAAAATGAATGTTTACAATAACTGTTTTTTTTTTGTTTTGTTTTTTTGTATTACAATAATTTATAAACTTTTAAAATTCAGCTTCAATTTCATAAATTTTAAAAAATACTGTTATTTAACTAACACTATTTTTACTAATCATAAATCTAAAAGCTTATTACAATCTTCAAACCACCAGTATTTACAAAAAGAATTTTGCTTTGTTTCTGAATGCCTTTTTTTTATATATATATGGGTGTTCATAAATGACATTAGCATTAAAATATCATGTGCTTTAAGAGTTGTTTAAAATTTCCTGTGATAATATAAAAATTAATAATAAAGAAAATACCATAAAATTTCATAAGCAATGTATGTAAAAATTATAGGTACCTCTCTTATTTATAAAATTTTATGTTATATAAATTTTTATATTATGAAATTTTAAATTTATTTTATTGCTATATAGTATTTTAAATTTTATTATTTTTCCAGAAATCATTTTCAAATGTAAGGCTATAAAACTAAAGTACCTAATAGTATTAAATTGCTTAAAATATTTAACTTGTAAAAATTACTGGGTAGTTAAATAAGTTTACTTAAAATTCATAAAATTTGTCACTTCTGTTCATCCACTTCAACACCTGACAAATGAGTCACCGTAGTTAAGAAATGCTTTTCTTATTTTCTACTACATCTTTTCTACTAAAAATAGTAAGTACTGTTTGTTTCAAATTAGATTAAGTAAATTTTAAATTTTCTAATTTTACTCAAAAAAAACCTTTGAAAAATGTAATTTTATTTTTACAAGATTTTTAAAATGGAGAATTTAACTTTTGTTTACAAATGTCCCAAAATGGTAGACATCATCAATTTTACTGAAAACAATAAAAATTCAGTTTTAAATATACCAAAGTATTTTGCTTACTGGGTATAGTAAATTTATTACTTTACCTTTGAATTCAAGCTAAAAAGAAAACTTCAAGAATGAATTTTCATTTTAAAAATTAATTTTAATCTTATAGATATGCCATTTTTCAGAAAATTAATGAAGATCCCTACTTAGAAGTTATGTGACATAAAAATTGGTTCTTACCATAGATCTTAGCATATTGATTTTTGTTTTTTTTTTTCTTCTTCCTTAAAGTTGAGAGCTTTGACCTTTTTCCTTAAAGGAAGCACTTTACAACGTCTCTTTGGTATATTGAAATTGTCACATCACTACACTTTAGAACCATTGTTTAGTGAAATTTATGAATTGTTTAATATCTGGGGTTGAATATGTATAAATAAAACTGAAAAGCAAAACCATTGTTTTGTTTTTTTTCTCTAGATTGACACTGAAAATGTGAATATTAGTTGAGCATCTCATGAAATGATGGCACAAGGATGTCAAATAATAAAGAAAGGTTTGAATAATTTCAAAATATGATTCTCTCTGTACAGAATAAACAGATACTATTCTTTAAAACAAAATTCATATTGTTATTGGATGTGAATGTTTCTTATAGCATATTAGATTATTGGAGAGGTACCTTACTAAATAATTCTCCTCCAAGGCATCTCTTCAGGAATGCTTAATATTATGCATTTCCTCATCAAGTGAATTCATGTTTTATTCCCAACAAAATTCATGTAAAGTGAATACAAAAGTTCCCAGCCAGCATTTGAACCCTGATTGCCATTTTCATTTTCACTGCTCTTAACTGTTAGGCCACCCATAAAAGTTACTAAGACAAAATTTTTTTTTTTTCTAATCAGGCCATTTCATTTTTTCTGACAATGTACTAATCATTGGGTGTAGTTGATGTGCCTGGCATTAATTAGTAATATTGGTAGTGTGAATATTACTAATATCTTTTGAGGGAAAATCTGAATTAGCACCATTTTAAATCTAATCAAATGAATGCTACTTTGTGCTGGGAATGAACCTTACCATTTATGATTACTATTGTATTTGAGAAAACCTAAGTTACACTGGCCAAAAACCATCAGTGAGTGATCATAATACTATTTCATATTTTTTAATTCAACATATGATCTTTATCTGTAACAGTGTCCACTTTGGATATATTTAAGTCATTATAGAACTCTGAAATTCTATACCGTCAGTGAATCACTTTAGTCAGAAATCACAGATATTATATCTTAGTTATTATTTTTCTGTCAGGTAAAATGATGAGGATACAATTTGATGATAACTGCTTTTTGAAAAACCTGTTACATTGCCTTGGTCATTTGACTTTCTCCAATTCTATCAAAGTTGAATATGCTTGTTAATATCCTTTGTTCATTTTGCTGGGCTTCTTCATTTTGAAAGACATTTGACAGGGCAGCCATATTTGTTTATTACTGCACAAGATTAAATCATTTGTTTTCCAGAGATGCATAGCAAATAACATTTTCACTAAGAGTAGAAAACTAAGTTATATCATCTATAATTATTTGAAGATAAAAAAAAAAGTCTTTTATTTCACTTTTGGTTTTTCATTCATATTTTTCTTTTGCTCTTGTGTTTCTGTTTTAGTTGTTTGTAGCTGTGTTGCTTACCTAGAATTATCAGCTCGCCATTTTCTTTATTAAAATATTACAATTATAATTTGTATTTTCATTGTTAAAATTTTGCTTAATATTGAAAAAAGCTTATTGGTTCAGAAATTTACTGTTTTTGTTCCTAATGTTCTAATTTTAAAGTATATGTAAATTTATAATCCTTTCACTGCTGATAAGCATTTTCTTAATCTGAAAAAAATCATCCTAAAGATGATACTGAAAAAAATGAAAATTATAGTTAATATCCAAAAATCAATAAAAACCCAATCCTTTCCTAACTTATTTTTGGAAGTTTAATTATGTGTTTTAAAGTAATACAGAAATTGTCTTCCAAAAACAAAAGTTTGTTTAACTGTGAGACTCCAGTGTTTTTCTAGAAAGCCAAGAGCTGATAAGCATAGAAGCAACAATGCTAAATTGTATTCACCAATGGCAGAAAATTGAGAAACTCTGGTTTAAAATTTGAGGATGCAGACAGGAAACTTGGTTTCAGCTGATGCATTGGATTTATAAGAAATATTACAAAGTTTTCAATCACCATATGAATACATAGAAACTCTTTGAAGAAACTAGAACAAGAATTCCTTAAATAAGGGATTCAAGGAAATGATGAAATGTTCTGAAGAAATAGAATGAAGTTTTTCTGGTGAGCTTGTAAAATCTAAAATTAATATCTTTAATCTCTAAGTTATAAATTCTCTTTTTTTTATCAGTTTTCTCTTTTACTAGATTTTCTTTGCTAATGATCCTGTGCCAGATTAGTTTCAACTTAATCAATGTTTTGATGCCCGCCTGAAAGAAATGGCCGGTCTTGTAGAGTATGGAATAGCAGGTTTTAATCTTACTTGGTTCTCTAAATGTTATGACACTGTGCCAGAGTAGGCTTAACTGAATAAATATTCATATGCCTGGTGATAAAAAAAAAAAATCTTTTTTCCTTTTTTTCATCTCCTTCTATCCATTTGATTGGTTGCCCTTTCTGATCTCTAACAAAAAGATTTCTGGTCAGAGATAATCTGTTATAAATAAAAGCACTGTCTGTTCACCCACTCGCCATTAAGCCAAAAAAAAAAAAAAAAATCTATTGTGATTTTTTGGAAGTTGATGGGTGATGTCAGCTTTGTGAATTCTTGTCTACTCTGATTTATTTTTAGAAAGACATAGCTATGCCATGAAGAGAATTTACAAATTACTAATATTAGTTTTCTAGGCAGATAATGGTAGATTAAAAAAAAAAAACTCGCAAATCCTATTTTATCCAATGCCCACTGAAACTTGTAGGAAGGTGTGTACTTACATTTTGTCTCAGAGTCAGAACAATGAGATGCCATAGACAAAATATTTTTTTTTATTGCTATTTGTGATAACCAATAAAAATATGAAACTGAACATGATGTCTTAATATGGACAAGTTTATCTTTCATCCAAAGTTGTTCATTTTTGCCTTTTGGGAAGACATGAATCCATTTTTCCTTCTGCTCTGTCTTATTGCTGCATTGCTTGTCTAAAAGTCTTGTCATTGGCATAGAGATGATTGAGAAAAGAGGGTGGATGTTTGAGTACTTTGACAGTCTACCCTCTTATCACTCCCTCATGTGACAACTCAAATCTGTTACCTCCATATCAACCATGACAGGGTCCAATCAATTTTTGTTGTTTGCTGTGGATTTCTTCCTGTTTTTCAAGAAATTAAAAAAGGAAAATAGCAAAGCAAACAATGTAAAAATTGTTGGTATTTTTTTAAAAACATTGTATTATCTTTAATTTTAATTTCTCAAATCTACATCAGTGAGTCAAGTGCAGATCGGAAATGATGGATAAACTCCTAAGACTCCTGTCTGTTTTTTGCCTCAGGGCAACCTGCTTAAATACACCAACTATTCTTACCAACTGAACCATAAGAAATCAACAATTTGGCAGAATTATAACTAATAAACCTACACTTTACACACCCTCCCAATCTGGCCTATTTATGTGGCCCCTCTATCTCTCTCTCTCTTTTACACACTGAATATATCATTCTTTTAAAAAAGTCATAAAAAAGTCAGCAATATACAGGTTGATTTTTCACTGAGATCAGTTCTGGTTTAGTCAGGAAAGATTATCCTTTTGGATGCTGACCATTGAGTTTTGTATAGTGTTTCTTGAACCAATCTTTCCTTCTACCCCTTATCAATTATAGATTTTGTTTGTTTATTTCCAAACGTGTTTTTCCCCCTTTTGCTTTTCACTGCTGTCTTCACAATTGATAGCATACATTCTAGTAGTGCTGTCATTTTTAATTAATTTTGTTTTTGTTTTTTTTTGACAGATGAGAACAAATGTTTCCATGTTATCTTCTCTGCCTCCCTACAAGCTTTAGTCCTCTTCCCACACAATCTCGTTTTATTACAGTTTTTATTTTGTTTGTAATTCTTAAAAGAGCTGTAAAATAATTACTTCTTGTCTTTTCAAATGTTTTTATCTTGGACTTCTCCCAACATTAATTTCTTTTTTGGAAAAAATGAAGCTGATGTTGTAATAAATGATTAAAATTTATTTTCTCCTTGTGTCAAATCTTCACACATTGGGACTTTTTATAAATTTATATCTTATTCATATTTTTCTTACTTTACTTGGTTTTTTAAATCTTTCATTTTGTCTAGTGAACCAATGATGCTTTTCAGCTGTCATAAGTTGAAGAGATTCACTTTCTAACTATTGTTATGTTCAAATGCCTTGACGTAATTTGTTTGTCACAAGACAACAAGTGAGAAGTGCCTTCAAACTAACAGGACAAACATAGTAACCATTTTGAGACATCAGTTAATAAAATAAAGAAGAAATGATGTAAGAATGGGATAGACTCTATTACTGACGTTTATTTACCATGTACTCTTCATCTACAAATCTTTCATTTCTTTATTGACAATGAACAGCATATGTTTATTTTTCAACCTGTAATGTTTTGTACACAAAGCTGGACTGAGATACATACAAGAACTTGAAAAAAAACAAGAGACATGTTTGAAGAATTGAAAAATGTAAAGTTTAATATCATTTTTTAGTGAATCTTCTTTTTTTTCCAAAAATATTTGCAACTGTTACATTATTTAGTGTACAGAAGTTCAAAAAGGAAATAATTTAATAATTCTTTGACTACAATCAATTAACACTCAGTATCAGTTTAAGAAGCCAATTTTATCCTTTTTTTATAATTACTTTAGTTTCATAGATTCATTGGGTGCAATTAAACATTTTATGACATCAAACAAAAAAATAATAAAAATAAAAAAAGCAATGAATTATCATTTAAATAATTTCTAATTAATTTCTTTTTTATACTCTTAATAATCTTGTAGTATAAAAAATAAAATTATTTATACTACTAAGCTTGATAAAAACCTATAGAATAAGAAAATTATATTTTTAAACTATAAGGTTGAAGATAATTCAATTTTAAACACAATACCAATTTCTATATTGCATTTTTGAAACATCATACTTTAAAGTTAAACTTTATGCATAATTTTTAAAAGTTGTGGGGTTGTGATAGCAAAAAAGTACTGCTACACTTTGACCTTGATGACAAGACTTATGGCCACATAATGTTGAAACATTGGTTCCCATACGATCACCAAAGTTAAGCAACATCAGGTCTGGTCAGTACCTAAACGGGTGATTACTTGGGAATACCACATGCTGTAAGCTTGGATGTGCAGGTGGTGTAATGGATAATGACTTGGAATTCTTAATCAGAGAGCCAAGTTCCAATTCCCGTTTGGTTTGGTTTGGTATATTCACTTATGTGCAAATACCCTTGGGAAAGATATGAATCCACTTTTTCTTCCCCTAGATATAGGTTAGTGAGACTTGTATCACAAAATCATTATCTCCAAATTCTTACAATCTAAAAAAAAAATGTTCTTTTTTCTAGCTTTAAATAACCTGCAAAGAGTTGATAAGCTGTAAAAAATGAATGAAACAATCTCGATGACAACTCACGGGCTACTGTATATAAATAATTATTATTTTCGCCATATTTTAACTAAAAAGTATGCATTAAAATCCAGTTAATCCTTAAATTTGTTAACTTACTGTGAAACAAATTTCAAGGCCAAATAATGAATTTTTAAGAGATTTTAAAATTTTTCGTCTATAATATAGGTTTGATGAGTGACTGTACCAATGTTTTAAAAATGCCTAAAAATTTTATATTGAAGACATGTAAATTATACAGAATGAATTTTAAAAAAAAAGATTTTTTTATCTGTGGTGATACCTAGCTTAGGACCTCATTTAATATCCTCTGATGACAGTCAAGTAAACTTCTTGTAGATGCTTTATTTAAAAAATAATTTAAAAAAAAATATTTTAATAATTAAAAAAAGAACTCGTTGTCTGTGAGCCAAGTTCAATTGCTGGGTAAAAAAATTTTAAAATCGGATATTTATTTTCAGAAAGTAAGTGCATGTAACCCACTGTGTAAGAAGTCATATGAAAAATACAAAGCTTAATTCATCTGTTCTAGATGAAGAAAAAACATATTCCTTAATTTTTTTTAGTTCAAAATATCGGAGAGAAGGATTTTTTTTTTAACATGGAGGTGGGTATTTTTATGAAGTCTTGATATCGATAATTTGGCAATTTTGATTTTTGAGTAAGGGGGCATATCTGTACAAAAAAAAAAAAAATAGTGGGCATATCTATCAAATTTATTTCCTTGACGAATACGTGAACCATTTTTTTTATTTTTTCAACTACCCAGTAATCTTTAAAATTTAGTAATCTAATACTAATATTTTATGTACTTTTTGGCTTTACGTTCACTGGTTGACGCAAGAGAAATATCAATTTTTTAGTTTTAACCTAACTTTCGAAAGTTCTGAATTTTAGAATCTTAAAAAAAAAGGATTAAAAAAATAATGATTCCAAAATTCTTTGGTCGTTCTTTGTAATAAATAGCAACAAAGATTTTGACGATGAAACTTTGTTTTAAAGGTTTTTTTTTTGTTTTTGATTTTTTTTTGAAGGGGGGTATTTTTTCATCATGTATGCTTATTTTTTTTTTAGCGAATTTTAGAGAGGTACCTGAAAAAAATCTAATCATATAAAAAAGCCTGACTCTTCAAAAATCCTATTTTACATTTAAAAACTATTCGAAGTAATTGCTTCTATAAGCAACAATACAATGCAATAAATGATTGATTTGAAAAGAAAATGGATTGTCCGTCAAATTAAAACGATTCTTGATAGTTGTGTTCTACTTTTTTTTTTTTTTTTTTTTTTGTAACATAAGTCTACCTACATTTTTACCAATTTATTTTTTGTTGCGATGACTTAAATAAAACTAAAAAGAACCTTCGGAATATTACCAAAAATTACCCTATTCTTAGTGTTAAGGGCCGGGTTACACGAAAGGTTGGTTTCTTTTTCTCTCTCTCTATTCAATATGTGTACTTAGACTTAGTGTGGTTTTTAAAAAGTCATCAACAGACCGCTTGCTTTTAAAATGAGTCAGTATGTGGAGTGAGGGCGGAGATGGCGGGGGAG
Source organism: Acanthosepion pharaonis (assembly GCA_903632075.3). Taxonomy (NCBI): domain Eukaryota; kingdom Metazoa; phylum Mollusca; class Cephalopoda; order Sepiida; family Sepiidae; genus Acanthosepion; species Acanthosepion pharaonis. The sequence goes on along the minus strand of CAHIKZ030001080.1, from coordinate 59,735 downwards.
GAGGCCCGATTTTCTGGCTGGCTCTGCGCCGGCGACCAGCCTGTCTTAGTGTGCCTATCTGACCCTGACCTAGTGTAACCAGCAGGCCTTTCTTAATCTCTTCTTTCCTTGACATTGTTTGCTCAGATATTACACTACTTTCCTACATTTTCTCTCTCTGTCTCGATCTTCTTCTTCGTTGCTATCTTTTCCTCTTCATTGAAACAACCTGATGCTCTCCCCCCCCCCAAGCCTCAGTATTTATCCTCAATGGGGTTTGGGTGGTTACTGCCCACTCAGCTGGCTACAATCTGTTTCTTTTTATTTCGGGTTGTCTGTCTGCCCGCCCTCTCACTGTCTTCCTCTTTCTCACATTCATACACATGTTTCTTTTGCTTCTGTCGCACTTTTCTAATTTCGAAAATAACTAAAAAAACGATTATTTTATTTCTTTTTTTAGTCCTTTTCTGCCCCAAAAGTGGACTTGGCAACTAATATTTTTCTTTCCGACATTTGCGAGGACGATGACAAACAAAGAAAAATCTTAAGACGGATAGACATTTTAAAAATGTTATAAAAAATGAAACCAGGATTTCCTTCAAATCTTTTCCTTCTGGTGTACGCGTTGGTGCCATGTGCTATCCAAAAATATAGAATTTACTCATTCATTAAAAAGAAATTACCTAGCTTCTTCCGTCTCCTTCGAAATTAGTCTCTTTTCTTTGGACATAAACGACTCTCGTCTTTAGATTCAGTTTTAGCACACGCCATGCAAATTCCTGGAATTTTAGAGTAGCACCTCGTATGTGTGTGCATTTCTCGTCATCAGTCATTGCAAGTCAACTTGCTAGATGAAGAAGAGATTCTTTCCTATTCTACCATGATTATTCTCTCTCTGTCTCGATCTTCTTCTTCGTTGCTATCTTTTCCTCTTCATTGAAACAACCTGATGCTCTCCCCCCCCCCCAAAGCCTCAGTATTTATCCTCAATGGGGTTTGGGTGGTTACTGCCCACTCAGCTGATTATTCTCTGCCATGTTTTCTTACCAGGAAACTCCTCTATCTCATCTTTCCATCTGTCTGGTTTATCATATTCTCTCTCTCTCTCAACTTTAAAGGAGTGTTTTCATAATTTTAGCTAGAAGCACTTTCTTTTTGTAAGTATCACCAAAATGGATGTTGTTGATATTTTTTTTTTTTTTAAGATGGTAGCAAAATTAACATTACTCACTGTTTTTATTTACCCCAAATCGGAGTATTAAGATTTATGAAATTTTCAGAACTCATTAAAAATAGGTACCTCCACAGATTCGCTAAAAATGATGCTATGATTAAAAAAAAAAAAAAAATGGCCAAACTGAATAAAAAATTTTCTTCTCAAAATCTGTTATTAAGACCAAAGGATTTTTTGATCATTAAATTATATTTTTTGATCTTTTTTTACAATGCTTTAATTTTTTTTTCTTTGTTGCTTTGACAAAAGATTAGTATAGGAAATTTTAGTCTTTTTTTTTTCTTTTTCTTTTCTTTTTTTTTCTTTTTTTTTTCTTTTTTTTTTTTTTTTTTTTTTCTTTATTTTTTTATTTTTTTTTTTTTTTTTTTTTTCTTTTTTTTCTTTTTTTTTTTTTTTTTTTTTTTTTTTTTTTTCTGTACTGAAAAACATTGATTTAGAAATTCTTGCTTTAAACTTATTCACTAATGGATGAAATTATTTTATAAATGTTTCTTGTTTAGAAAATCTTGGTAAAAACTTCTTTTTTTTTTTACATCTGTTACCCACCCCCCACACTTATTTAATTTTATGAAATTTTGAGAAATTGATTTTGTAGAGTTTATCATTAATTAATTAGTGCTTAAATAATGTTTATATTAATTAGCTATATTCAGAACTCCTTGGAGAATGTAAATCCTCAATTTTCTTTTATAAAACGGCGCCCCAAGTTACTGAAAACATGCTCTAAAAATCATAAAATAAAAAATACAATAAAACTAAAACATTGTTTAATTAGAAAAGCTTTTGATTGCTTTTATGAATAATTTATTTTTTTAAGAAAAAAACTTTTTTGATGAATTGTTACAAGAATTGGTTTAATTTTTTTTAAATTTTAATAATTTATAGTTTTATCTTTTTAAATTTCTGTATTAATTTGTATCAGTTGGGTGATATTGTTAAGTAATAAAATCTATATTTACTAATCATAAATGGAAAAACTTACTATAATTCAGCACCCCTCCCCAGCATTTTAAACAAGAATATTGAATTTTTTTTGTCTGTGTATAAATATGCTTATTTTTTTGTATGGATGTTCATACTTTAAAGTTAAACTTTATGCATAATTTTTAAAAGTTGTGGGGTTGTGATAGCAAAAAAGTACTGCTACACTTTGACCTTGATGACAAGACTTATGGCCACATAATGTTGAAACATTGGTTCCCATACGATCACCAAAGTTAAGCAACATCAGGTCTGGTCAGTACCTAAACGGGTGATCTACAACTTTATCAGAAAAATAAGAGCAATAACCATAGTGTAGTGTACCAAAAATTCACTAAAACATATTATTGAGAATATTTTCATAAATTTTAAAGATTACTGAGTAGTTAAATTTATATAAAAATGACAGTCACATTATATTCTTGAATTAATTTTTACAGATATGTCCTCCATAGAAAAAAAATTAAATTCCAGCTGTCAAGTTGTCAATAAATTTGTCAACACCTAATAAAACAGCTCTGTGTCAAAAAAAAATGCATTTCTGTGATATTTTAAACTAAAAGTATGTAATATTTGTTTCAAATCAAATTAATTTAATTTTAAATCAGCTGATATGCCTTAAAGTTTCAGAAAAGTCTCTTGTATTTTTGATAAAGAGTGCTAAAATCAATGATTTCAGAGAGATTTCAAAACAAAATCTTTCAGTCAGTTTAAATTAGTTTTGAAATACAGCAGTATATTTTGCTTATTGGAAATATTCAATTTAACCTATTAGCTTAAAATTAAAAGCTTCAAGAAAGATTTTTCATTTTTAAAAATTCATTTTATACCTTAGGTATCATGTTTCTATACAGGTACCTATCATTAAATATCTCCAATAAAAATCTTATATCTTGTTGAAAAATATTAAAAATTTAAAAAGTAAGTTTTTGGAATTTTTTATTACTTTCATGACAAACATAAGAGCCAAAATTTGCATCTTACAAAGAGAAAATGACACTTTTAATTAGGTACTTTACAGATTCACTAACAAATGAGCATATATGAGGAAAAATGCCACAAACTTAAAAACAAAGGAAAAAAACAAAAGATTTTTTGATTATTAAATTATATTTTTGAATCCTTTTTAGAACCTTTGAAAGTTTGGTTATAAATTATTTTTCTTGTGTCAATGTGGACCATAAATTATGGGAAATTTTAGCTTTTTTTTCTTCTTCTTGAAATTTGGAAATTCTTGAAAAAAAGTTAGATAATTGTCAGATTTTAATAAAAATTTCTGGACTTATTCACAAATTAATTTTAAATTACTTTAGAAATATTTTGTCTTTAGAAAATCTTGGTGAAACACTTTTTTCTTTTTCTTTTTTTTTTTCTTTTTTTTTTTCTTTTTTTTTATACATGTGTTACCCCCATCAACACTTATTCATTTTTGTAGCACTTCTGTTTATATTAGTTATAAGGACAAGTCCTTGGAGAATTTAAATCATCAAATTTACAGTTATAAATAATTTGCTCTGAATTGTAAAATAAAAAATGCCATAAAACTAAGACATTATTTAGGTGGTGGAGGTGAGATGTGTATAACTAGCTGATGGACAGATGCACAAATTCATGTTGACAACTCTAGACTTAATTGCTATGGTTTTTTCTTTTTGTTAAAACTGGGGTTCATATCTTTATATGTTGTGAATTTGTATCCTTGAGGAAAGAAAAGTAGATACTGTATATGAAATGGCCACTCTTGTGGACAAATATGCATTAATGCATAAATGTAACACATCAAAATATAGCTGTCCCTTTGGACCTGGAAGTGGTTCTGTCCAAGACTTGGGGCTGGTTCGGGTCCGAGTTTTCAGTAGGTGCAAGTACAAACACAAGTGGTACAAATCCGAAAAGAAATAATTCCCAGTAATCAGGATCTCGCCAAGTAAACAAATGGGGTTGGAAACTCCCAATGTATCAATATTTTAATAAAGTCTGGCATGCTGTGTTGAATTGTTGAACCAAACAAAACAAGGATTTCAAGCCATTAAGCCAAAATAAACCCCAGGGTTTATTTTCTTCTAACCAAAGTGTGTCAGGTAGAATATCTGTTGTTGAAGATGTGAGAGAGGAATACAGGCCATTTGTGTCAGATGGATCTGTTTTGCTTGTGGCCAATATCACTAGAAAGATACCCATCAAAATTTTACGAGATAAAGAAGCTATACAGTCCCTAATATTGAAGAGTTCTCTATCACGTGGGTTGAACTCAGCCACAGGTGAATTTGTTACAAGGTGTCAGTTGTGAGTTGTGTCTCTCTACATCAAATACATTTGAGGTCAGACTTAGTGTCAGGGTCTATTGTTGTTGGTGTCATTCCTAGTTTGCCTATGAAAGGCATATCTATGTTGATAGAGAATGAGTTAGATGGTGGGAATGTAACTATCCATCCCAAAGTACCATCCTGGGTATGACAATAAACTACGTCTCCGTCCTGGTTATGACGATAAACTACATTCCCGTCCTGGGTAAGACGATAAACTACGTCCAGCAGCAAGGCCTCTGACCAGGAGTTTTTGAGGAGCATTGAATCACCTCTTAATTGCTGGTGTTTCTAGATCCACCTTGATCTGGGGTGGTAGCACCTGTTAGGGTCTCAGCTATGGGCAAATAGTTGATCCCACAACCTCACTATGAACGTTTAAAAATAGATTTTAATACCAGAAATACTTTGTAAAAAAAAAAAAATTAGTATCAGCAATAAAAAGATCATTTACCAAAAAAAATCTTATGACAATAAACTACGTCTCCGTCCTGGTTAATAAAACATTCCGTCCTGGGTAAGACGATTGTCAGCATTTTGAAATTGAATCACCTCTTAATTGCCATTGATCTGGGGTTAATATTAGGGTCTCAGCTAAAATAAAAACCTCACTAAACCAAAAAAATAGATTTTAATACCAGAAATACTTTGTAAAAAAAAAAAAAAAATTAGTATCAGCAATAAATTTTTGAAAAAAGATCATCTTACCAGCAATAAAAATCTTGTCAGCATTAAATAACCCATTGAGGTTAATATGCCACAAAACAAAACAAACCAAACTATACATTTTTGAAAAGAAATTTTTACCAGCTATACATTTTTTGGAAAAAAATATTACCAGCTATACATTTTTGGAAAAAAAAAAAAAAAAAAAAAAAAAAAGGAAATTTTGTCAGCATTAAATAACCCATTGTGGTTGATATGCCATAAAACAAAACAAACCAGACCAAACTGATTTCTTACAAAGAATACAAATTCTATTCATACGAACATATCCTAAAAATTTTGCCGGCATTAAATAACCCATTGAGGCTAATATGCCGTAAAACAAAATAAACCAAACCATCCCAAAGTTGTGCTAGAACTGATCACCTTGATAGAAACAGAAAGTGGAAGAAAACCCTGGGATATTTCCTTCATGTGCTATGACTCAGGCACAGACCAAGGGAAAAGATAAAAAAGAGAGACTTTGCAGAGCAAGGGACGAAGTAATCTAACTGTCCAAAATCTTTTAAAATCACAACATAGATTTTAATTATTATTCTGATAGTCTTAAGAAAAAGAATAACACTTGGTAATGTAGAGCGTGTTATGGATGCTTTCCTATCAAGGAGACAACTCTGGATAGAACGAGGAGAGATCCTGAAATTATTCTACCTTTTAATCATGTATTGCCAAAAGAAGAGCTGGAGAAAGTTCCAACAGGATACTTTGTTGAAAACAATATGTTGATGAGGAAGTGGAAACCTCCATGTATCCCAGCTTTGGAAGACTGGGCAGTGGTTTCCTACAGAATGGTGGACATCAACTTCTATCAGGTGGAATCTGAAGATACTTTGGAAGACAATTTATCTTTAGGATATGGATCGGAAGGTGGAAATTGTGGTGAATCTTTGTTTGGATGGCAACCTTATGGTACTTCAGAAGCTTGGAAAATGTATGGGTAGCAGCAATACATTCAGCTGAAAGTTGCTAGCAAGAGGAATTCTGGAAACTTTACATGCAACTGGCAGCATTGAAGAGGACTGTATTGCTGTAGGACAGGTATGCCTGTCAAGCAATATTGAGCTAACTGTTCGCTTTGACTTGGTAGAACAAGTTCCTCGGGTGGTGATGTATTGTCAAGAGAACAGGCACTTTTTTCTAAATGCTGTTGCCACTTACATTCTTCCTTTTGTTGTGAAATACCTCAGTGACAATGATAACCAGGTTATGAAGACTGGTCAGACTGCCCTAGTTGTACTTCTGGAGCAGGAATTAGTTGAAAGAGTTGATGTTGAGGACTAAGTGGTACAGATGTTATTGGACCTTGCTGGTTCCAGCAGTCCTGAAGAATTCCATACAGAAGCTGCTGCATTAATTTGAAAGATGGCACTCTTACCTGGCTGGGAGATGACAGAACATCTGTTTCTTGCTCATTCAACTCAAATGGGTCATATTGATATGATAAAGCACTACTATGAAAGGGGAAAGATTTGACCCTATATTAGTGGTCCATAGGTTCACACCTGCATCTAACTCAGATGAGGATAGAGAGATTCTTTCCATCAATGTGTGGTATCTTGTTTTAAACTTTCAAAATAGGATAAAAAATAAAAATAGATTGTCTTGGTGACTAGCATTGCAAGAATATGATCTTGACATAAGTCACATTAAAGGTGTTGGCGATTAAAGGTGCTGATGCCTTATCCCATATTTAGAATAACCCTTGCCTTAAGAAAAATAGCCATTTATCTTTCTTTTTTTTTTTCTTTTTTTTTCATGTGGGGAGGTGTGACATGGCCCTTAATGTTAACTGTTAAATCACACATATAATAAATTTAATAAGATGTGCTGTCTTTGTATTTCTTTTTCTCTTTATTTTTTGTTTTACTCACTATCTGGACTGAGTCTTGTTTCAGCTAATAAATGGCAGGAAAGGAATTTGGGGTCATTTGAAAACAAACAGAATGACCTAAGAAAGTGAGTAAGAATCGGTCACCTATGCTCACATGACATACATCACCAAGTGGGATTAACATTAGTTTTCTTGATTACTTCCAGTGACAGCAGTTCATAGAAAAAATAGACTATCATCATGCAATCATGAAGGAAAAGAAATGCACCCAATAACCTATTCCATTACTTGTTGTGTAAGGAATAAGGAAATTTCATCCCAGAGATCTTGGATCTATTTGAATGGGTAAAGGATAAAGGAATATTGTATACAAAGAAATCATCTTACTTTTCCAATCAACCAAGGGGAATCCAAACACAAACATTATTCCAAAATCCTATATTTTACATTGTGGAAGACAGAACATCCAACTTTTGTGTGGACATTCTACAGCAACTTTGTTCGTCATTATGAATATTTGAACTCCAAATTCATGAAATTTATTTACAAATGTTAATCTTGTTTGTTGTTCATCAATACCTGTTTGTGTGTTCCTCACTGTACTCACCTCCTTTTTTTTTTTTTTATTTAACATGGGGTTCATATCTTCATATGTTGCAAATTAGTAACATTGGTAAAAAGATTTTGTGGGGGAGAGTGGGAAAAGAGAGAATGTCACCTTATTTCAAATATTGAATAAGGTGCAAAAATAAACAAACAAGACTCAAAACTCTGTTGTGAAATTTTAAAGAAACAAACATTCATTACATTAACATCAAAATAATAGAACAGAATACAAATTTTACAAATAAGTTTGCACAAAATTCTCCTTTTGTGCACCTTATTAAAGGCAAGATAACCAATCAAAAAAAAAAAAAAAAATATGGCTCCTAAAATAAGATACAAATTATTCAACAAACATTCAATAATCAAAAAGTCTTCAGAAGGTACAATACAATTTCTTTTTAAAAAGGTTCAAAATACACATTCTTTCAAAAAAAGATACTTAATTGAAAGTCAAAACTGAGAAAGTTTTAGTAGAATCATCAAAGTCACAAGGAATTTAACAAATTTGTTCTTTTTCTTGAACACAGTTTAAATCTCTTTACTGGTTTCACTTTGGTTCTCTTTCTGTTTTTGCTTCTTTCACTTCTTATTTCTTCTTCTATAAGAAACAACCACTGGTAAGAACCAAATTTACTTTTCATTCTGATATCCTTCTGGTATTCTTGTGCCTTCTACAATTTTCTGCTCATTTTCTTATATCTGCAGCCTTTTTAGGGGCTATATATCTCATATTTTTAATTTGCATGGATAGAAGTCACCCTTTTGGTTGGTTAAAAAAAAAAAAATTCAAATGTGTATATCTTTTTGAACATGAAATCACAAACTGTCCGCCTTTGACCGACTTATTTGGCGGTTCTTTTTTGAGCCATTCTATTTTTAGAAAGTTTAAAATGTTTCACATCAAATTTATGAGTTAATTTTTTTATTAACTGTCTGGTTTTCTTTTTTTTTTTTCTTTTTGTTTTTAATAGAAATGACAAAGAAGAGCTGGAGCCTATTAATATTGTAATTATATCAGATTGTCTCAGGCAGGATACAGTAACTGTCCATTTGTTCCAAAGAAAACTTATAGAAGTACTGAAAAAAAATCTTAATTTTAAAATAAAAAATCTGATCTATTTTTCTGACGGTGCCACTTCACATTATAAAAATTTTATGAATTTGTGCTGACTTTGGTATTGATGCAGGGTGACACTTTTTTTTTCTCATGGGAAAGGACCATGTGATTGGTTAGTTGGCACAATTCAGAGATTAGCAGCAAAAGTAAGCCTGCAGTGACCCTATAATGAACAAATAATGACGCCAAGACAGTTGTTTGATTATGCAAGAAAAAATATTTCAGGCATAAATATTTTGTATTCCCCAACAAATGAATGGATAAATGAAGCAGAAATCTTAGAAAATAGATTAAAAATGCCTCAGCAACTACAGGAACTTAAAAACGGTTTTATTCATGTGTCTCAGGAAGAGATAGTAAAAACAGTGTCAACTCAAGATGAAAGAAAAATAGTTAAAATTATAAAATGGGACAATATATAGCTTTAAATCATTAAGGGATTTGTAACAGCAATCTATGATAGGAATTGGTGGTTAAGATGTGTGCTTGAAAAATATCCTGATAATGAAGAGGTGAAATTGACATTTTTACAACCTTCTTCATCTTTCTGTTATCCATTACATCCATATATATTAATCTTAAATTATTCTGATATTCTTAGTTGATCCAATAACTGACACTAAAAGGACTTATAAACTTTTGAAAATTGAGATGAAAAAAGCTTCAAATATTTTAGGAAAGAGAATTTCTTGAAATAACCTTAAATAAAGATACAATCTAAGTTGGTCATCACAAAACATTTGAGTGAAAAGTAAGAAAAGTTTGCATATCCAAATTTTTATTTTCTATTTAAACATGTATTTCAACAAGAAAAGTTTGCATGTTAATCTCTTTGTAAATGTTAGGAATCTTTTTATATATTCATTTTCAGATCAAAACTCAATTTTTATATATAAATATATAAATACTGAAAATTTGGTTGTTTTGTGCATTTAGTGAACCGTGTCAAATGTCAACAAAAATTTGTTAGCCATTAACATCATTTGTTGCATATTTTCATATTATTTTAGGTTATCTTAACATTAATTCAGGTCACATTTTTTAAATAATTATTTTCATTGTAACTTTTCATATAAAAATCTATTTGTTGTTTTATAAAAATGTAAACAAAACCAAAAATAAGGTTGTGTATTTTCCATCAAATTTGTCAACATTTAACCACAAATAACACAAATTCTTTTCATTTTATGATCATAGTTCTTATGTGAACATTAATCAGCATCCAAAGAGCTTTCTGAAGATATACATGACCATATATTAAATAACTAAAAAATTAAATAAAATATTTAAAAAAATTAAAGAACCGATTTTTTAGAGAAATTAAAAGTTAATGGTTAAAGTTAAGGTCAAATTATATAATTAAAATAAAAAAAAAATAAATAAATCACCTTTTAGATCTATCCAGGTATTTTAAAATGGTATATAATTTAGCTTTTATGGGTGAAAAAACAACTGAGATATTGATATTTAAACTTTGTGACTATTTTCCAAAATTCACCTTTTTGGCAAGGGTCATATCTCGGGAACCCTTTGACCTAGAGATGTAAAATAGGTTTCATTCAATTACTGTCTTGAAGCTCTATAAGTTTACCAAATTTGAAAAAAATATCTGTGCCGGTGATGGTCACACCCTTGTTGATTTGAAACAGAATGACTCAAGTTTATGGTATCACTAAAATTATTTAATGAAAAACTTAAATAGTTCTTCCAATTCTTTTTTCTTTTCTTCAATCCTGTTCTCTCCCCACTTATGGATTAAATAGTAGGAGTTACATTTGGAAAAATCATTGTTATTCTGAAAAAAATTATTAATGCCATATTTACTTGCATAAAATATTCTTACAATTCAAAATGTTTTGCTTTAAATAACACACAAAGCATTGGTAAGTCATAAAAAAAGCAATTATTCTTCAATCCTCTCAGATAAACAGATGAAACTGATATGAAAATGGAGTAAATTTCTCTTCAAAACTTTTATAGCATTGGACACATTTTATTTATCAATCAAACAAGTTTTAAACCAGACAAAATAATGAAACTGGCATCAAAATAAAGCAAATTTATTTTTCAACAGATTCACTGCAATTTTTTTTTCCAAATGTTCTCTATCCAGTTTTTCATGCCATCCGTGAAGAAAGTTTCTGGTATATTTTTCTGCAATTGTGCATAGCAACTTCAGCACTGAATAAAAAATATTGATAGTATGGCCTTATTCTGTTGATGTTTTTTTGTACTTGCAAGCTTTCACAAAACTTAACTGAATCATTGTCCTCTTTGACAGGATTTCCATGTGAAGAACGTTCTTGTCACAATTTTGGATAAATTTTGATATAATATTCATGACTAATGAATGCTATCATGCAATGTCAGTAAACTGAAACTAAGCAGATTTTTAAAAGATTTTATATACAAATGAATACATGTTGAAACCTGTTTATTTCCATCATTAGTGATGACACGTAGTAGGAAACCTGACTTATCAATCAACCATTAAAAAAAAGGAAAATCTATCAAGACAGGAAACCCCCATTTTATTGTAGGAAATAATTTTAGCCAACATCATTTCCTGGAATTTACATTACTAAACTAAAAACTAGTCATAAAGTATTTTATAAAAGTAATAATACTAATTAATATTGAGTAATTTGTTTTTAGTTCATGCTTTTCCAGTTCAATTTTTTGTTAAATGTAAGGAGTCGAGACTTTTGTAAATATATATGAAGTTTTTTTGTTTTCTAAATTCTACTTTGTGATTTTTCTTTCAATTCTGATTTTATTGGCAATAACCTATAATCAAATTGAGAAAAACTTATTGTTTTTTATTATTTATGTTGTTTTTCTCTCTCCTTCTTTTTTGGAAAATCAAAAAAACATTGAGAATGTGAAGAACATTTTGTCTTTGTAGAAATATTCTTTCATCTACTCTATCTGGAATGATTAAAGAGTTCCTATCGTCATTACTTCTTTTGCTGCAGCTGTTAAAGATTAGGTTAGACAAATGATAGGATGCAACTTGGAGGGAAATACGAAATCTTTGGCTTTCAGGAAATGAATACTGAAGAAGGCTGACAATAACTCAATAAACAAACCCTATTCTGTTTGATGTATTTAATGACCTTGTCAGTAGCCAGAATTTCAATTTTTCAAGGAATCACAGGAAGCACAATTTGAGTAAATAGTCAAAGCATGTGTGTCTACTGAATCTAAAGTATGAACTTCTTGAATGTTGAATCTGTAGGAACCTGGTGTTTTCTGATGGAAAATATATTTTGGTTATTATAAATATCACCTACCACATGAGGCTTTTATTTTTAAAGCACTGAAACTTAAAATTACTTTCATTTAAGTCTTTGATTCAAAGATGGCACAAAGTTTTAGAACATTATGTGATATCTCTTACATATTTTTCTTATTACATGGCATTTAAATCAGAATGTTGTTTTTTTTATTCAATTTCAAATCTGATTTCTATCTTGATTCTGTTGTTTTATGATCCTAATGAAATTTTACATTTTTTTTCAATATCCTATCAGTACAAAAATAAAAAGTCAGTAAATACTGATTATAGCAAATATATTCTAATCTTGTCATAAGTTTAGTTTTATTGTTGAATCTCACAGGCAGTGATTTTCCATTAGAATGGAATCATTAGGGGATCCGTAATTAGTTAGGTAACTTATGACATCAAAATTCTGTTCTAATTGATTCATTTTCTATGGTTTACCAACCATTTGCAGGTTATTTAAAGCCCGAAAATATTTTTAGATTGTATGAATTTTTTTTTTTTTGAGATGATAATTGCTTAGTGATACAAATCTTACTAATTAATTGTGGTAGAGAGTAACAGAGTAAGATACAATACCCCATGCAAGGGGCCCACAAGTTTTACTAATTAACCCATAGTTGGGAGGAAGAGTTGGATCCATATCTTTCCTAAGGGTATTTGCATGTAAGTGAATATAATAAAACCAACCAGAATTGGAACTTTTCTCTCCAGTTAACAATTCCCAGCCATTATCCATTACACCACCTGCGCATCTAAGCTTTCAGTACCTGGTATTTCCAAGTAATCACCCTACTGACCAGGCTCAACATTGCTTAACTTCTGTAATTGTATGGTGTTTCAATATGATGTGGCTATAAACATTTTTGTGTTCTAAAGCATTTTATAATTTATTGCATTTCCATTAACACAATTGCATCAGATGTAAATAAAAGAGCTATAGTTACTTACTGAACTTAGCTTTGTAGTATTGTTCCCAAATTGAGGCATCATGTGAGGATGGAACTCATGGTAAATTTGGTCAAGAACTCTGTTTCAACATTGATTTTTAATTCTGGTAAAAGGTAAATATCCCAGGCACCAAATCTGGGTGGTATAATGTTTTGCCAAAATCTCTGCATAAAGAATGGGTAATGAAGATATTCAAAATAGCTGGGATACTTTCTGGACATGGAATCTGTAGAACATTTAGTTCTCACACCATTATTTGACAATTTCCTCTGATTGTAGCCTCTGCACATGATCAACATTTCTAGGTGTTGTGCTTGTTGAAAGCCTTTCAGAATGTTTTTACCTTTCAAGAAATTCCTACTAAACCTTCAAGTATGGATATGAAAAAAATTATCTGGGATTTTCTCATTATGTCATACATGAAAATTTTCTTATATAACTTGTAGACAAATATCCAAGTTTCAACTGAATCTTGATGCATATTCACTATGAATGTGTGAAGGTCACATAAGTTCACAAGGTGGGCCATCTTGCTGCAGATAGCCATGATCATAAAACATGCTCACAAATGACAGTTCCTCTCTGATTAGTTAACTTACATCAAGGCCACATATCCAGTTCTTAAGATATTAAAAATACTTTAATGCTTTTCAGACACTGTGAGTGAGTGAGTGTGTGTGTGTACACACACAACCTTTGTCTGCCAAATGTCTTCCATTTATTAAAATTAAATATCAAATTGCTTAAAGAGGCACTCCTTTTTTGGAGGTAGGTAGAATGAAATGTAGAAATATTTCTTCATTTTTATTTTTATCTGCTGACTATTCTAAAGCTTTTGAATGACTTGTAAAAATAAACAATTGTAAAAATTGCCAACCACTGCATTAGTGTCAGTGGTGGGGGGTACCCCTTTTTCATTTTTATGATGATATATATACAGTTTGATCAAATGCTATGACTAATATTTATCTCTCACCAGTGCCACAAAATCAGTGTTTAATCCTTGATATAAAGGATTTCAAATGACTATTTTCATGGTTGGTAAGATTTCCCAACCTGAATGCTTGGCACAACACAATCTTACTTAGCAGAAAAGAAGCAGGCACTTTGGATGCATTTTTTTTCAACTCAATTGAAATGATCGTAAGTCAAAAGTATACCTCAAGAAAAAATGTTTCTCAAATGTAAGAAGTGTGCAGTGTGTTCAAGATTGCAGGTGAATTCTCATCACAATATCACCCCATCAGCCTCCTTAGTGTCATTAATAAATGTTTTGTCACTATCATATACAAGAAAGTTGTGAAAAACTTCAACAAAAGCACTCTTTAGCAACAAACAGTATGGTTTTTGCTCTTCTAGGTCCACTGCTGATGTCTTAACTATTATCATGCATAGAATCAATGGAGTTTTTTTATAATAAAATCTCTAGAATGATTGCCCTAGATATCTCAAAGGTGTTAAAAATCAGTGTGGCACAAGGAATTCCTGATCAAACTAGGTATGACATAACTGGGAGAGTTGTCCCAGTTAAGTCTTTCCTGTCAGGTAAGTATATGAAAGTTGTCATTAACGGCCAGTCCTCTGAGGCACATGAGATCAATGCTGATGCTCCTTAGAGCTCTACCCTCAGTTCTACTCTCTTTCTACTTTATATTAACAATCTACCAAAGAACACTCCCAGATCTTTAGTAAATATATATGCAGATGATACTACAATATATATGTGCATCTCCAAATATCTTGACGATTAGTGCCTGCCAGCTGATCTCTCCTCTGACCGAACTCTCACATCTCAATGGGGAAAAGACTGACTGATGTCATTCAATACATCCAAAACTAAACTTGTAACATTTTATCATCACTGAGCAGTCCCTAAACCTGCACCAGTCCTGATGAGTGGTCACATCTTCAAAGAGGCTCCTTGCCTTGAACACTTACTGGGACTAAAGCTTACTCCCAATCTCAAATAGAATGTGTATATTCGTGCCATTGCAAAGATGCTGTAAGAAGGGTTGGTTCATTGTATTTTTCCAGAAAATACCCAATTCATACTCTGCTGTGATCTATATTTAGAAGAGTCAAGCTTTAGACCAAAAATGGAGTATTGCTGCTATATCTAGGGTGGTGTTGCTGCTCAATCCTCACTGTCTAGCCTTACACAACCTTGTGGGTGATGACTTATTCTCCACTATGCAACCCTTACCCTTACAGACAAAATGTTGCCAGCCTTTTACTATTAGATCACTGTTACTATGGTAGATGTTCCACCAAGTTACATTTCTTAGTTCTACTGACTCAGAATCATGGTGTGTAAATGGAGTAGGGGAGAGCAAACCATCCCCCCATTCCATTTGTGTTCCTTTGATAAAAAGCATGTTCCATTCAAGCAACTTCTTCCCCAGAATTGCTACTTTGTGAAACAAACTCTAAAGAGAATGCTTTGCTGACAAATATTATTTTGTTCTCTTTAAGTCCAGGCTCAACCGTTATCTTTTCCTACTTGTTCTCATAATGCTCTTATTTCCCTCTTCCTTAAAATCTCCATCAGTAACTTTCTATTTTGAATGGCCCTTGGGCCTTGTATTGGGGGTACTATCAGTAAATAATTTAAAAAAAAAAAAAAAAAAACTCTGGATGGCATAGATTTGTACTTTACCAAATGTGTATCTTTTGTTCTTCTCTCTTAATTTTTTTTTCCACTCATACTCAGTAACTTTGTGTCTTAGTGGCTTTATTGCTTTGCTTGAAACAATATAATATATATATATATATATATATATATATATATATATATATATATATATATATGTGTGTGTGTATATGTTTACTTACACACACCTATTTTAGGACATTATACATTTATATATTTGGTGGTAAGTTGTGAAATATTTTTGTTGTAGGAAATCTTTATAAAACAATAAACGTACTGAGTTTCCAGAAAAAATTCTTTTTAGAATTGGTTGAATTCTTAACACTTCCTGAAATACTCAAGCAAAGTACAAGTCTTTGTTTGCCATGGGAAAAATCTGTTGGAAGAAACAAAAAATAAAACAAACAAAATCCTGTAAACAATGCTGTCCTTAGTTTGCCTTCATTTTTTTTTTTTTTTATTACTTCATGGACATACATAATGCTTTGTCAATCTTAAGGAGATATTTATAATGAGCTGTCCTATTTACGCAAAGGGGGCCAATCACAAATATTACTAAAGATGAAATGTAATTGTTTAATGTTAGAATAAAGAATTTATAACTGAGAGAATTTAAGGTTAATCAAGTTTGTTTTTAATTTATTGGATAACACATGCACTCATTTTTGTTAAAAATGCTACTAATTTAGTCAAGATTATTATTGATTGACTATGTTTGAATTGAATTTCTTTATACCAAGGCGACAATATACAGACATAGAATTATGTTATTCTGAGAGAAATGTCAGAATAAGCCAATTTGGCTATCCTATCCAAGACATTCATAGACAGCGGAAACTGCAGATAGTAACAAACCTTGTAGATACTGTTTTTCTGAAACACACAAGACGATGATAACATTTGATTTCTCAGTTAGGCCAAATAAATAATTAGCAATAAGTGATAACAGAATGGTTATAGTAATACATTGCAATAAAGTAATATGATGACCAGAAAATGTGTTCTTATTGTGGATCTCAGCTTTTCTTATCAAGAACTTTCTCACTTAAAGAAATTTACAACTTCTCTTTAGTTTATTCAAATTGCTAGCATCATTACTCTTGTGCTATGCAATAATTATTAAGTAACACTTGATTGTTTTTGCACAAATCAATTTGAAAACACGATAAAACACTATTCTGTTGCCAGAATGAAAGGGGGATAACTCATATCGAGTTATACTTATTATAAAACCCAGGTTGTTTGTGTGTGTCTGTGTTTGTTTATATATGTGATCAGATTTCCTAAATTTTTCAACCAATTTCAACAAAACTTCACTTTTTTTTTTTTTTTTTTTTGGCAGGTAGTGTTTCTTATTGTCTTGCACACTTTTTTTCTTTATTTTTACATTCAGAATGCTGAATTCATTTACAAGACAATTGTTTATAATAAAATTCTATTCAATTGGTAGACTCATAACGATTGAAAACAATGTTTTTGTTTGAGTTTGTGTTTGACCAATTAAGTAAAAAAAAAAAAAAAAACTATTTAAGACATGCGTGTCCGTCAACCTTAAACAATAATCTTTGTCAATTTTATTTTTCAGTCTTTATGATGGTCGATACTTGATCTATCTCTTACTGTTACATCCCCGGGCAATGCCGGGCTCTACTGCTAGTATGTCTATATTTCTGAGAGGAGGCATTGTAACTATTTACAGGACTTACATCATTCAGACTGTTGTCCTCATCTTTACTAGCATATTCACAACATGAATAAAAGCATTAGTTGAAGTAATCTAAAAAGTGACATGACCCAAAAAGTTGTGAGTTCAATACCAGACCATAGCAGAGGTGAATAAAAACTTACTAAAAGTTTAGTTACTAAAGGGAAATAACTGAAACTGAGATATCCAGAAAAGGTATGGCACAAGGAACTAGAACAATCTACCCCAGCAGAAGAAATAATGGTTTTGGTTCAAAATTCCAATGTATGTCACCTGAAGAAAGTAGGAGTATACAACGGCCGAAACCTCATGAACATGACAATAAAGATGAGGACAACAGTCCAAACACTGTAATTAGTCAAAGATAATTGTTAAAAACAGATAATAATGAAAGTTTTTCATAATCTTGAAACAACTTAGAAATGTGAATAGCAGGAAAAATTCAGGCAAATGCCATATTGAATCTTGTGTTTTAGATGAAAAGCTTACTGTTTAAAAAGACAATACTCACAATGGTACAGTAATGTAAAACAGCATGATAAAAAAAAAAGAGAAGAAAATTGATCAGAAAGTATAAATATACAACAGCACTCACACCCCCCAACTTTCCACTGTCCAGCCAATGACTACCCCTCTCCATTCTTATTCATTTTGATCTGCACCAAAATCAGATAAAACCCTCTGCAAGTTCACATGGAAACAAAAGATGGCAATAAATGTTATGGCATGAAATGAGAACTCAAACCTTATTTCCCATATATTTAAGTGTTTTATTCAAGGCTTTGCTTACTTGGTTAGTAGGTAGGTGACCTTGAGGGATATCTTCTGCCATGTTTGTTTAACAGATCAGCTTTTTCTATTTGACTCTTTCTTGTACCATCTCTTGTACTCATCATGTCAATATCACAATGCATAGTTGGCAATTTGAACAGACAGCATTGGAATTATCTAAGGAATAATCTTTCCCTCACCAAGTGTGGGCCAGAGCTGGCTACTTCAATCCCAACTGTGACTGTTATAGGGACCTCAACTTTGTTACTGAAAAACAGCATAGCAGATGAAAAAAGGCCCCAAACTTAATAAAAACAATAGTTTTATCATCAAAATGTTTGTTATTATTAAGAGAAAAAACCAAAATATTTTTTTCTATGATTTTACTAAATTTTTTAATCATTTCTAACACATTCAAAATTTTTGTTAAAAAATTTTTTTTTTTTTTTTTTACATCAACAGTTGACATAATATTTATGATTTGTGTTTTAGATTTTTTTTCCAGGTGAAAAACACATCGATTTGGAAATTCTTGCTAAAGTTGGATTTTAATGAAGCTTTCAGGACTTGTTCACAAATGAATGAATTTTTTTTTTCTTTTTTTTTTTAAGAAAATCTTGGTGAAATTTTTTTTTTTTTTTTTTTTTTTTTTTTACATATGTTAACCCCCACTTCATGAAATTTTGAGTATTTAAATTTATCCTAGAAAATTTTTTTTTTATTAGCAGGACTCTTTGGAGAATGTAAATCATCAATTTTTTTTTTTTTTTTTTTCTCCAAATTATTATTCATTTTCTGAAAATCATAAAATAAAAAATGCAGTAAAACTATGACATTATTTAATTAGAAAAGCTTTTAATTGATTTTATAAATAAGATTTATTCAGGATATTATTAACTTAAGAAAAAAATTTTTCGATGAATAATGAATTTTTACAATAACTGTGTTCTTTTTCTATTTTTTCTTCTTTCTTTTTTTAGTTTTAATAATTTATATATAAATTGTTTAAAATTCTGCATTACTTATTCTAACTTAGGTGATATGATTATTAAGTGAAAACTATATTTACGAATCAAAAATTGAAATGCTTAAGTCATTTTGCATCAAGATTTAAAAAACAATTTTATGTATATAAAATTATTATGTAATGTGCTCCTGTTGGAAAGTTTGGTTGACCATACACAACATAATTGGAAAATAAAAGTGATTACTATAGTAAATTTAAATTCAACATTCCTAAAATTAGATTACGAAGAATATTTTCCAGCATTTTTAAGATTACTGAGTATTTAAAAATTATGTAAGAAAGGCACTCACCCATCATTTTCTTCAATTATGTTTTAACAGATAAAGTTGCCATAGAACAACAATAAACCTGTTAACACCCGGCCTGTTAAGTGATCTATGAGTGACAAGTAATGGGTATAAACACATAATCACCATTACTGTTTATTTTAAAAATCCATTTCTCTGTTATTTTCAACTTAAAGTAAATATGTTTTATTTTCAAATCAGATTAATTATACTTTAAGTCAGCTAATATTTCTCAAATAAAGTTTCAGAAAAGTATATTTTATTTTTGGAAGATTTTTAAAACTGAGGATTAACTTTTGTTCACAAATGTGTCAGAAATGGCTGATTTTAAATGATTTTGTGAAAGTGACCAAAAAGTTGAGATATCAATCAATATAATTTCTATTTGAAATACACCAGAGTATTTTGCTTACTGGAAATAGTATTTAATGATTTAGCTTTCAATTAAAGCTAAAAAGAAAGTTTCAGGAATGTTTTTTCATTTTTAAAAATTCATTTTATATATCAAAAATTTAGTGGAGGTATCTGATACCAGCAACAAGAAATCATTAATGTCTGATTTGTTGAAAAACTCTCATTTATTTATTCCTTTGTTCCCCTTCAGTCAAGTCCATCCTGTTTAGAAGATCCAACATCAAAGACGATCTGCCGGCCAGATAACATGAAACACTTGAACTCCAAAGCAAATCACACCTCCCCTCTCTATATGAATGTCACAAAAGAATTAATGTCTAAGTGTAAAGGAACTTCATCTTAGAAATTCAGTCAGAAAGAAAACGACTGTGTGGACAGCAGATGAAATCCCCAACTGGTTATCATAATTTCCAGCATTTTAAGCTTTTTGCCTCAGATGCAGGCATAGAGAAATGAGTGTTAACATATTAAAGAGAGTAATTTTATTTAGACAGATTTTAAACATAGACATATGTTTATCTTGAAAGTCAAAACAAACATTAAAAAAATGGTGCTATGTTGGATGTGGTTATAGGTGATTCTAAATTTGAATTTATAAAACATGTAAAATCAAAAAAATCCTAGAATCATCCAAAAAGTCAAAGGTGAGGCAGCTATTTTTGACCAAATAGAATTTGTGGTTGAAATCACTGATTATTAGGAAGAGAGTTTGTGTGGTTAATAAAGAAATGAAAGTGGTGGGTGGATGAGTATCAGTTTGTCTTCTTTTTTTTTTTTTTTGGTTTTCATGTCAGTTTTGTCATTGTTGGGCAAATAAAGGAAGGAGAGAGAGAATATGTAATTGGAGAAATCAGATTGGTATAGGAAGGCGGGGTGGAATAAGAGGAAGAGAAGATATGAAAGTGAAATAGAGGAATGTCTATCAAGGAGAAAGACTGAAATGTTGTTAAATAGAGAACGACAGAAATAAATGTATGTAAGTGAAAGAGGAAAAGATGTAAAAGAAAAGTGAAAGGGGAGTGGGACATCAGAGGAAATGAGAGAATTGATGTTAGTACAAGAGAGGGGGGGACAATGGGTGTAATGAAGAGTGGATGAGAGAGTGAGAGCGAAAACAAGACAATTGTAAATAAAGTGAAATAGGCTTGAGAGAGAAAAAGAACTAAAATTAGGAAAGACATTTAGAGAATGAATGAGGAGAGAGAGAGAGAGAGATGCATGTAGTAAATTTATAAGTATAAAAGATTCACTTCATTATTCATTGCAAAAGTAAAGATAAAGGCTGTTCTGAAAATGGGGATGTAAAGTGGCCATTTTTGATTTGGGCTTTGAAGTTTCATTTAAGTGTCATGACATTCTTATGGAGAATGACAGGGATGGTTAGGAAATATCCCTTGTATGAGTCATATATTCTGGATTACATACTACTACAACTATTACCATTATGTCAAATATAAATTATACAGTCATACCTATGCATTTATTTATCCCTTGTTAAAAATTTTTTTTTTTTAAATGAATGTACTTTATTTTTATTTTGATAACGTAAACTTTATTAGATAATGAACAGTTTTTTATGCAGATAAAATTCTTTTAATTGCTGAAAGAAATTTATATAAAGGCTTAACTTAAAGTATAGGGATGGGTTTTTTACTTTAGCCTAAGATAGAGTCAGGCAAAAATTACCTTGGTGGATCACTTAAAAATGACGGCACACGGCAATTTCTTTAGAATTTGCAAAATTTGTTTTCTAATTTGTAAAATGTAATAACGTGAAATCTTTTAAAAATTGATAAAAATAAACAAAAATCTTTAAAATCAAAGTTTTATTGACAAATAACAGATTGTGATGACTAGAATTATTAGCAATATTGCAGTGGAACATTTTCAAAAAAGAAATAAATCATACAACATTATTACAGTGTAACCCGGATATAAGAGAGTTGTCGGGACCGGAGAAGAAGTCTCTTATATCCGGGTTTGGTCTATTTTATATACATTAACACAGGCTCTAATTTGGGACCAGAGAAAATCTCTCTTATATCCGGGTTTCTCTTATATCTTGGTCTCTTATATCCGGGTTACACTGTAATGTTTTGGAAAGAACGAAATTGTTCTATTACTGTATAAATTATAAAAATATAAAACTTTTTCAGCATAAAATCAAATTAACTATTGAAACAAAAAATATGTACAGTAAATGTCAAACAAAGCGAAGGTTAATTTTCTATTATTTTAGATGGGTGGTGCTGTTTACAATATAAATACAGCATCAAACTGAACCCTGACTTTTTGACATATATGTAGTTTTATTTCCTTTTTGAGAGAACAAGTCTATTTAAGTATTGCTGTTTTAAAATGAAATGTATTATTACTATGTAATTTGTGTGTATACATATGATGTTCATTTCATGTTGCAAGATTGAAATAAACTTGCAACATTTGTTGAAATTCCTTTCATCTACCTCTTTTCTTTGAAAATATACCTGCATTAGGGCTCTAGTCAAATTTTGGGAAAACCCCCACAACCACCTTCTTAAAATTGTAACATCGTTCTTAATCTAAAAAAAAAAGTTTTTCTTTTGAAGTTGAAGGCAAAAAATGCCGTAGGTCCTCACTTTATAATTCAAGTAAAAACTAATATGAAAGCAAAATAAATCAGGTTGTATTATTTTCTTTTCTTCATTAAAAAAACGTATCAAGTGTTGATAGCGTTGTCTTATGAACCTCACTTGATAATTGAGTTCTACCATTACAGATCTTAACTTTTATGCTTTGGGCAAAATTTGAATTGTTTTCTAACAGTTGATTTAAAGCCCAACTTGACTGAGCTTTTTAGATAAGATCTCTCTTATCAAAACCAATTATGAACGAGAAGGATTAATAAAGTCAGAAGAGGCTTTCTTATAAGGAGGTTAAAATTTAAGTCAGAAAGCAATTAGTTATTTTCATGCTGCTAATATGTGTATTTAGACAGCAATCCTTCTTTTATACATGTTTCATTAAAGACGACAGACAAGGTACTGCAGTTAAGCTTTTTATTTAATTTTTCTTGTGTTCAAAGAAGTGTTTTTTCTGGACATAGTGCGTAGAAACTGTACAGATGTTCTGTAATTCTGAGTGTTTTTGGCTATAATTTTAGCCATTATCAAGAATGATTTTATTTTTACTTTTTAACTGGATTGTGTGTATGTATCTAGAGTTATAGGGATGTTTTATTTTCCAAACACAGCTTATTGTGGCCGTGTTTGTAGTTAATATTATTGAGCGTTGGCTTTTTCTTCTTTAAGGCTTCCATTATTTTAATCTTTTTTTTACATGTAGATGGAGTTATTATGCTTGTATTTTCTACTAGTATGTTTTGGATGGAGTCTCGTAAGTTTGTGTGTGCGAATATTCTGCAAATTTTCAGAAAAGTATATTTTTATTTTTTAAGGATTTTTTAACAAGGAGACTTACGTCATGATGACAGATGGCTAAAACTAAAAAATTTTAGTGATTTCAAAGAAAGAAAATCAAACAAAACTCCTTCCAGTCAATTTAAATTAGTTTTGAAATACAGCAAAATATCTTGCTTATTGGAAATATTGAATTTAATCTATCAACTTGAAATTTAAACCAAAATAAAGGCTTCAAGAAATATTTTTCATTTAAAAAAAAAAAAAAAAATTAAACCTTAGGTATTGTATTTTTTTGGCTACTAAAGGATGGCTTGCAAAAACAATTGTAATGTTTGGTTATTTGGCCAGATTTTGGGCAGTGGTGGGCACGTGTCAGACTAAAGATCAAATGTTGCAGTCCTGGCTTATCTGCAGGGGATAGATTCTAATACCTCTGCCCCCTGGCAAAACCTTCAATTTGGAGATTGTAATGAATTCTACTTATTTTTTTCATACATGTTTAACAATGGTCTTGGTATGTATTTTTTTTCTTTCAATGACTTAAAAACATTTACCTTTTCACTTAAGCCACATAAATGCAATACTTCCTTTACCTGAGCAACCAGCATCATTACTCTAGCTCCTTGGGGACAATCATTCGGTGAAAATTCATGAATTGTTTATTTCTACAGTTGACTGCAGGTAACAGAAATTGTGGAAAGTAAAACTGACAATTCACTGCAAGTGTGTGCCTCATAATTGAGCAGTGATTCACAAGCTAATCTTATAAAGCATTACTGCTCTGTGTTCACTTCATACTGAGGACCCTACACCTGTAGTCTTGTGCCAGACTTAGCTAAATTTGGTTGTCCAAAGAAACTAGATAACTTGAGGTAATCTTTAACTGATTTTAATGTTCATCGTCTTGAGAAGGGTATGCATACAAACTGAATGGTGTTTGGCAAATCTCATTTTGTATAAAACAAGAATATTTTAAGGTGGAAAGTTAAAACAGAATATTAGCAATGTGAAACAATTGAATATAGTACATGAGCAGGTGATTAGAGGAAATTGGAAATTTTGACATTTTCATGTTGTAAAACCTGGGTTGGTTGATTTTTATTTATTTTTTTAATTCTTTGCTAGCACTTACTAAGTAATTCCTGGTCATGTATATAGATAATTCTTTTTTATTACATGCAGTTATTTCAGCTTATAAATGTTGAGATGAGAATTAGTAAAGAGATAATGATGATGTCATTTAGTGGCAAAGATAATGTCTTAGTGTGGCTAAAGAATGCAAAATTAATAGTGAAATTTCTGAAGATATAGAATGTAGCAACCTTTCTATCTTTATATCAAGAGGTGAGAATGGTGTAGTTCTTTATTTGGAAATGGATGCAGTTGTTCAGTTATAGGCTGCATAGATAGACGAAATTGAAAGAATTTTTTACAGTGTGTATTTATAGCAAACTAGAGAGAGTAAAATAGACTAGGGAAGCAATAAGTTTTGGAGGTTGGCCGGATTTACTACCAGAAAGAGTGGTTAAACTCACATTTGTAACTGATTTCACTGGTCCTATTTTAGTAGGTCTGCTGCAGATGCAGGCCTGAAAACAATGCCTATGGGAGATTTTACAGCCAGTTAGAGTATTGACATTGATCGGATAAGGAACAAATAGGAAACATTTATAAATTTAACATGTTTCATTTTTATTAAAGCTTCATCAGAGAATGAGAGCTGGAAGATAAAAAGAAAAACATTCTGGTATTTTTAATTTTTGTGTTTGCTTTTCATTGGTTAAGCAAACTTATGTGCATCTGTCTTGTCAAGCAGCATTTATGTGTGTAGGTGTATCTTAATTCTAGTTTGTCTATGTGAGATTATAATTCATGTATGTAGGTGTATCATAATTCTAGTTTGTCTATGTGGGATTTGATTGATAATGTATGTTTGTGTATGTGTTTAGTAGGCATTTTTATTTGTTTGCTGGTTGTCTGCATGTTGATTTGAGGATGTTTTGAGTGAGGGTCAAAAAATTTATGTAACACCTGTTACTGTAGTAGTAGTAGGTAGACACATGTTAGATTCTTTAAGTTTGGATTTTATAAAAGTTGGTGTTATAATGAAGTGCTTCATGTGTATTCATAGATGGTAAAATATTCACCAGAACTTTCTCAAAGAATTTCCTACATAAAGAATTATGTTGAAGTCTGCTTAACCAATAAAAAATAAAAACACAAAAATTAAAAATAGCAGAATTTTTTCTCTTTCTTTTTCTTCTCCATATTTCAGTCTCTGATGAAGCTTTAATAAAAGTGAAACATGTTAAATTTATAAACATTTTTTATTTGTTCCTTTTCTTGTTAGATTCCAATCCATATTTGATTGACATTGAATGGAATTCAAGATCTTACAACAATGGACATAAGATTTCAGATTTCATATAATAAAATGACATGTCTTGAATAATGAAAAAGTGAAAAGCATGAACATTCAAGGGACAGTGTTTTAGGGGTTTCAAGCTTTCATGTGACTAAGGACTGCAAAAAGCTGGAACCAGAGTTGATTTGCTAATAATCTAATCTTGCAGTTATTGTAGCCAGTGAACTTGTTAATAGTTAGTGGCTAGTGTGCTGCTAGCTACTTCTTCACTCCATTCATTGACAACAGAAGTTCTGCAAGAACTCTTGTTGAAGTGGGTTGTACTTCAAAGCTAGGAATGGGACCAGCAGCACAAAAGCAGTTGATGAAAGATGGAGAGTGAAGAGAAATTAGTACTTTAGAGGTGCATGAGACATGAGTGAAAATTCTAATAAACATGCCTGAAAGAAATTGTTGATGATATTGATACAATAATAAGGCACGATGGAGTAATGGATAGCGGCTTGGATTGAGGAATCAGAGAGCCGAGTTCAAATTCCAGTTGAATCCATTATATTCACTTACTGAGAGGGAAGGGTTTATGGTCACCAAGAAGAAGTAGAGTTTGAAGGAACACAGTGTGCTGTAAGTATCTAACCAAAGTGTGGAAATTATGTATATGCAAGATCTAACGAAAGTGATATATCTTAGGAGATTGACAAGAAATGAACAGTCAAATGTCTCTGGAGGGGAGAAGGTCAGCTGTTCTGGGTCTTGTTTAGAGAGGATGTGAAAGTTGGATTTGAGAAGTAAGGTGAGTTAAAGAAAGTATTCACATGACCTGAAGGGTGTAGAATGTGGAATGTTGCCACTGTTAGTGGTCGTTCAGTCAATAAAAAAAAATAAGGTCCATATAATTCTGGACTTTTGAGAAATGAATGGCTGTGTGGCATATCACGCAGTGAGAGTTGCGACACATGTATTGAGAATGACCATATGAGAGGAGATAGGATAGAGACTTTGACATTGATTTAAAATTAGCCTACCCACAGGTTTGTGTGTCTGAGAAAGTAGAAATGCCACCTGGTGGATGACAAGGACAGAAGGTCGTGTTTAACTAGGTTGGCGTTTGGGAATTCTGTACCAAAAATTATTGTGACTCTTCAAAATTATATTTGTAAAGAGGGATAGTGAAAAAGGCCACAATGTTCAGCATAGATATTATATTGATGGATGGATCTGGGTTGGAAAAAAAATGTGGTAAAATATCACTTGAAAAAATTTGTCACTTCTTCAAATTAAAAATTTACCTTTTCAGCTGATGCAATCTTTAGCCTTCAAATTAAGCTAGAAAAACAGAGCAAAGAAGTGTAGCTTAAAAGACAAAGATATTTATTGAAAACCTGTTAAATAAAAAAAAAAGATTGATAATTTAAAGCACTAATGAAGATGATATTGGAACTATATCTCCAAAATGTGTTTAATATGACTAAATCTCTTGCAACTTTTGAGCAAAATTTAAGTTTTCTTATATGAGGTATGAGATGAAACTTGGAGGTCTGTCTGGAATTTACTCAGTGTTTTATTTTCTTTCCTCTTTCAAGAGACTAGTTGCATGGCCTTGATGTTACTTGGCAACCAATAAGAAAGGGCATTGTTTGGCATACATGAACCAACATTTAACTGTAGGGTTTACTCATCCGGCAGTAAGACATGAGCGAGAGAGAGTGAAAGAGAAATTTTGCGTATTGTGTGAATGTCACATTTGCAATAATATCCATAAAGTTTTGCTTAAAACTTAAACATTCATTTGCAGAAAGTAATGTGAATAATTAACAAGGCTTTTGGAGATGACTCACCTTAACAAATTTGGTACTGATTAGCATCACATCAAACTTGGCCAGGAATCCATTGAAAGCAATCTATGTTAAAGCAGAACCATGCATCTCACTCCACTCCAGATTTAATTCTCTGTAACTTGTAGTCTTTTCCCAAATTTCAAATTGATAAAAAGACTAGGGAGAAAGTGACATCACTGACAATGCAAGAAGAATTTTCAGTCTGTTTTTGAAACTGAAATGAAAGCTGTGATATGTATGTTCATGTCCCAAGTGAATTACTCTGAAGGCAACTAAAATACAACTGTCTTAGGTGGGTTAATTGTTGTCAAAATTGAGTGTTTGAATGCTTTCTGGAAAGACTCCATAGTAGGCCGAAACATGTTCAACCACATTCATACGAAAAACTTTGTACAACTTTCAATACTAGTTGGCTATCATATAAAAGGGAGAGTTGTAATAAGGAATGAAACATTTCATGACCAAAGTGGAATGGGTTTTGTAAGATGGCTCTAAATTCTAAGTGTGTGGAATGAAAGCAAGGTGTGGGTATGTGAAATGATCGAATATAGTGCATGCATTTTTGAGGAGAGAGAGGAATTGGGAATGATACAATATATAGAATATATACAGAACTGAATTTGTATATAAAAGGTGCCAGAATTCAAGACCTGATGTAAAGTGGTGTGTTTTGTCGGTATACAGAAATTGTTTCTCTTTTTCCTGGCTAATAGAATTGAGTAGCACTTTTTTTTAAAATTTTTGTATTTGTTAAGAAAATCTGTTTTTATAAATTAGAGTTTTCTGAGTTCTGGGTCATTTAGATAAGACTTCAAAGAACTCTCTTATGTGATCGGATGACCTTACAAGTGGAGGTCTTTCATTGGTTGGCATCAAAATTAAGTGACTTTGCTGGCGAAGTCAGCTGTTGTAGAAATCTGCTTCAGAGTAATCCGTTCACTACCATTCACTGACCTGACAAATAAACTATACCACGTGACAAATCTCAACAACTCTCGACTGAAGTTATTTTGAAGTATTTCTAACTTCTTGCTAGTCACCCTTTTTTTTTTTTCCTTATCTTATTCTTTTTGATGCACACGTAACAGCATGCATTTTATGAATGAGTCCCACTCACAATTTTTGTAAGATGATTTTTTCTTTTTATTTAACAAACAAGAAGTGCTGTTTATTTAACTTGTTTGTAAATTTTAATCACACAGATAGAACAACAAATCTCTAAGAAGGAAAATGACAATCATTTAGATTGTTCACTTATTCTAAAAATGTTACAAAATTAAATGATAATCATCTGGATTGTACATTTGTTCTCCAGTGAAGATTACAATGTTTCAATCAATAATTCCTCAGTTTCTTCAGGTGGT
This sequence comes from Acanthosepion pharaonis, assembly GCA_903632075.3. NCBI lineage: Eukaryota > Metazoa > Mollusca > Cephalopoda > Sepiida > Sepiidae > Acanthosepion > Acanthosepion pharaonis. The sequence goes on along the minus strand of CAHIKZ030001080.1, from coordinate 30,899 downwards.
ATTTTTTAAGCTGATTGGCATGTGAAACAACATTTACTTACCACTCACATGCGCGCACACACACACACACACACACACACACACACACTCTCACCCAGTCAGTCTGAGAGAAAAATCCACTTATTCACTTGTACTATTATTGCTATTATTATCACCAGTTGGACTGTGATGGTAACTATAACAGCTACTTTCACAATCCTATTCTTAAAATGTTTGTCTGGTGAAAACGAAGATCTTTAACAGAACTGGTATTGACTTGAAGCTGAATTTAGAATAATTTGCAATCATTATTTATTCGTAATTTTTCCAAAGCTTAACACAAGATTATAAGTGGGCAGATAAAAATTAGAGTTGGAATATGTGTTGGGGTCAGTTTTCCAAATAGATTGGCTCTATCTACCTGTCTTGACAATATGCAAAATCTTGGCTTTTACTGGGGCTTGAACACTGTAACTATCTCGGCCACTAAGCAAGTTACAACTATTTCTTATTAATTTTCAGTAAATTTAACTTAGTCTGGCACAAGGTCAAATAAACAGGTAAAAAAATTGTGCTGTATCAATTTTCTAACTTGGCCAGCCTTGAAAATAGATATTTAAATCCAGGCTTTTATCACCTATAATTTCACCCCAAACAACACTGCGTTCACCTTGTTCATATCTCAATATGATAGTGGTTTCACTGTTTCTCAATCCAGCTTAAAGAGAGTAGCACAATATCACTCAGTGAAAAGAACAGTTGAAAAATCTGTTTTCATGTTGCATTTTATTTTCCTTATGGATGTCTTTTAAAGGAAGCTTTGTGCTTGGTTTAATGTATATTGCCACTTGATTTAGGACCTGATCTCTTGTGCTTTTGAATTTCTAAAAATTTCACTACTTGACTAAGATGGATATTTTTTTTTATTACTTTTCTTGATAAAGAACACAGAACTTTCTCTCATCAGACATGCTTCAGAGTCATTCGCAAATCTTCATTGAATTTCTTTACAGTTCAATGTACCAACAAATCATTTTGGAATTTCCAGTATTGTCTTACCTTTTGCAAGCTCTGAAGTTATTAGACTTTGCTCTTTGTCCATCAAATCAGACTCATAAGCCATTTTAAAGCATCAAACTCACAACATAACCATCAATTTGAATTTGAAATTCAGGACATTTTACACAAAATGGCTATTGTTTGTTTTTATCTGCACAGATTAAATCAACTTTCATCTTAACTGCAAAGACAGATGTTGCTATAATTCAGCAAATTAATTTTCAAATTCCAAAAGGTAATATATATATATATATATATATATATATATATGAAATGATTGACAATGTAATAATGTACAATGCTGTGTAATTGATATATAATGGTGTAATCACTATATACATAACACACACACACACTTAAGTACTTATAAAATTAGTATTAGCTCTTGAGAGATAAATATGTTACCACTAGCTTTTGACTACACATTTTACTTTGACTATTTATAAAGTCAATCTAGTTAATTGATGTATATTAAGCTTAGTACAGTACAAGGCCATTATGTATTAAGCACCCAGTTAGAATACTTGAATAAAAGACTTGAGTAATAATAGTCTACGACTTAACAATGAGACCTCTACAGCAGAAATGTGCTTAAATTTAAGATATAAGCTGAAAATCCATCTCTTGAGCATGATTTTAAGTTTGCTCTTACAGAATGCCAAAGTGAGACTTTTGGCATCAATAAAAATCCTCAATTTGAATGATACATAGAATCATAGCTTATTTGAAAGTCGTTAACATTATCAACTCCTGGATTATATTTAATTTCACAAAAGATTTTAATTTGCCAAATATTTTACAAGATTTTTATTGTAGCTATAAATAGAAAAAATACCAAACTACATGCTTTTTTGTTTTTTGTTTTTTTTTTGAGGACTTAGAAGTTAATAATAAATATTATTCTGAGGTTAATGTTTTTGACTACCTGGAAGCTATTGCTTACATTAAAAATATAAACACGTTTTTAACTTTTGTTTTTCTACTTATTAGAAAAAGAAGTCATAAGAAAAAGAAATGAAAAAAAAAGAGTTTATAACTTAATTTCTAGCTAGAAAATTTTCAGCTCCTCTTATGTCCAGAATGTTCTGACTTTCCTGGCTATTTAAATTTTGATCTTTTTGTTTGTCTCTCCAATCTAGCACTGTTATTCCAGACCCCCTCTCCCACCTTTATTTCATTTTTCATTGTTTTTTAACCCATCTGTTTATTCCAACCTCTTCTTTCACCTTTTTAGTTTGGAAAAGTATTTTGAATTAATTTTCCAACCTACCATTTTATTCCAGACTTATAAAATAGATATCAACTTGATACAGTTAAACAAAAGTATAGAATTTGGTTTAGTTAACCTAATGGACACAAAGTAAGGGTTTAGTTCAGCATTATATTTATATTGTAAATCAAACACTTAAAAAAAATAAAAAAATAAACCTTCCTAATTTAAAAAAAAATGATATTCTTTACCAAATTTATTCTTGCTCTAAATTTGTATTATTAAACAGAAAATTCAGTGAGCATTTTTTTAGTTTGACAATGGAAGACAGATGGACAAAAATCATTGTGTGTGTATATATATATACATATGTGTGTGTGTGTGTTTAAAAGTTATTTTTAATTGATACTCATATTTGAGTTAGATGCTCTGTTTTTATTTATTTATTAAACAGTATATTTTATTTTATTTACATCTACCAGTCTGAATATTTGAGAAATCTTGTTAGAAAAATATGCACCCTCTGGCATGATTCAAACCTGCATTCCCGAGGGGAGACCATTATTAGATCTGACATGCCTTGACCTCTCCACCATGTAGGGCCTCCTGATCAAACAGAGCCCAAATATTGCTTTTGGACACATATTTTTCCTGATTCTTGAAATATACATATCTGCTGTATTTCATATCTTAATGTAAACAAAGATAATTTTTTAGAAAAGTCCAACATATTAATTTATTTGTTTAAATGTTATTTTTAATGGATACTCATATTTGAATAGAGGCTCTTTTTTATTTATTTATTAAACAAATTTATTTATCAAAACCATGACAATTACCACTGCTACAATTATAAACTATCTTTCTCTAGTCATGTTTGGTTTTTTGTTTCTTTTCCTTTTCTTTTCTTCTATAAATGCAATTAGCATTTTTTTTTTTTTTTTTGTTTTTTTTAACTAATTCCCATCACAAGATTTTAGGCAAGTTTATTTCAGCAAGATCATAGCATTTCCCATTTTGGGTGTTACCTGCAATCTTTTAAAACAAATTTGAGTTTTTATTTAAATTTTTTTTTTTTTGCCAATGGGATCTATTTTAACTCCACACTAAATACCCATGAGAAAACAGTTTGTTTTATTTATTTATTTTGTGTGTGTCTGTAAAATAAAACTTCACTGGAAGATTTTGTCTCCACTTGGGATATATAATGCTTACGACTCATTCCAACTTTGCCTGTCTGCTAGAGTGACTAGCTAATCCCTGTTGAAGACACCTGCTTAGGCATATTTGTGCTTATTCAACACCCACAAAGCCAACCTATAGCTTACACTGCAACTCTTCTGTACAGACGTTAGTTTCTTAGGAACACAACCATTAGTGGCTCCCAAACAGTTTTGTTTAGCCAATTTTGCTTGCAAGGTTTGATTTATCCATAGGATGGTTTTCAGGCACTTCTCATTGGCATCACATAATGGGACCCTTTCCCCAGGCCAATATTAATAAATCAGTCATTGTGAGATCTGTACCTAGGTTTCACTCATATATATAATATATATATATATACACACACACATACACACCCAGAATGTTGAAAAGTTTTTAATATCTAAGTAAATGACCAAGCATTTTGTTTTTTTGTTTTTTTGCAAAAGACTTCTTACTTGTGCCAATCACTTTTCACATTCTCTCGTATGTAAAGGAGCTAAAACAAGAAAATGATTTTACTTTTTTCAACACCGAGAGTTAAGACTTATTAGTGTTTGTAAAAAAAAATTGCAAATTAATGAAAATGGAGGATTTATTAAAAAAAAAAAACATTTTCAGTGCCCTTTCAATCACGTTTGCTACTGATCTTGTGGAAATATCTGAATTCATAAAATACTTGGCATTGTTCAATTTGAGCAATACATACAGTATTAACTTCATTTTGTATCATGAAGTTCTTATAAAATATTCTGATTTTATTAAATATAGTTCCAAATATTCAGAAAATGAAAATATTTGCTATGATAAAATAATCTTAAGTTAATGTTTAAACTAGGTAATTATATATATATATATATATATATATATATATATATATATATATATGACAATAATAAAACTGGTAATTGCTGACGCGTTTCGTCCAATGTGGTGTTTATTTTTTTTGTATTTTGCTTTGATAAAGTCCATATTGGACAAAACACGTCAGCAATTACCAGTTTTCCTATTGTCATTTTTATTCATAAATATTGTCTTCTCTACTGGTTAAATCGGAGAAATTTTCATATATATATATATATATATATATATATATATACACACACACACACACACACATATATACTCCATTAGAAATTGCCATATTGAAATACTTTAGCACAAGGTGAACTTGCTTTGGCATTATTTTGGTAAATGTAATTAAATTTATTAAACTATGAAAATTACACTAATATCCATCCTTGGAACTTTTTTTTTCTGTAATGGTGCTGTGTGACACAATTGTGCATCAAGATGATGGTTGTTTTTTTTTGGTGGAGGGGTGTTATCCTACAAGGTAAAGGTGAAAAAATAATTTATCAGTTGTATCGTTATTTCAAATGAAACTGAAATAGATAAATGTGTGTCAGAGGTTATATGCAAAAATGGGTATATGTACATTGTATATTAGTTTCTTCAAAGTAATTAAGGCTTTTTATGTCAAGTGTTGCAGGTTTTGTATTTTTAATGTTTTTGGCTGACACAACATTCAACCTTCAAATTAAACTGGAAAATCAGAATTAATTGTGATTCCTTTTTTTTTCTTTTTGAAAATAAGGACATATTTGTTAGAAGCATGTGAAATAAAAGAAAAATTAAGCTTAGAAATTTAAAGCCTTCTACTACTTGAGATGATAATAATATAATATTGATAACATACTGAAGATGTATTTAATAATGATTAGTTCCATTATATCACAAATAATTAGAGAAAATTAAAGATTTGAGATAAATATCAGGTATAGTAGGTTAAGTCCAAAGTTTTTCATATTTCAAGCTTTAATTAATAAATCAAACAAATTACATATGAAAAATGTTTCTTCATCAAAATATATCTTATCATATTCTATTATCTGTTGCTAATGTTCTGCCAGAATGTCAATTCCACACTTCTACCACTTCACTGGTTTCACCCATTTTCAACCTCATCCACATTGTTTAACCACCATCTTAGGAATAGAGCCATGACTCGGAAAAGGGGATATCTGGTGTTACAAGGTCTGGACTATAGGCAAGTTGAGGTAGCACTTCCAGTCCCTCAAGTTTGTCCTTGGTCACAAGTTTATATAAATATGTTGGAATATTTTTGGCTGATAAGGTCATTGGTTTTTAAATTGGCAGTGTGTGCTAGGGTATTGTCATAGTGTAGGAGTGTGCATCTTCAATTACCCAATGCTGGGTAGTGAGCTTTCAAAACATCATATACTCAGTGCAGTTGTTGAGTCTAAAGGTCAGAGTTTGCAGCATGTCCATCTGGGACAAGATCAAAGTGTAACCTCCCCCACCACCTCAAAATTCCACAATAACATGGCCATCTGTTCAAACCACCTTTGTTTGACAACAGGTTCTGAAGCCCGACCAGAACAAAGCCACTGATTTTTCTTATTTGGATTATGAAAATAGATCCATTTTTCATCCCCTGTTACAATTTGACACAAAAAATGGGCATCTTCATGATAAGGAGAGTCATAATAAGGGATGAAACATTTCATGACCAAAGTGGAACGGGTTTTGCAAGATGATTCTAAATTCTAAGTGTATGGAATGAAAATTCAAGTCTCATCCTAAGATATATTTTTGCTTTAAAATTTTTACAATTTGAAAGACAATGAGCCTATCAGCCAAAAATATTCAGACATATTTATATAAACTTATCTATGTACAATATTTATAGCATTTTTTTTTATTTGCATACAAATTGATTGTTCAGTAAATTATTTTCCTTCAGATGGTCATGAGAATACCTTGATAAATACATTTCTATGAATTATTATGATAAAAGAATTTTTTGTTTTTTATGTTTTATTAAATTTCAGTCAGTAGATTGAATTTGGTATATTAAACATTCTTAATTTAGTATGAAAAAAATTTGTCTTGTTTGTCTAACCTATGTTATACAAGTATTCTCATTCTGTAATGAAACAACTTTTTAGCAACAAAATATGATTTTTTTTAATGTTAAGTATGTATTTTTATGATTGTTGCTACTAAAATTAGGCTTTAGAATATATTTAACGATCTTTCCTTTAGTCTTTTATTTATATGCATCATCAACATGATGTGCAGGTAGTATAATGGGTAGCAGCTCAGAATGAGAAATTGGAGAGCCAAGTTTGATTTCTGGTCAAGTTTGTTACATTCACTTATGTGCAAATACCAGCTGAGCACCTGACCAGTTCCCTCCTTATATTGAGGGTGAAAGCCAGGAGGAATATTCAATCATGTATAGTGTGTCTTGGACAAGTAAACCTGGTAGAGGCCATTCCTCTTCAGGTCAAACTACAGCTGATATCCTCCAACATTGAAGGCTTGCTTTGGTCACAGATATGTGGCTGTTGATTCTATCAGAAGAACCCTTCATCTGGGCCATTGACTGGGAAGCCCTCCAATGCTGTGTCTTCACCACCCATAGCGATGGAACCCAATCTACCCTATTGTGCAAGAAGGCTCATCCAATCCTTTCGCAGGTGATGTTTTTAATCCTGCTAGGTGTCTGGCTATTTTCCTCCCAAGAAAAACTTGGTGGCAGAACTAGGTTAGTCACTGACACGTGAACCATGTGGCACCTTGTACTGGGTTACATGGTGCCAGTAATGCTCACAGAGTGACTGACAATGTTTTCCAATAGGAAAGACTTTAAAATTATTACTTTTTTAAAAAAAATGTCATTATTATCTTGGGTGAGATGGGAGCTTACTTTCTCCATTTGATGTCCTATTTTTATCTGCTATATATTTTAATATGAGCTGTTAGTCTAAAAATGGGCATGTAAATGCTTTAGTATCTGTCCCTATTTCTGAGATGAGGTATTGTAATTATTTACATTGTTCAGACTGTTGTCCTCATCTTTATTGCCATATTCATGACGTTTAAGCTGTTGTATGCTCTGGTGTTTTTCAGGTGATTGGAATTTTGAACTGAACCCTTTATTTTGTCCACCAGGGTAGATTGTCCTAATTCCACATGCCATGACTCTTATGAATGTCTCAGTTATCTCCCTTTAACTCAACTCTCCAAGTTTTTGTTCACCACTGCAGTAGCCAATTGAACTGAAACTATTTGGCACCCCATAGAGGAGAACATGACTAAGGACTGTGTGTATGCAATCTCATGCAGCTGTGGTAAAAATATAAAGGAGAAGCAGACCACTTCTTTATGGTAAGACTGCAAGAACATTGTAAAGCCATAACACAAGGGGAAATAAAAAAAAATCAGGCGTAAGCTGACTATATATCAAAGGAAAAGGGAAATCATTATCCCCCTGAAGGAGGAGGTTGAAATAATAGACAGAACATCACTGGAAAATATGAAAACTTAAGGAATCAGCACATATGCTAGGCTACAAAAATCTCCTAAGTTAACTAAGACGTCTGAAAGAGGAACTAGAACAATCTAACCTGGTGGATGAAATAAAGGATTCAGTTTGAAATTCCAATTACCTGAAGGCCGGTGCTTACAACTGCCAAAATGTCATGAATATGGCTACAAAGATTACAGTATAAATAATGTAAATGATTGTCATCAATAAGTGCAAACATCCCAGTAAATTCTCAGCCTGACTTTGACTCCTGGTATCCAGTTAGGATATATCACCTGCATTCATATCTCTGATGTTAATTGCTGTACCATCCAGATTAAAATATGGAAACTTCTAGAACAGATTGAATGAATCTTAAATATTTTCTATGATTTTCTTAACAGACCAGTATGATTAGGATTGCTTGAGTTTGATGTTGGTTAAGAATTGTTTCGGGGGAAGAAAAAAAGGAAAGAGTTTGGTAATAAAACAAAAAAGAACCAATTATGAATATCTGATTCCAAATAATTCAATCATGATAATAGTTAAGATATTTGATCATGCAATTGCTTTTTTCATATTTTTATGGGGTGAAAATAGGATTGCTTGTGTTTGATGTGTTTTATGATTGGAAAATGATTTTGTTAATTACATCTTTAGCATTTTACAAGAATTCTGCAATTATTTGCTTGAAAACATGTATTTAAAATATTTGTAGGTGCTCAACATAAGTTTTGAACTAATGCACTTGACAGTCTATTAAAAAAGATAACATTTTTCTAATTATTGGAATCAACTTGACAGGATTTGCTCTTTGTTTAAATCAGATTTATTTTGTATAAGGCTCACAGTTGCTCTGATGCTGAAAATATAATCAATGAACTCAATAAATTAATTTCCATTTGAGGCTGTACAATTTCACACTCAAGCTTCTAAGAAAGGCATGAATTCTGTACCCCCCCTCTCTATGTGTCCTATTCTAGATATTTTGATGAACATTTTTATCACTGTCCCAACAGTTAGAGTATATTTAGGTCAGGCATTCTTCAAGCTTCTTGGTGACTTAGACTCTAAGAGAGAAGATAAGCAATACTTGGTAGATATATCATGAAGAATAAGTCCATCATGACAATTAGCTTATCTCTTAGATTGTGGCACCAACCAAATTAGAAGCAAAACTTGGGCCAATGCAATCTCTTAGTTTTCTTGTTGCAGCTTGGAACTTGAGACAGCGTAAGACTTAGGTATTCACATTTTATTACTTGTGGAAAAATATTAAAACTGTAAAGTATATTTTTTTGAATAAAGACATTTTTTTTACTAGATGCACAATTGACAGCTGATTTCATGATAATATAATTATTTTTGGAAGGATTTGACTTCATTGCTTTTAAATTTTATGAAACCAGTTATTGTTAATATTGATAACCTGATTTGTTTAGATCAGTTTCCTCTTTGGACAAAGAAATTGGTTTTAACAAATCATTGGATAATAGTATCTTCATTTTGCCGTTTTGATTATTGCGTTTTCATGGATGTTTCCTGAATTTGGTTTCATCTTGTAATTCCAAAATTGAATCTTTTACTTCATCCACTATAATTATATCAGAATTCTAAAATGCTTGAAGAATCTGTCACTTTCATAAATGAATTATGCTTCATAGCGGAAAATGTCAAAAATAATAAAGATCAGGATATTAAACTAATATATTCTATAATGATAATATCTTTAAACCCTGATAAGATGTAATTCTGAGTAATCCCAAATTTTACCAAACGCACGCTGAGAAGTTGTTGGCAGAACCAAAAATGGGTTGAAAAGTTTCTAATGCTTTGTTATCTTCTTAGATTTTAGGAAATTATATATATATATGCAATACTAATAATGATCTGTAAGACAGCTTGCTAACAATTACATCCTGGTGGAAGTGCCTGTGTACATTGTTATCAATTTTGAATGCAATTCAATATAGCAGGAAGATGAGATGGCTTTAAGAAAGGTTTCATTCAACCAAAAAAAATGGAACAGAACAATGAAGAAGAGAAAACGACTTATCTTGTGTGCAAAGCAAGCATGTATATGCCTGGTGTGCAAAACAAGTGAAGGAAAGGAAAAAGAAAAAGAATATGGCTGCCCTGACACCTTAGTTTAACATAGTCTTGGAGCTAGAATTCAAGAGATTGGGTGAGCATATGCAATTTTTTTTTTTTTTTTTTTTTTTTTAAGATCAGCTGGGCATAAAAATCATGATACAAGAAAGTATAGTTCAGTTCTTTTTTATTTTTTATTATTTTTTTTGTATGGAGAGCTTTGTCAGTTGGAAAAAGATTACTTGGATCAGTTTCACACAAACAACAATGTCACTCTACCCAGAATACAGCACAATTTCTAAAAAAAAAAAAAATATATGTATGTTCATTTACATACAAAACATTAGTTTACAAAAAAAGAAGAATTTGCATAAGACCATTTTCATAAATTCTTCCCTCCTTCAAAGAGAAGTATGTTTGACTCGCATAACAAAATCTTCAGATTTTGTTGCTGCCTTTTGTGTTCTTGAAGACCTCCATAGAACATTACTACCTTCAGGACTAGCCTGAAATTGATTAAGGCTGACATAACATCATTAGAGACTAACCCTGAATTATCATGCTGGGACACAGTTTAAGTTAGTACATCAAGGACAACCTGAGTCCCTGGTTGTTCAGGATATTTACTTTACTATTCAATTCAGTAAATGGACAAGGTGCCAAATCTTAAAGAGAGGATACTATGGACTCTTGCCCATCAGGGTGCCTAATATTTGCATATGTAGGATTTACATAAAGCAATTCCAACCTATTGACAAAATTATCATTTTTACTTGACTGGACAAAGTTCCTCAGAAGTACAGGTCCTGAGACAGGCCATGATGGTAAAAATGAAGCAGTTGAAGAGCACCAGGAGGAAATTGAAGAGCCTTTTAATGTGGTGTAGTATTGGTAGATGTGTCATTTATGTAACATATATGGAGTCATTATAAATATGGATGCACGGTTGAAAAATGGATTATAGCTCTGAGTTGAGGAATCAGAGAGAGGGAAGACATGCTGCTTGGGCAACTGCCATTCTCTTATATAAAAAAAAAAAAAAAAAAAATACTGCCCAAGCCTGCACCCTTGAGAGGGCATAAATCTTTGGGTACAGGTCCATGATCTCCCAAGATCGACGGATGCCATATGCACACATATATATCTTCATAGCCTAATGAACCTCTGGTCAAATCACACAGAAAGCACTGGTTCTCATTTGATCACCAAAGTTAAGCAACATCAAGAAGCCTGGTAAATATTTAGATGGGGGACCACTTGAGGACATCAGGTACTGCAAACAGCAACCTCATAGAATCTGAAATGTGTTGTTAAATAAGGGTGATAAACCATAAAAAACAATCAGCCAATACAAATATTTTTCAATATAATCTCCTTCCTTTAATTCAATAGTGAATATTAATCATATAGACCAAACATAAGACAATGAGAATTTTGGATGAAAATTCAGTTAATAGCTATGGACAAATTAGTCATTCATATTTTTGTGTGTGTGTGTGTGTGTGGATGGCCTGAAGATTGTATTCAAGCATGAAACAGGCTGCTACTGTTCAGTGTTGACTTCAGTGTCCATTTTTATATTTATACACACTCTATCCATGATATTGAGAACTTTTACCCACAAATAAAACATACCTTAAAACTATAATTTTATATATATATATATATATATATATATATATGGTAATTATTTATATTTTTAATCATTTCACCCCAAACAAGGTGATAGTGCCACAAAGACACAAGGGGTTACTGGGAATGAAAGAATGAGTAGACTTTAGTGAGCAGAAAGGTCAATAAAAGAACAGAATTCAGGAATACAAGAAACCAAATGATAGCTTGTTCTTAGTAAGACAGATGATGATGATGATGATTGGTGTTGCATTTAAATTTTTGAAGATTAAAGGTCGTAGGAAAGTGAGAAGTGTGAGGAAAAATTGGTAGAATGTAAATTTACGGTAACATATAGCTAGTTAAACTGTAAAATGGTGAGACTTAGTTACTAATCTAGTAGTACACTTAAATTTACGCAGTCAAGGTAGCAAGGAGGAAAACTAATATATATATATATATATATATATATAATTTTAAAAAAAAAAATTTTGACATATCTTACTGATCATGCATCATCAGAAAAACTGATTTTTATTTGAATTTTCTGAAGATGCTATTTTATTGGAAATATATATCAAAACAAGTATTTTCCAAATTGTCTTGTATATTTGCCATTCTGTTGGATGCTTATCCAAATTTAAGCATCAGTTGACCATTGTATTTCTGAGGATAATGGCTTTTAAAACAAGCAGTTTTTGTAAGTAAAGTTCTCAATATTAAGAAATGAAACATTAATAATAAACTAATACAACTTTAAATATTGATATTACTTGATATGAGTTGACTATCTACAGAAAATGAAAATGTATATCTATTTTGTAGTTGTCAGCTGGACATTCAACCAATGGTAGACCTGAAAACAAAATAACCTTGACATCATCTGCTTCAATGCAAATATAGGGAGAAGCAGTTAATCTCTGGTGATACTTATCTCATTATCTTTTGCAAACAATTCAGATCATCAGAGAACTGTACTTTGTTCTCAGCCTTTTCCTCTTTTTTTAATGGAATGGTTATCAGCACAGAAAGTGGAATTAGCAGAGTTCAAACAAGTTCTGGCTGCTTCTGTAGTGTTCGCTTTTCTAAGGCATGACCCTCTCTCCCCCTTCTGGCTCACTGGCACTCTCAGAGAAGGATAATTCTGAATACAATCTGGAAGTCATAAAGTGTAAAAAAAAAGGCATTATGACCAATCATTGCAATTGACCATCCACCAAACATTTTGGACCTTACATTGCTGTCACATCTTAAAAATAATATCAAGAGATGGATCTTGATTCGTGTAACCACATGTTTTATGTGCCATGTCCTAAAAGGACATGGCACTACACATTATAGTTACACTTCAGTGAAGGTGGTTTGTATTTGGTGCAAGAAATTTTGCTGATTCATTTCCTTCACCAGAATGTGTGGTCTAGTGAATTTTGTTTATTGTGTACCTTTGAGAAAAGAACAGGCCATGGGCCTGTTGATCTGTGTGCTGGGTGATCTTGCTGAAAAAGGTGTGAACATGCCAACAGAAGAAACAACTCTGTTTAAAAATTATCAGCAATTTAATTAAATGCAAAATGTAAAAGTCATACAATATCTATGAGACTGTTTTGTTCCGATCACTCTTTTTCTACCCTTGAAGCACTGAGTGATATTAAGTAATATTAGTGTGCTAACATTTTAACAGTGAATAACTTCTATGGTGGATTTTCTCTAATGCATGATGGATGTTGAGGCTGACAGTTTCCTCTGCGAGCATTCAACTTCTCTAGTTAACTCTCTTGAACTCTGATTTCTGGACATACATACTCCATTTCTATAGACTTCAGTCCGGGAATAGTTATAATTAATAAGCTTCTCAAACAAAGAACCTTCTGTTATATAATCCAGATGACCATCTATGAAGTGCTTTTCAATTTTGGCCTGGTTTTTTAAGTTTCCAAAATTTACATTGAAATCAACAAAAATATTCTAGATAGGTTGCTAAAAAAAAAAACCCAAAAAAACCTAAAGTTACCAAAAATCCTGTGGACTGCAAACTCAGTCATGTCATGCCAACTTCCTTGGAGTTATGGAGTTGATTCTGGGGTATTAGTTTTACTGAATCTTACTAAATCTTAGTTTAATTTGAGTCCAAATTCTTCTGAAGCTTTCCTTATAAGTATTTTATGAGTTTTAATTAATATTTTTAAACCAGACATTTTGTCATCAGACTCCAATCCGATTAACCACTCTCCAATATTTCCCCCAATATCTACTACCTAACTCTACCTTTGTTCAGAATTATTAAGTCTTTGAGTACCTCAAGTCACCACTTTTCATGCCCTAGTATGACTCGACCAGGGCCATTGCCCTGTTACATGAATAATAAATTCTTCAAGCTCTCTTTCCTTGTGTGTCCCAGAAATTTCAGCTATTTTTTTGTTAATTGTTGATTGATTTATTTGTTGTAGTTTTCTTTTTCTGGGTGTTTACAAAAGCATATTTTGGGAAATCTTTTCTTTTGAGCAATGATCCACAGTTTGTTCCAAAGCAATGTCTCACTAGGGATTAGTCCTAATCCAAGTTATTTTTGGTTACCTTTTGTGTGTGTGTGTGTGTGTGTGTGTGTGTGTTATATATATATATATAATAACTACTGTTTTTGTTGGCCTGTTCACCTTGAAGGTCTTAAATTTTGTATGTCTTTTTTCATTCAGCTCTGATTGTCTTTAAAATTCAGGCCATTTCAATATTTCTCTATTTTGAAAGTAAAAGTCTTGACTTTGTAATAGAAATCATCTCAAGTATTTGACTTTCTCGATCTTTTGTTTTGATGTAAAAACTCTCTTACACAATTTATCTAAACTTGTAACATCATCTTGATTATCATAGTCATAATGATTTGCCTATTCTCACTTTCTTCAGGTGCTTCTTCTATTTGGTAATATTCTCAGAATGTCAGACTGAACCCTTTATTCAATCCACAAGGATAGACACCTCATTTCATTATCCATGCTTAGTGATAATCTTGTATTGATTAATTTAGTTTTAGTCAGTCAGAGTGTATGGATTTCATTACTTGACACAGGGATTGAACTCTAGCTAAACAGCATTATAATAATCATATTTCAATTCATATTACAATATCCAAGGGGATACTGAATAGTTCTTGGTCTGTCCCAGAAAGGATAAAAAATTCTTAGGTTTGGTCATTTGTTCAGATTTGGAGAAATGTGTTGGGCTGATAAGATTTCAGCATCCCTTTATACAGTGTGATTGAAAAGTAACTCCCTATTTTATGTATGATGGACTCTCCTGTCTTGTAAAAATTATAGTTAAATGGGAAAGTCCATCATACATAAAATAGGGAGTTACTTTTCAATCACCTTGTATATCTATTTTTTAAAATTTTTTTTAATAATCATGATTTCTAGGGAGTTTTTTGTTATACACCACACAGTTTCACAAATCTTGGAATCAAATGTGAGACAGCCAACCTCATTTACTATTCCATCTTGATTTTTGCACATTACATAATTTTCATTATTGTTACTGTTAAAAACCCAGCTACAGAGTATCTGAAGTTATTTATATGCTACTGCTATATACGAAGAATGAACAACATTGTCCTATAACAATCTTGAATTATCAAGCAGACTCTGAACTCTTACCTATCATGATGGATGGGTGTTCTCTCAAGGAGACTCTTTCTCTTGAATGTCTAATCAGACTTAAGCTCACCCTAGACCTCAAGTGGAACTCATAAAAATTGTCAGATCATTGTACTGCTCCAGTAAGTGTCTGACTGTCCCTGCCCTGTGATACATTTTACAAAACCTAGATCAGACCAAAAATGGACTCTTGCTGCCATATCTGAGCTGGAGCTTACCAGTCCTTCTCTGCCTGTTTTGGTAAAAGCATTTACATGGCCTTGTGGGTGATGAATTATTACCCACCTTACAACCCCTTTCCAACAGATGAAATCTGGCAATCTTCTTGCTGCTCTATTGATATTTCCCTGGCAAGTGTTCTGATGAGCTACATTCTATGCTTCTATCATCCCTGACCTTTACATCTGGGAACTGCCATGTCAAATACAAATGGATGAATCATCCTCATTCTATTTGTATTCTATTAATAAGAAGTAATATCCACTCAAACAGCTTCTTCCCTAGAACTTCTGCTTTGTTGAACAAATGCCCTGCTAGATGTTTTCTCAGTCGCTACAATCTTGACCTTTTCAGTCTAGGGTTAACCATTATCTTTCCTACATAATCTCATGTACTTCACTTCTTGCCTTTTCTTATACCCATACAATACCATGTAGAAGTTAGAGAGGGCATTCAATCAAAGAGTCAAATAAAAATTTAGTTTATATTTAATTTAAATAAGGTGTTTATTTCATGTTTCATCTGTTTTTATATATTTAAAATGTCTTCCTTTCTCAGTTTTCTTAGTATTAGGCCATATAGGCCCACCCCCACTTGAGTCTTAGGAGCAGTTGGCTTCGGGCATCACCAAACTTTTGTACGTCACTGTGCTCATACAACACTGCTTAGTATACCTTGAGTGACTCTTGGTCCTTGTATTGGGTGAACATTAGTATTAAAAAAGAATACCCTGTCTATAGGCCAAGCACCATGCATTGAAACCATGTCATTCAGTACTAGATGAACAGTGCAATTAGCAATCTATCAGTTATATTTTGCTTCCTATCATTATAACTTAACTGAATTACAATTGTCTAGAGTTATTAAAATTGTCAAATATCCCACAGCACATCTGCAAGATAAGCATGGTATTCACTTTGAGAATCTCTATTATAGGACCATCAAGTGGTATATTTTTGGAGCCTTAAATCTTATCTCTATTCTTTACTGATCAGTTTATCATGCAATATTCAGTTCTATTCAGTTAGCTAATAGGGGATATCTGTTAGCTTGGATAGTTGAATGACAGAATTCATTATCCTCATTGATGGAATAAAGAGTTCAGTTTGAAATCATTACTGATATAACAGGTGCCAAAAGAAGACCAGAATGTTTAACAGCTAAAATGTTGTGTGATTATAACCAGCAAGGTGAGGACATTGCTTAAAAAAAATAATCCATGTATAATAATAATAATAATTACTCATCTCAGAAATTCAGACAAAATTTGCAAAAGCTGTAGACAATGTGTCATTTGAGCCTTTCTTTATTTCTTAGTGAAATCAATCTTGGTAGTCAGCCTGGCCTCAAGTGAACAAAGTTAAAACTATCAAGCATTTGTTGTATTCAAAACTATCTCACTAACTCACAATAACTGGTATTTTGTTATCTACTGTTTTGGCAAATGTAATTTATACGGGGCAACAAAGTTCAAAATGGTGTTTTTTGCTTCTGTTTTTGTTTGTTTTCTGCTGCAGAAGAACTGTTGAACTTTGCTTGTTAATGATTCCCACTTGTTGAGCTGATTCTCTCTGATGCCAACAGAGAGACTAAGATTGAAGTAGTGTCTAATGGCTGGATGCCGATGGTTTGACTGTCATTTCATTGCACTCCTACACTCATCTTGCCTATCACCTGTGGCTGTTTTATTTGCATAAGGACAAGAAAATAACCCCAGGAGGAGATTTAAGAAGTAAGCTTTTATTTAAGTGAACATTTTTTATGTGCTGTCTGGAGTTATGTATTTTTTTTTAAAATTCTTTGAATCGGGAAGAAAAAGCATTAATTATTTTTATCTGATTTTTTTTATGACAGGAAATGTCAGATTTGTACTTTCTTTTTAAATATATAAATTTCTCCAATGAAAATACTTTAGTTAAACTATGGAGGGGGGGGCAAGAAGAAAGAAAGAACTCCACCTTAAATTTGTAGTGGCAGTTTTATAGAACTTGCCCTACCCAGTTTCTACTAGTCTTGAATTAACATTAGCACAAAATTATTTTGATATTGGAAATATCAAACTTTATATATTTTTTTCTTTTCTGATATGGTGTTCTTTACTTTTAATCAGAGTTGTAAAAGATTTTACTTGAAAGAAGATCAAAGACTGCTAAAATAACTGAATCATATATAACATATTTGGTTTTATATTCTCTGTCCAAATTAATATGTAACTCTTTTTATACCTGAGGAAATTTCATGTATGAACTGTATACAAATTTATTGTCTTGGTTTCCACAGATAAGCATCAAAACCTTTAGTAAAAATATCAGTATTTCCTCTTGTAATTCTTGAAAAGTATGATGTGTAATTGTTCAATTAAATATCATGGAAGGTTGTTAAAATCATTTCAAGTTGATTTTCTTTTATTGCATCAAGACAGTTTAATTTTCTGCACTGAGTCACTTTATAACACGATTCTTTTTCAGGTAACCATCTTTGTAGATCTCTTTTCTGTTGATTTTATTTATCAAACTCACAGCTTGACTGGAGTCTTTGAAAACTTAAATTTTGATGAAATTTTCTTTATTATTGATGCCATGGTTATTTTTACAAAACATTGAAACTTCAGGTAGAAAATATAAAATTAAAAGTTGAATAGTTGTCTTTGTTTTCAGTAAGGAACAAAGAAAGAAAAAGGATCTGATTTTGTTATTTTTATCGACAAATGAACTTTGGTCACATTTCTTTTTAGAAAAAAAACTTTTGACTATTTTAATCTTTCTATTATTCTCTTCAAGTTTTTATGTTTCAAATTGATTTTGAAGAATGGGGAATTTAAATGAATAATATTATATACCAATTGTGTTTGTGACAGAAATTAAGCCTTAAGTCTGGCACAAGGTCAGTTGTATAGCACCCAGCAACAGTCATAATTGTAACGATATATGAGGTAAGCATGTTGTTAGTCATTGTTCTTTTATTTGCATAGATACTAAGTTTCTGGTACAAGGCTATAATAATAGGACACCCAGTGAGGAACCAACTCACTACATATAAGTGTTTATATAACAAAAGTAAAACATTGTTGTTCAATAGTTAGAAATATGTATTTTTCTCTCTTTTTTTTTTTTTTTTTTTTTTTTTTTTTTTACTGTAAATTGAAGAATTTAGAAAACACATTTTCTTTTAGATTTTTTTTTTTTTTTTTTTTGTCTTGTACCAATTTTTCAGTTTTCTGTACTTCAGGGTCTTTTAAGGCTTGGCACCTGAATGAATATAGACCTAATCTTCACTATCAGAATATGTTGAAACAATTCTGATTTTGAGGAAATACAAAGCTAGTCAAAATTATGTTATAGTTATTATTATGTTAACACTAATGGATTATTTTCTACCATTTAAATGTTAACATAATTTTGACTAACCCTGTATTGTTTTGCTTTTATTAAATACTATTTGATTGGACATAATCACTTAATAAACTTATAATAAAATTTATTCAGATTCCCTATTTATTTCATTTTAATATCTGTAGATTTTACAAGTGTTTAATAAGAAGAAACCACACCTTTGCTAAAAACTGGTTATTCTATTACCAGTGAAGAAGCCAATGTCTTTTGCAGAACAGCCAAGAGAGTTTCTTCCTTTTTGTAGTTGTTTGTAGATAAAACAAACAGAATTTTATGTACAGATCATTTCTTTTAGACAAAGTTTGCTGGAAGTCTGTGGAATTAATTTGAAAACTGTTTTTTAGGGTTTTTTTTTCTTGTCTTGACTTTTTTGTTTTCATTTCTATTAGAGACTTTTTCTTTTATATTACTCTTTTCTTGTTTTCTTTTCTTCTTCTTCCCATTTCTCATTTTTCATTTTTCTTTGTTTCATTTATTGTTTCTTTTTTCTTTCCACCATCCCCTCACTCCTACTGTTTCTTTTGCATTTTTTTTTTCTTGCTTTAATTTCTTAGGTTTCTCTGTTTCTTTGCCAAAAATATTTTCCCAGAAAAGAATTGGCAGAAATTTTGAAAATGTTTCCCAACTGTTTACCAAATCCCTCAGTTCTGACTGCTCTTCAAATAATTCTTCACTTGTCTGACTTGGGATGATGGTTGTTCACAGACTCTGAATATCATTAGGGAATTTTTACTCTATTGGTTTCTTATAAAACAATTAGATGAACTCCTTTTCTCCCTCTTCCATTCCAGCATGAACCCCCCACCTACATGCTTAATTTCTCATTTAGCCATTTACTCTGCCTCTCCTGTTTTTGTCTGAGAAAAATTCTCTCCCTTGAACTCTGATATAGTTGCATAAACAGAACATTTCTCTATTTTATCCTTTGTGTGTGTGTGTGTGCATGCAGATCTCACTTGTCTTTTGTGTGTGTGTGTGTCTGCCTTGCTCTTTTGTGTGTGTGTATGTGTGTGTGTGCATATCTGCCTTGCTCTTTTGTGTGTGTGTATGTGCATATCTGCCTTGCTCTTTTGTGTGTGTGTGTGCGTGTCTGCCTTGCTCTTTTGTGTGTGTGTGTGTGTGTGTGTGTGTGTGTGTCTCCTTTGATTTTTGTATATTTATGTGTGTATGTCTCCCTTGCTCTTGTGTGTGTGTGTGCACGTGCATGCATGCATTGCTTGCTCTTTTGCATGCACATGTGTCACATGCTCTTTTGTGTATGTATGTGCATGCGCATTATCTTCTTGGTTTCTGGCATGTTTGCATCTCTTTTTTTTTTTTTTTTTTTTTGTGTGTGTCTTTGCTATTGCTTGTGTCTTTTTCTTTCTCTCATGTATACATACGTACTGTTATTGTAAAATTTTTGTTTCCATCTCATTGTACCCAAACAAATCTGAAAGTATAGAGGCTAGACAACCCCCTATGCATGCCCCCCCCCCGCTCATTTTTCTGTCATTCTTTTCACCTCTTCACTTGATTACTCTGGCCGCTGATCTCACACACCCATCAATGAATGTGTAAAACATTTTGCTTTGATAAAAGAACATATTTTTATTGTATACCAATTTGCTGTTTCATTCCAAATTTCAGAGTTGAAAACTTTGTCGCATCAATGAAGTCGATTAAATATCAACTCTTTTTCCCCTGAAAAGTAGAATGGTTTTAATATTTATAGCAGAAAAGTATGAAACAAATATCTGTCAACCATGATTTTCTTGCCATATGATTCTTTTCATGTGTTGGCTTAAGTTTCTGTTTCCCCTCCATATCTAGATAGCACATACAGTAATGAAGTTGAAGAATTGCTCCATTCAAAAAAAAAAAAAAAAATAATGATGGCAAAATTATTTTTTAATTAATTTCTGCTGTTAATTTAAATTCTGTCATAATTCATGACACTTTTTAAGCTCTTAGCAAAGAATGTCATCCAGTAATTATTACTAAGATATGGCCTTTACACAATGTGGTAGCATTTAAGTATTTACCAATAGATTAATTTAAAGGTTGATATCTGTGAATCATTTGCTTTTCTTTTTCCCCCCTTTTTTTATCAACATTTAAATAACAGATTTGTCCTATTTGCTGTGGGGTAGGGTGTCAAGATGGAACAGGGTGTAGTGTGTATTTTATATTCTACCATGGCTGCCAGGAGAGAAATAACAGACTTTTGTTGTAATTAATGCATGGAATTAAAAACCCAGCCATTTTGGAATGTGAATTATGACACAGGCTGTAGGAAGTGGATTTCCGATGGACCATTTAATTTGATGATTATTTTCAAGCAACATACAATTTTCAGTTGAAATTACAGTTTTTCTCTGGACCAAATTTAATTGTCAAAATTGAGCTTGAAATATAAATAAATAGTATTTAAGTCTTGTTATATCAAGGAAAACATTAATTCCTGGAAATTTTAAGCAAATTTGGGGTTTTGTTTTTATTTAAATGTAAATAAAAAATATAAATGAACAAATATTTTAGTTACTGGAATAAAATACCAAAGATCTTTAAGGTTTGGGCTTCAAAATTCCTCCTAAAATTTTCTGAGTATTTTAGTTTAGTTTAAATCTTATAAATTTTGATTCAAATTCTACCAACTAATTTATTTAAAAAAAATACTCTTAAACTTATTACTTATATATTCCAGAATTTAAACCTGTACCTGTCTTTATCATTTTCATGTTGGCACTCTTTTAACAAACATATACAAAAATCTTTGGTATATAGTTTTTTCTTGTTAGTAACTTATTTCTTCCATGTTCAGTTTCAAATGATATGCACTTACCTTTCATCATCATTTCAACCTGAATTCTTTCCTTGAATTTCATTAAAAAAATAATGTGGTGTGGTGTAAAGTTCTTGATATAACCCACTTCCCCAAATTTGACCCATTGGCCAAATATCAGATAGCTTCTTGATTGAGCCAAGAACTTTTTTTTTTTTTCTTGAAATCCCCCCCCCTAAAACTCAGTTTAAAAGAAAAGCAACATAACCATCAAAGTTGACTGCATCTAACACCCACACTGCTTGTTTCCCAAAATTTTCCTACATTTATCTGTTCTAAAAAAAAAAGAAAAAAAAAAAAGTTGATTTAGTAACCCCCTTGATAAATCTTGAATCAACAACAAAATGAAAATCTACCATGGCTTTTGAGTTCTGTGATTCTGTTTCTTGCCTTCACTGTGTCTACTCCCCCTCCTCACTTACTCCACCCTCTTCCTCATACATTTCTCCTGAACTACTCTGGTCTATCATGCTGTGTATAGAGTTTGATCAGATTGGTACTTAATTTCCTGTGAAGAGGATCGGGGAAGCTAGGGTTGTTCATTACCTTTCTGTTTCTGTCTTGAAGATCTTTTTGCTTGGCTCAGGAGGAGGTGTGAGTTTGGCTTATGCCATGTTGGGCAATTTCAGACTCACTTACACTCATTGTTTACATAATGCTAATCAAAACTCTCAAGTCACATATGCACAACTTTATTTTGGCGGCTTCATGTTTTTTCACCTTTAGGTGATTTTGTTTAATTCTTAAAGTATTATGGATGCTGCTAAAATTATTCAGTTCAGTCATAAGGAGAGCCAATTTGAAGTCTTAGGTGAGTTAATATTTGAGTTTATTAAACTGAATATATAAGGTATATTATTCGGGTATCAAGTTCACTTTTAAACAAGACTTTGGTGTCAATATTTCAGGTATTGAAAAACATTTTTGTTGTTTGTTAAAAGTGGATTACTGATAGTGAAATTAACCTGTGAATAATTATTGCAAAGGCTACTTTGTTTTGAATCTTTAAAATTGTAGAAATATATAACTAGTTGAATATGTGATTATATTGGTTGATTGAATTGTTTTTACGGCTTATCAACCCTTTGTGGATTATTTAAAGCCAAAGCATTTTTGGGGATTGTAGGTATTTAATTAGAAAGCTGCTTGGGAACACTGGGTACTATATCTAAATACTGACTAGGCTTGGCACAGCTTAACTTCAGTAATCAAATGAGAACTGGCATTTTCATCATGATTTGACTGGTTATTTATTGAATCTTTCTCTTTTTTTTAATTCTAAAATATGTTGCTATAATCTTATCTAATACAATATATGGACACAGACTTTTCACAGCTTTCTAATATTTTATATTCTAATTTGAGTAGGATATCAGGGATATCTTAAACTTATTCAGAGCATACAGATATTCTAATCTAAAGCTAAAGTGCATAAATAATCCTGTCATTTTTCTATGGGTTTTATGCTAATTTGTGTATAATTATGGGCTATGCAAAGAGAACTCCCTTCATAAAGGGAGATAATCCTGCTTTGTGTCTTGTTAAATCAGTCATGGCTAACTATGATTATTCCATTTAATTCTGCTAATGTTATTTGAGGCAAACTTTGGAATATTTGTGAGGAAAGTTTTGCTTACAAAATTTTGATGTTTTTCTTTCAACAGTATTTTTGCTTACACTTATAATGAAAATAAACCACTTCAACCAAATTTCAGTAATTCTTTATAGATGGAATGACCTGGGACCATTACATACATAAATATTATTGCACAATATTGTTTTTTTTTTCTATCTTTTTTAAGGTTGTTAATTATTGGATTTGCTGTTATATAGAGTGCAGCTTTTGTTTGAGATAGAAATATTTAGTTTTTTTTATGTTCAGTGCTTCATGAATATTAAACAAAACATTTTATTTAGTATTGAATAATTATAATTTCTAGACTACTATTAGAATAAGAAAGAACATTAGTAATTAGTAACATATTAATAACATTAGTAATAAGGAAGAACATTAGTAATGTGTAAAAAAAAAAAAAGAAAAAATGTATTATACATACATTCAAAACACACACAATTTGTGTGTGTGTATCATGTTAATTTGAAAGGCTATTTTTGAAGTCAAAATTGCTGATTTTTCAGCAGTTTGCTAAGGAGGCATTTATGGCAAAACAAGCTTTTTGGTAGATTGCTCAATATTGAAGATAGAAATCATTAATAGAATTAATATGAAAATTTTTTTTTTCACTTAACTCATGCTTACTTTGAAGTTTCATGATCATATAGATGTGGCCACCCATCGTAGCAGAGTTAAGCAAGAGCAGTTTAACTCCATTCTGACAAGTGGCTATGAAACTTAGAAGTAAGCATGAGTTAAATCAAAAGGATTTTTCATATTATATATATATATATATATATATATATATACACACACACACACACCCTATTAATTCTAGGGTTATATATTAATTTAAAATCTAAAATTCCACTTGCTGTGAATCAAACCAAACTTGCTTCCTTGATTGTCACTTCTCAAGTTATAAACATAAAGAAAAAAAATATCTGCTTTTTAAATCAAAAGTAAGAATATCCAAAGAAAGCTAAAACAAAATATAGATAAAAAGTTTCACTATATTAACAGTCTGGCTATTTAGTAATGAGACTGTTTAGTAATGAGATATTCTGTTAACGCAAGTCATATTAGCTTTGTTGTGTGCTGGCAGGTAATACCTTTAGTTAGTAATAAGATATTCCATTGTTTTTTCTAAGCCCTAAAACCTGGTTGATTGATTTGTATGTATGTATGTATGTATGTATGTATGTATGTGTGTGTGTGTGTACATAAACACATAATGTCACATTGTGTTTTATATATATTAAAATTATTTTTAAAATATGTCCATTTATTTTTTTAATGCTCTATCTCTTAGTGACACTCCACAGATTCCTTTTCTTTCTTAGTTGTGAATTACTTCATGAGAAAGATAGTAGAATTGATTTCTTTTTGTCTCCTCCCTGCTTTTGAATTCAGTATTTTTGTTCTTTTAGACTGGCTGCCACCCAAGGCTAGAGAGCCCTATCTACCTTATTGTTTGACTCATTGTAGCTTGTTGGGTATGTGGTATATTTTCGGTACAGTTAAATGACTATTTGATAGGTTAAATAATTTGTTAGTAACACCAGTTTTCCATGTTTCATGCTGATATTCAAGATGGACAGGCATTTTACATCCTGAGAATTAACCAAACATAAACATTGCTTTTTCTTTTCTTTTTTTTTTTTTTTTTTTTTTTGTGCACTGAAAATGTCAGATTCATAAGTATTTCCCATTGGTGCTAGCAGAAAGTTTTTCAAACTCAAATAACACTTTCTTTGAAAAAATCATTTCACATTTTTATTTCTTAAATTTTTTGGGTGGGGTGGGGGGTAGTATCATGTGTGTAAAGTGCACATGTGTATAGGCTAGGTATCAGTATAAAAATGTTGAGTATATTTTCTGAAAAGTGACGTTTTAAAGTTATTGAAATCTTAATGATTGCAAACATGTACTCTTCACACTGAATTCAAGACTGCCATGTTATCTAAAATCATAATGAAAAAGTTTTAAAGTACATACATAGATATGTATTATCATTTTAAAGGTTACCAAAAATCATAAACATATATGCACACACACACACACACACACAGGTGTGTGTTTATACAAACTGCCACATACACAGGTAATTACTCAAAAAAAAAAAATGTGGCCATTGTGAATATAGACAGAAGGAAAAGGTTATCCTTAACAAGTGTATTTCATCCCCTCCTCATGGATTTAATCAAGGCAAATGTAAGGATTTTATTTTGCAACAACTATTTCTAAATAAAAGTAAAAATATTAGTTTTTCAAAACTTTTAAATTTAAGAAATGCTTATAAATATTCCTCAGGTTACCTGAAAAGTCCAGGTAAATTATGGAGGAGTCTATGTAATTTAATGTCTAATAAATAAAAGTTTAGGCTAAGATAAGTTTTCCTTTTGTCTTTATTTTCACACACACAATAATGATAAAGATTATTTTTATATAACAAATGTTTATTTTTTGATATAATCCCCTTTCTTGTTAATGTATTTTATTCAGTAGTGAATATGAATTACATATATTGAACAATATATATATATATATATATATTTTTTACGATCAGAATTCAAATAATTACATGTAAGGACTTAATGATTGTATGCCTCACCCACTTTAAAAGATCAAAGGGGTAAGGGAGTACTAAGTTTGTCTTTCCACCATCACCTTCCCTTCTCATTTGCGTTATTTTAATTTTTTTTCTCTAGCTTTCTTATTTACCTTTCACTTTTCTTCCTCCCTCTTTTCTTTTCTTTTTTTTTTTTTGTCTTTCTTAACAGTTGATACTATATACAAGAGTACACCAAAAAGTTCTCGGCTCAACCAATAAACCATTCCAAAAAGATTTTGATGGTTGGTAATTTGGTTACATTTTTTTATTGGGTCACGCAAACCATAGTACCCTGTTTTAATTTTTTTTAATGTAACAATTTTCAAGACATATACACACACATACAATTCTGGTTTGAGGCAGAAGTGCTAATCTATGCACAAATAATTTTCAGTTGTTTCTATGTTACTATAAATTATTTTGTAATAAATTAAAATTATTTGCATAAGCTTT
The DNA here is from genome assembly GCA_903632075.3 of Acanthosepion pharaonis. Classification (NCBI taxonomy): domain Eukaryota; kingdom Metazoa; phylum Mollusca; class Cephalopoda; order Sepiida; family Sepiidae; genus Acanthosepion; species Acanthosepion pharaonis. Next base: position 4,646 of record CAHIKZ030001080.1, on the reverse strand, counting down.
GTAATTGGTTATATTAAAAATAAGATTTAGAAGAAAAAATATGCATACCTAATCTTATACTAAATAAGACATGAAAAGTTGTCAAATTTAGTATTCTTCAGCAGCTCACTTTCAAAGCAAACTAAGTTTTTCCATGTTCATTTGAATTGGTTGTTTGATAAACTGTTGAATGACAGAGGAAACCTAAGATGCACTGACAAATGGTTGTAAACTGAAAATGTTATGAGCCATGAAAATTGCCAGCTCACAAAATACTGGGTTATATTACAGAGGTACAGTTTTAATAATAATTGTACATTGTGTAAAATAAATTCTATTGCTGTAGAGTTTTATTCTCTTTCATTCTTTTCTTTGAATTTCCTCTTTATATTACAATCATTTATCTATCATGTTTAGTATTTCAAACAATGAATTAGAAATTGTGATGTCTACAATTCTCAGTTTTCATAATTTTCAACTTGGAAAATGCTGGTCTTTTTTCTTTTTCTTTTTTTTCCAGCCATGTGGTAAAATTTTTCTAAAATGGCTTTTGGGAAGTAAAATTATCAATTGGAAGCAACTTGCGAGAAAAATTGTTTTATTTTTAAATCTTGTGGTAGGGTCACTAACCATGGGTATAGTACCCAGCACAAATTTTCCTATTTTTAATTATAATTTTCAATACCCTATTTTCTTACCTAAATAATATTTTTCAGTTCCTATTAACTCAAAGTACAAAGTTTGAAGTGCCTGCATGTAAAATATTTCAAATAAAGATTTATATTTAATATTTTTTTTTTTTTTTTTTTTGATATTTTCAAAATCGGGTATGATATACCCATGGTTAATAATGGTGTAATTTCAATTGATGGTTAGTATTCTAGGGTTAAATAGCTTTAACCAAAAGAAAAATGTATGTGTAGGGGTGGAGGATCATTGAGGTACAGTAATCAGCAGGAATAATATTTTATTTCTGTTTGACTGAAAAAAAAATCTCTTGTTCAGCCTCTTTGTCTCTCTTGTCTACATTCCAAATAAAAAGCAATAATTTAAGAAATATGACCGACTTCCATCGTCCTGTCATAAGATGAAAGCAGATCATCCTTCGATTTTAGGAAAGAAGTTAATTTTATTGTTTTATAATTAAGGATTTGACTTGTCTTCCTTTTCTTCAGTGTTAGGAATATCCAGGTTATTTACTTGGTTTCTAGGTATTTATGCAAGTTCTTTGTTTCCATTCATTCTGTGAGGTTTGAGTAGAATAAAGTCAGAGACATGAAAATGGGAGATCTATTATTTAAATTTATTTTACAGCAAGCATGAATTGCATTTATATTGAAAATTTGTCTTATGACTGGAGTCAGTACCAAAGATTTCTCCCTGAGATGAATCTATTTTTTTTTTTTTTCAAAGGCCTACATTTAGTTCATTTCAAATTCTGTAAATGGTAAATTGAATGTCATCTGCTTGAATGGAACTCTTAAATCAAAGGCATGGTAGCATCATCATGTAAGTCATTATGTTACTTGTTAGATTTTCTTGTTAATACAGTTCTGATAGTGAACTGGAGAGGAATGTCTCTATTTATATGGAGCCAGGTTTTTTAGTCAAAGGTCACAGAAATTATATCTGAACACTATGAACTCTTGAGTCCACATATTCATCTAACATTTTTTTTTTCCATAATTTATTGGAAGGGAACATTTTGATTAAATTTTGTCTGGATTAAGAGGACATCAGACTCAGGAAGTGTATTTGTTTATGTACATTATAAAATTTATTTCTTCATAAATAATGAATTTGATAAGTTATTTGAAAATGTTATAAAGAGTTTGAGTAATTTACAAATGCTTATCTCTTTTCTCTACATAAATTCCATATGTAGCTCCAATTTTTAGCTGAATAATGTTGGCTGTATAACTTGGCATGTAGTATGTGAGGTGCTGCAGCCATTGCTTGGATATTGAATGAAGTCTGCAATATGTTTTTTATATATTCAATAGGGATTAAATCTAGTGAATGCAAGGACCAATGGAGTAGTTGACAACAGTTTTATATTAACCACACACATTGGAGTGATGGGTTATAATATTGGAACAAGCCATCACCATGAGGAAAGATAGCAAACGCAAAGAGGTGCAAAAAAGTCTGCAACAAAATCTATGATATCATGCCTGTAATGTCAGATTAGATCCATAGTTTCATGTAGTCTCCTCCAAACACTAACTTGACCATCTATTCAAATAAACTGTAAATATGACTCATCTAATTGGGCAACATGGTGCCAGTCTTCCACAGTCCAGTGCTGATGTTCTCTAGCCCAACCAAGGTGCAGTAACCGATTCCATGATGACCGTGGTAGCTTTTTAAACTGATGACTATGAAATCCATGGAATGCCGCATCAGTGCTGAACTGGGATATGATTTGATGCAATGTCTCACTTTTGTTGGATGATTATCATCCTTGTCACTCACCTGTGGGTGCCGATAATTTTTACATATGGCTGATGTCTGCCTGGAATTAACATATAGCATTGTTACTGATGCTCAAGGAAAAACTTCAAGTAGATGTCACCAGCGATAGAATATCTTTTTGGCCCCAACAGTGTTAATTCTGTTTGCATCTCATGGCTGCCACATCTACACTACTTCTTTGCTTATTAAATCACACAAAGATAATTTGACCGAGTCCATTTCTACAAGTGGGGGAGGATGGAACAAGTGGTCCACTGTCTCTAATACTTTGGCACTTCTGTTTGTGTAAATATATAAAGAGAAGTGTTGAAAGGCTTTATATTAGCAGATATAATTCTAGCACATTCTTTCTCACTCATGTGTGCATATGCATATATGCAAATTGCTTGGCATATTGTTATTAGCTGAATTTTAATCTAAAATTTTTGCTTTATTTTTCAATCTAAGTACATTGGCAAGAGAAGAGATTGTTGAAAGATAAATATTTATTATGCAAAATAAATGCATTCTTTATTTTTAGGAATTGATGAAGCTACAAATGTCTATGTTGGGGGAGGGGGATCTTTCTAGAAACAAACTATTAAACTAATATTGATAAAAGAAATGTCCTACCTAGGACAATGTCTTTGTCCCTTCTTGAGATGAGGCATTTGTATCTTAGTGTCCTTTCCATTTTACAAAATGTTCTGTAAATTCCTCTTTTGTCAGTGCCTTCAATGATGTCATCACATTCTTAGTCTTGTCCATGGTCTCCTCCCTTTCAACAGAAATTTTGTCTACATCCATCCATTTTTTTATGGAAATCTCCTAAAGTAAATACTACTGATGATGATACTGTGAATACAATTAATATATTGTCACATTGTATAATATAACATACTCATCACAATAAAAAGCCAATTCTGTTGAAATAGATTTAAACAAAGTAGAAATTTTCTAAACTAGCTTAAGAAGAGAATTACAAATCAAATTTATGACAATATGCATTTTGCTCAATACCAAATTATTTTATCCCTTCACTAAATTTCATCTGGTGTATGGCCATAATAATGGGACACTCAGTGAGAATTAAACTCCCTACACTAGCAACATTTGGTAAGAGTTATTTGTGAATCCTCTTTCTCTATGCAGGCACCCTTGAAAGTAAGGCAGTGGCCAGACTCATTAGAATTAACAAGTTTTTCTATGCACTTTGGAGGTATTTGTGAATCTTCAGCTATAAAAGCCAAGAATAATTAATCCAAATTTGTATTACAATATTTAAACCATTACTAATTAAGTGTGAAAATTTTTAGAAATGTCGATTCTAAAAATGTCCCGCTTGTTGTCTTCTGAACTAATTTGGACGCATATCATAAACAGAATCATTTCAGTCGATGGGAAACGAGAACCAAATTTAATCATTGTTACAGTGTATTACTTCATTGTATATCGAAACACTTGATGAATTTCCACATTTGCTTTCTCACAATCCCGAATCCCATAAGCCATACATCTACTGCAACCATAGCCGCAGTAATGTTTGATGGGCAAGACAGTTTGGAGACCAACCCTCTCCAGGCTGTTTTGAATTCGGTTTTCCTTCTCCTTTGCTGGCCAAAGCTGTAGGGCCCAATCTGTCCTGCTATTTACCCATAGATTCCTACTTTTCCCAAGAGTATTAGCACATAAGTGAATGTAATGAACTTGGCTTTCTGATTCCTCAATCCATGCCCTTACTCCATTACTCCATTGTGTCTCCTTTAGTTGGTTTCTAGCTTTTTTTAAAATTATATATGTGGCCAAATATGAACTGGTCAGGGCCTTGTCTTCTGGAACTAAAGATATACAGTAGTGTGGAAAGAATTCTTTAGTTTCATTTCTCTGTAGGCCTACTTAGCTATGAGTTTATAATAATCACTGAAAAATCTCTTTTTGGTAAAAGCTTCACTTGTTGTTGGCTGAGAAATAAAACTTGTTCAGGAAGAGTGGTTCACACAACCATTCACTTTCCTATCAACCATTGTGGCATACCATAGACTAGATATTTATTCTCATTCTATTCATCTCTTTTCACACTGTCTTCCCTTACCCTCAGCAGTTCCCTTTTTGTTTCTCACTGTCTGCCCTGCACCAGCAGTTCTCTCTTGTCTCTTGCTACCCCCACTCACACTTCCCTCTTGTCTTTAGTTGTCCGCTGCAGTTCCCTCTTG